>CM017556.1:64420356-65020356 GCA_007844125.1 Sinonovacula constricta
GATTATTATAACATAATTATAACAACAATTGAATAATAAATCCTTGTATGAAAGCACAGCAATAAAAACAAAACCATTTCCCGCGAAACTCCTTTTCGCTATTTAACTCCTTCCACACTGTACTCATACCGTGAAATGGAAGGGATGAGACCCCAGATGTAATGGGCGAATCAGATATGTAATAGGCCCCTGGTCATGCTCTGATTGGTCACCAAGCAGCGGTAAGCTCGCTCTAACGGGACGACCCTTTTTCCAACCTCAAAGTTAGTCTAATCTTCTAGTAATAAGATTAACCCGGTGCAAGGGTATATTTTACACTAGGTCTTGTGTAAATCACGATAACTAAAGTATTTTACAAATACTTCAGAAGATAAGAACGACTATGTACCGATAACAAAAAAGTATTTTGAACCCTTGTTGCAAAGCAAATACATGTAAAACAATTATATTGTCTTATAATCATTTAAACACAATTATGTGCTAGTATAGTCATTTAACAAACTTATGCACAAAGTACCGAGATAAAAAAAACCCCGGAAATACCCCGATTATTTGTTTTCACAACTAACCTACTCCAATTATATGGTGGTAATTATATCTATTAAAGCATATTAAAACAACGATTTATTTTAATGAGTTGAAGTGGCAGTATGTATTTATATGAAAGACAAGAACATGATGCAAGTATTTTCTTATTTGTTGAAAAACAACAACAATATATTTCGTTTTATAGAGTAAACCACTCCTGAAGAGAGCAAAACATTTTACTAGTTTACACCACAAACATACGTACACACAACAGGGGCGGACCCAGAACAGTTTGGTGGTGAAACGGGGAGCGGGGGAGTGGTATGAATCAAGATCGTTACATGTACATGTATGTGTTTTCCCAAATGAATCAAAGATAGTTATTTGCAGGCGCGTTTCTCCCATTACGCACTTTACGCACGTGCGTAACCTCCGCTCGAAAAATCGCAAAACTAAAAGTACCAACCACACTAAGAAAGTCGAAGCTTAACCCGGGTTAGGACTGGTATATTTTATTTCCGTAGTTTCTTTGTTAAAAAATCTTATTACCACACCAATCAAGTTGAAAAGGTTTAAAATGATTAAACTTATACACGTCAGTATTTTAGACGTTCATATTTTGCGTTAAGTTCTTCGCATGTGCGCATTTTACCTGTTATTCATTAGAAAAGAACCGAATATATTCAGAAGTATTATTACAAAGGTTATTTCCCTTGTAATTGTGCGTAATTTCAAAAACGGCCCAGATACGCGCCTTGTTATTTGTCTGATAATAAGCACCACCTGAATTGTCCTACCCACCAGAGGTGCCTTACTTTTATGATCTGGGGTTGTGTTTGTTTTCATGAGATTGGAACTTTAACACATGTGAACGTAATATTAACTCCAGAAAATACATTAACATATTAATTATTAGATAAACATCTTTGGCCAGTATTAGCTCAACATTTTCCAAATGATGAATACGTATTCATGGACGGCAATGCCCCAATTCATCGTGCCCGTAATGCAACAATTTTTAAAGAAGCCAACAATATTCATTGTGCTGAGTGGCCAGCACAGACACCAGATTTGAACATCATTGAAAATATTTGGCTTCATTTGAAAAGAGCTATAAAGCCCCGTCTGTAAACCTCACCACCAGAACAACTAATCAATGCCATGATACAACATGGGAAAATATCCCGTTACAACTTATTCTGTCACTCCACGAAACAGTTCCTGTCCGACTACAATAAGTAATACGAATGAAAGGAATTCTTATAAAGTTATAAGGTTAAATATTTTTGTTGCGCTGCTTGTAATTGGCGAAGCGCTGGAGCGCTACGCCAGTATACGGAATGCTCACTGATATTTGAAAATGGGGAAAGTTTGTTTTGCGGACTTTCTAAACCTAGTAAAATACGGGTCTAATTCGGTAAACGGCGTTCTATTTTTATTTAGTTATTTTTATATTTATTTTTGTGTGTCTGTAACTTTCAAAATAACTTCGAAAATAAACAATAAGATACTGAGAAACACAAAACATACTACGTTCGAGAAAAATACTATATGAACAATACTTATTTGTGTAATGTGAGGATGCTGCACTTGTGCAATTTCTGCTTGTACACTTTAGTTCTATAGTTAATTATAATAATATTGCAACGTTTTCTACAGATGTAACATCTTAGAAAACCTGTCAAAAGGTTTCGGGTTTTCCTTTTTTTTACTGAAATCATTCGGAATAGATAGTTTTCATGTGATGCAATAGGCACTGATAATACAGTTTAAGTCATACATCTTTGAAGGCAGAAGCTAATGCAGGCCGAAATCGGAAAATATGTGCTGTATTAAACTCACCACTATGTTTGTATTTTCCAGTCTATTTTACTGAATTTTACATCAACTTTAACAGTTTTTATGAATTATTTTAAATATCAAAACTTTATTTAGTTTAAAAGCAAAAAAAAAAAAAAAAAAAAAAAAAAAATGCAACCCAAAAGGTTACACTGTTAATTTTGTTTAAGGAGTTGTATACATGATGGGGCAAAACAGTAGATTATGTACCCACCACCCTTTAAAGTCTCAAAAGATCCCCAAAAGCCTCCCAGCACAATTTCCGACACTCTTTCCGGAGGTCAACTATCTTTTAAAGGCTCAAAAGATTCCAAGAAAGCTCCCAACACCCTTTCCGACACATTTTTCGGAGTCCCACTAACAACCATCTTTTTAATATCTAAAAGATACCCAAGAGAGCTCCCAGCATCTTTTCACCTCACGCCCATCTTTTAAGGCTCAAAAGATACCAAGAAAGCTCCAAGCATCCTTTTCTGAAGAAATCCCGGCGCATCTTTTAACCTACAACTAAACAAGTCAATCGTTTTAAAAGAGATAAAGCGGTAGATTGTGTACCCACCCTATCTGGGGCCCCTTTCTTTTCCAAATTTGTATCTCCCAGCCTGGGGCAGCACCCGGCGAACTTCTTTTTAGAGAAATATGGATACAGATAGCATATATACCCACATCCCAACGAGTGGAAACAGAAACTATGCCAGGTGCAATCCTATCGCGAGAAGCCTACGCCGAAATACTATCCGGGAGGCTGTCTCTACAGGAGGCGAAGGAGAAGTACCACATCGCCCATCGTCGGATACCCACGGTTGATTCTATTACGTTACTCTCCACTCATCACCCGTGGGCAAATTGCTACTCATTTCGTCGCTATGTTTACTATGAAATGCCGCAATCCGATTGGTTCGCTGGGACCATCCAGCGAATCTGCCAACCAATCAAGTTTACGCTTTCATACCACTTAGATAGCATTGTCGTAAGTTTATTTACGCACAAATTACAAGCAACGTCACTGTCTTCATGGGCAAGGATACCGATTTCGTTTAAAACCGACGTGTATTTTTCAATACTTGCTAAAGTGCCCAAAGATCTGTAAGAACATTTGTCGCGGATCGCTGACATACATATTTGACACTTGCGATGCGCTGTACCGGTCGCCATGTTTACGTTCTCAGGTCACCGTATTGATCTTCCGATTGAAGAGTATTTAATTTTGTAACCTATCATCTGATTGGATAATGTCTGTTCTGTTCTATTCAATCAAAACGACGAAATGAGTAGCAATTTGCCCACGGGTGATGAATGGAGAGTAACGTAATAGAATCAACCGTGGGTATCCGACGATGCACATCGCCCAAAGGAGATACTATCGAATACGCGGCGGCGCCCAGAGGGCCAGGCTGCAGACGAAGGCTTTATCGCCGAAGAAGATACGGCAAAAAAAAATAAAGGAGGAAGACCATAATGCCCAAGAAGGAGATACTGCAAAAGAAAGAAAGGAGGAAGACCATAGTGCCCAAGAAGACACTGAAAAAGAAAGAGAAGACGATTTTTGTTTGTTATGTATTTTGTGTAGCATTGTGAGACTGGCTTGATTTCTGCGTTTCTCGAGAGTAGACCACCTTAACTCTCTGAGCATGTTTGTGACACTGCTTGTGTAGTGGTAGTCATTTTGAACATACCTTGCGGCTGACCTTTGAACCATTTCTATTCTGTGTGTGAGGTATTTCTGCCATGGGTGCCATATAGTTGAACAATATTCGACCTGGGGGCGTACATATGTTAGGAATGCAGCTTCTTTTAGTTGTTTGTTTTGTGTTTTGACATTTCGTCTGATGAATCTTAGACTGTTTTTGGCCTTGTTTGTGATAGTGTATATGTGAGATGACCAATCGAGGTTACTACTGATAGTGACCCCGAAATATTTTGCGTGTTATGTTGTTCTGAGGGTGGTGTCATGAAGTGTGTATGGGAAGAAATTCCTTGACAGTTTATAGAAATATTCACACTGATCTTCTCTAGAGAAATACGAAAGAGTAGGGTACTGGACTTTGTCCACATACACCAACCAAACGACCTTCGCCCATCTTCTGGTTGTTGTTGTTGTTGGAACTAGTTTAATAAGGGTCTACTCACCCTGTTTGAGGGCTTAAATGTTATATTCCGAAAATATCGCCTAAAGTGGGCCCTAATTAGGTACCTAGTTTATGTACCCATTTACTGGAAAAAATGGTTTTTGGTATTTCGGATCTTAAAGGGGATTGACCATGTTTTGAGTGAATTCCACTCCCTAATTCCTGGCTCGTTCCCCTGGCACTAGGTTCTAATGGGATTTGTTTATTTAATTCTAATGGGATTTGTTTATTTAATTTTTACCATAAAAAAGGTTCCCCGTTTTCGGCGTACCTCTTCCCCTAACGAAATTGTGAAATAGTGGGGAAGGGGTGCACCTTTTAGGGACCTGTGTAGCTAATAAGCTGGATATTTAATAGGTAGTTACGGTAGATCGTTTAGACCCTAGTGTTTGTTATGTTTTGATTTCTTGACGCCCGGGGCCCGACCGCCCACTAAACCATCTTTCTTGTCTTACATATGTAATGTATATGTCAAGAAAGAAGTCCCCGGCTGGTGGTATAAGGTAATGCTCGCCCTTGTTTACTACTTAATTTAGGAGAATTTATACAAATATAAAGTATGTTAGGCGGCCATTACCTTATGGTTTTCCCTACTCTACCACACACACAGTTCATGCTCTCAAGGTTCTCATACACTCAATCATGCTTATCCCTACTAAATCTACGTACGCTACTCTACGCATTTCTATACTATGTACAGCAGTGGAAGGTGTTTTTTTTTATTTTTTTATTTTTTTCCCCACTGTCCTATTAGTGCAAAAACATTTGTTAAAAGGGGAGCCATGCATGTTATATCATAGTAATATATATTACACAAAGATATGTTGGTAGGCTTAATGAACCTTAATTGGGTAGCCTTTGTTTATACGGACCCCCTAGTGGGCTTCCGTTTATTCAGCATACCCTGGTTCTACTTAGAGTTAATAGGTGTTGAGTTCTATGTGGGTTTCGTACTAATGTGCCCGGGTTGCCGTTGTTTTTACGGGGCCCTTAGGGGGCGCCCGTTTATTTGGCAACTCAGTATATTTTATTTTATTGTTAAATTGATGTTGTAGGGTGTTATTATGTGTTTTTTCGATGTGTCTTTTTTAGGTGGGGGTATTCAGGTGCCTTTGTTTTTACGGGGTCTTCAAGAGTCCGCCGTTTATTCAGCGACCTGCCATCTATTGGATATCATTTATATTTTAACAACCCTATGTTTTCCAGCTTAATGTGTCTTGTTTTAGTGAGTGTGTGATGTCTTACTTATATTTTTTCTTGTCATTTTTTGTTTAATATTTTGGCTATACTGGGTATGCGAGCGGATTGACCTACTTTGAGTGAAATTATTTCGCCTGATTCGGCTCGCGCAGTTGCGTGCTGTCCACACTGGAATATCACGTGTTCGAGTGATTCTGGCTCCGCGCAGTGAGGGCAGCTTCTAGGTCGAGCTTTATTTTCCGCACCTAAGTAGCTTGAACCGATCCTTAGTCTTGTGTATATTTTATCGTACTTGGTATACGGGTGGTGTATTTTGATTTTAGTATTTCGCTCACCGTATTCGTAATTGTGTGTTAATTTATATTCATTAAATCTCGCTTCCGCTTTCTGTTTGTAGTGATTGGTGATGTAGCTATAGGCCTCTGTTTTGCTTAGTTTTATTGGTAGTAGATTTCCATTACGAGCACCTTTTTTGGCCAAAGAGTCTGCTAATTCGTTTCCTGTGATTCCTATATGGCTTGGTATCCAGACAAGATTTATCGTAGTATTAAGGTTGGTTTTAATATCGGTGTTGAGCCTATATATGTGATTAATTATTTCTTGTCTGTTTATTCCTTTTATTTGTTATAGTGCTTGTAAGGCGCTGAGTGAATCAGTGTAAATATCTATGGTACTATTGTTTATTTTATTTTTGTGTATCCAGGTAGTGTCTTCCTTAATGGCTAATAATTCGCAGGAGAATATTGAAACTCTATGGTCTAATTTAATTTTTGTCTTTGCTTTGATTGTTTCTCCTTCGTATATAGCTATGCCTGCCCCTGCTATCTTTTTAAGCGGATCTTTGCTACCGTCGGTATAAATTTTGAGATTTGCTACGGAATTGTTTAAGTAGTTTTCTGCGTTTTTTTATTGTAAGCGGGTTATCTGTCTTGCGTATTTTTTTGCTTAGGCCTATATCTATGGACATAGGTTCGATTCCTATGAAGTTTTGATAGGAGGGTGGTGTTAATTGGCCTGTTTCGAGTTGTGTTTCATCTAATAGATCTAAAATGCGTTGATTGAATGTTTTTTTTCGGGAATTCGGGCCATTTTCCAACGCGCTTAAATATCTCCTTGTTGGTGCTTAATGTAGAGCCTAAAGCGGTGGAGCGGACCTAATACTTCATACTGAGGATGTTGATTTGGTCAGTGATCGGTAGACCCCTACTTCGGCGTGGATTGCTTCCGTTCTGGAGTAGCTAGGGACCCCTATTATTGTTTTAATCGCTCTATTTTGTAATTTTTGAAGTTTATCTAGTATAGACTTGTTTGCCGACCCGTACGCTACCATTCCATATTGGATTTTTGATTTGATCAAGGCCTGGTATAATGTATAAAGGCATTTTTTACTTGAGCCCCACTCTTTTCCTCTTATTGATCTGATTAAATTTATATCTTTTTCGCACCTACCTATTACAGTTTTTATGTGTTCCTCCCATGTAAGGTATTTATCGAATGTGAGTCCTAGGAATTTAATGCTATCTTTGTAGTCAATGTTTTTTCCGCATAGTGTTAATTTAGCTAGTGATGCGTCATCTATAGGTGTCTTTTTGTTGCGAAAAACTATTGTTTGAGTTTTATCGGGGTTGATAACGAACCCGTAGTTTGACGCCCACTTCTCTATATCTCTTAGCATTTTCTGTAGTTTTTCGATTTCTTCTTTTGAAGTTTTGCTGCATACCCATATGGCGCTATCATCTACGAATTGCGATAGTTTGATTTGATTACTGGTGGCAGTGTATTTATTTTGGGTGTTGTGTTTTTGTACCGCATTTTAGTAGTATAGAGATAGCCCCTTCAGACCACATTTTATCAAAGGCAGCAGATAGGTCCAAAAATGCTGCTGTTATAAACTTTTTTCTAACTTGAGCTACTCTTATGTCTGATTCTAGTCTTACTAAGTTGTCGTCACATGAGTGATTAGCTCGGCATCCTCATTGGTTTTCTGAATATACATTGTTTGTTTCTAATAGCGAGCATAATCTTGTTTTAATAATTTTTTGCATTACCTTAGTAAAACAGGATGTTAAAGATATGGGCCGATAGGACGCTGGTTCGTTCGAGGGTTTATTTGGTTTAAGTATTGGTATGATGGTTGATTCGTGCCATGAGTCAGGGATTAAGCTTTGTTCCCAGGAGTTGTTGAACATATTTAAAAGGGCCAATTTTGAGTCATGGGGGAGTTGTTTTATAATGTCATAATTGATACCGTCTTCTCGAGGCGCACCTTTCCCACATGAAGATAAGGCTATATTAAGTTATGTTATTGTGAAGGGCTGATTATATTTTAAATTCGTGTGTGGCTGCTCGTTTGCAATGATATTATTGATTGTCAGTGAAAATTCATGTTTTTTTGGTGATAAACTGTTGTGTATATCCCTCATTGCTACTGATATGGGCGTAGTTGTCTACTAATATTTCTGCTTTGTCTAAAGGGCCAATAACAGGGTGGCCATTTAAAATGAAGGGACAGGTTTGAGGGAGGGTGTGTCCTTTGATTCTTTGAATAAAATTCCATAAATCTTTGCTAGTCGTTTTAATAGTAATTTTGCTACAGAATGTTTCCCAGCTGTCCTTACGGGCCTTTTTGAATATTTTTTTTTGCCTCTCTTCTAGCGTCGTGCCATAATTTTAGCTTGATGGTGGATTTCTTATCTTTCTTATATTTTTTTCCTACAGTTTTTCTTTGCCCATCTTCTGGACGGCTTCGAATAGTATTTATATGTCTATGCCTGTGACATGTACCGGCTCAAGTTTTCATCCAAAATTTGCGCATGCGCATTGAGGGCGTAAATTATTCGACCGTAACACCGGGTCACTTTTGTAGATGTAAGAGGCTAAAATCTAGAAAAGAATAGTTCCCCCCATATCTGACCCGCCATCCGCCATTTATTAAAACAAATCGAAAACGGACAGCGCCAAGTAAGCAATTCCACTTTTCTTTCTCATATTCGCACAAAATTTTGGTTTAAATTTCGCACAAAACCTTTACTTATTGTCTTTTCCACATGTAAAAACCACAACCGTAGGCACAGTGGTTGCACACCGAGCATTGAGAAACCATTTTCTGAAATTGACTGTTTAAAAGTTAATGACCCACTTGAAGGTTTCCAGTAGTTTCTGCCTTGTAATTTCTTTAAATGAGGGTATGATCTTGATTCGACTTAATCTGTCTTTGAATGTACAGCGTTGTGCCATATGTGAACGTCCAGATTCAAGATGGCCGACGTCATGTAAAAAAACTACAATAATAAACTGATCAACGTAGTGTATAACAAAATGACGTACCTTAATTAGCATGGCCCACTGATTTTTTCCAAATGAAGATATCTTCATGAAAAAATGGGGCTTATTTATTCAGAGTGTAAGAAGTCAAATAAAATAAGAATTATTAAATTATCTAAAAAATTGTATTTTTAGTGATTTTTTTTAAAACTCACTATGTACGTTCTTGTTTGGAAATGAACGAAAATAGTCATATAGACTTTTAAAGGAAAAATAAAAGAAAAATAATTTTTTTTTTTATACATTATATTACTTTGGACTTAATATGAACTAAATACAACTGATGGTGACAGGATGACTCGTGCCAAACCAACTCACGTCATAATTGGACAACTCGCGCCACATATAGTCTATATATATGGTACATGTAGTGAGAGGTAGGTGTGACCAATGTAGGTTTGGATTAATTGCCTGATTGCCAAGCTATTTGACTGGACAATTAAAGTCACATCTCACGTACAGAATCGATTTGATTTAATCAATTAAAGTAACGCCTCACATACCAATTGCCAATTATTGTAGTCCAATAAAAATCATGTTTTGGAATACAAATAAAATAGATTAATTGATCAATTACATATTATATTGATGTATATTCATCCATAGTACATTTTCTGGTACAGGTAGTCATATTATCATTTCTTTAATTATTCATGCATTCATACTCATTATCTATACACTATAGCTTCGTGTGGTTCTTTAGAATTTAATCAAACATTTTTTCCACAACATATTCCATGGTTAACAAAATAGTATTTTCATCAATAAAAAGCTAAAACCAAATCATTTTTTTTATTATTTATTTCAAGCAATATACAATGCACATCCCGCGCGTACATGATAAAAAAAAGTGCGTCTCGTATAGTTGTCATCTTGCACCTGACCTAAAAAACAAACATAGAAATAATATGAAATTAATGTATTGTTATACAGTTGATGTAATTAGGTAAGCACGAATATCGGTAAGTTGCAGTCTATTGTATACTGTAAGTCTATATGTGGCGTGAGTTGACCAATATTGGAGCGAGTTTTACCTGGCGCGAGTTGGTTTGGCGCAAGTTGTCCAGCATTCGCTCTGATAATGGTCAAACTTCATGTTTTTATATTTTTAAATTATTAAAGTTATACATGTAGCTGAAATAAAGCTAAAACAAGAACAAGAAACAGGCAGCTCAACAAAACAAGGTTTTCATGTTGCAATAAGTAATTTTATAGCATTCCTTAAATTACTTGCTTTTGTAAAATGTGTATCCCCTGTGATCATGAGCATGCATATCAAGTTTCAAGTAATTATCTTTTATGGTTTTTGAGAAATGGTTCAACCAACACCCATCGGCGATTCCCCAATCTGGTAATCATAACAGTAAAAAATGTCCAAACTTCCTCACCACTGGTACAGTTCATCACTCCTGCACCTCTGTGATATTTTCTGGAAATACAGAAGAGTAGAGTCTATATTAAATGAGTGTTCATTAATTATTAAAAACATTAATCAAGTTGCATAAATTGATATAATACAATGCTCTGCCAAGTTAGTATCATAAGAATTGATGCGACAATTGTAATATTTTCACTTGTTATTTAACACAATCTTAAATGTAATTGTCTAATTAAATCATGAATATAACTTCCAAATGCTAGACAAAATGCTAAAACTAAGTGGTCATGTCTATATATTTTACACAACATTTACTAATGGTAAAGATGTCACACCATACTGATAACCAACAATTTGATTACAGAAAATACTACATGAGTGTTATTTATTGGTCAAGTATGATATTAACATACTAGAACTTAAATAAAATATGCATACACTTTATCCAGATTTAAATCTAATGTAAATATTTATACTTTAATATGCTGAAATATAGCCAGTCTGTGTACATGTTGAATACAATAAAATATTTACAACCAATTGTCCAACTGACCAATTTTCACGATACCATCACTATTACACTTTTTAGAAAACGTGCATTTTAATTTTGTTTTATAATTTGCCTTTGTGATATTCATTCTTCATGACACAAAAATGAACCTTTATTTGCACTTGGTCGTATTTTGATTTTCTAAATGTTTATTTGTTATATGCTTTCATTTATTGTTAAAAAGATGAATAACTTCTTATTTTAATATTCTATGAATGTGTATGTTGTTAATATAATCAGACTACAACTTAAGTATAAGCTTTACGTTTTGAATATTGTCTCCAGTTTTCAGTTACTTAACCAATACAATAAATATTATAAGAAACAGACATGCATACTAAGAAACAGAAAAATCAAAAACAGTAAAAACCAGTATCTATTCTTGGATTCAAATCAAGGGGGAATTTGAGCAACTATTCATTATTTTGGGCAAGTTTGGGGATTTGATCTTTTCATATGTGAAAAAAGACCCTCCCAGAAAAAAATAGGGTGGTTTGTGAAAAAAATGGGTTGATTCCAGCCATCGCCACCTCTAGAATAGACAATGAACAACTATCTCAGTCTATCTGACAGAGAAAAATATGTTTGTAAAAAAACACATGTTAATTAACAACTGTTAATTTGAGGGTTTGATGCAATAATACTGTATCTAAGAAATTCTCAGTATTACATACTTTTATTAAAAAATACACGATAAACATACTGCCTAAAATTATTTTATTATATTATTGTAAATTGAATGAGTTTTAGCAGTGAAAAGCTGATTTAAAATATAAAAGAATATGTTTCTTTTAAACTTAAACCCAGTTACATTACTTTTTTGGCATCCGTCTTCTTAATACAGAATACAAGTCATAAAAACATCCTGTAAGAGCTATTTTGTGGCTTATATAATGTGTAAAGCAGTCATCTATCTGCATTTGATCTATAACTGATTTAACTATTTTGATAGTCTTGATGAAAATTTGTAGTTACAAATGTTGTGTACTAAACCCTCAAATTATGAAACTGTTGAAAAAATGATGTTTCATAAAAAAAAACATGGTAGATGGACAAGTACCTTCTATATCTAATAGCAGGTCCCCTGCTGTGTAATCGTCATTGAGATTGTATACATATACAGCAGGATCGTTCTCATATACAACATTGTACCAATTTTAGTATCCAGGCACTGTAGAAATAACTCTACCCTTAAATGTTGTCCAAACATTCATTATCAACAATCTGATAATAGGTAATGTTTTTACCACAGAAAATATTTTGGTGCAGATCTGGTGTCATTTGAAGGGTATTTTTTTATTAGCACTTTATTGTTTCATGCTAGTTTTTCAACACTAAATTGTTTTACTTTTTCACTAAACTGAAAAAGACTTTTTTCTCCAGGTTGTCCCAAAATCTTTTGTCTAAATATCAACTGGCATTTTAAAGCTTTCTTCTTTTCTTGTTCAGTCTTAATTGTTGAAAGTTGACTGTCTCTGGATACTGCCAAAGACCATAGAACAGTATGTCATTAATAAGTTTTGCTTGTATTCCTCTTTTTCCTTCTTCTTGATGGCAAGTCTTTTCTTGTTCAATATTTCCCTTTTTGCTTTTTCAATGTCTTTTACTCGTTTTATGTATCTTTCTCGAATTTCTTTTCCTTCTTTTCTTGACAAGTCTAAAAAAATTGTTTTTTTCCTCATTTGATAAAGTTTTGATCCATTCTCCAGTTTTGTTTAAACTATACATTATATAGCATTCATTGCATAGTGTGGAGGCCACAGGTCTAAACCTAGTTAGGGCATCAAGGAAGGCAAACACTCTCTCAGGAAACTTATTGTGACGTGACACAGACTGTGTCTGCATGCATAGTGACTCGCTTACACTAGAAAATTTACCATCCAGATAGATGATCACCTGCAGCTTTTCTTACAAGAGTGTGCCAAGCTGCAAATATCTGTTCTAGCAGGGATGATGTTAAAATATCAGTCATCTGCTTGCATAAGCCTTTTGTAGATGTCATCCTTCTTTATGAGCTCAGGAAATGGCCCTTTTCTCCCGCACACAATGTTGGTGGCATCCTGCATGCCATTTTCAAGGAAGTTAAACAAAAAATGGTAAACTGAGTTGGCTTTCTCAAGTGAACAGTCTTTATCTACTTAAGCTCGCCACAATTGAGCTGTTATCAGCTTTGAACAAATGCCTAGAGCTTTTAACACAGCTAAAAGCAAATTCTCTTTAATATAGTAAACAGATTTTTGGAGCAAATTCTTTGGCAAATGTACCTTTTCCAAAAATTCTATGATGTTATCTGCTAAGTAAAACAGAACTTCAGAATTGTAAAATAGGATATTAAAACAATTGCCTCTAAATCTTTCTAGACGAGAAGCACTGCTCTTTTTTTTTCCACGTTCTTCATCCTTTTCATTCAGGAATGTTCTAAACTCTCCGTAGCAACCACTTTTATCATCTCCACCTCTGGCCAACGCATTTGAAGCGGTTCTAACTAACCTCATACTGCTGCTTTCCGTTTTTCTTGCATAACTCCTTGTTTCATGATGGGCTTCAGCACCCAGATCACCATCTTTCACACTGTCTTCAAATTTTTTAATAATTTTGTCTGCAACTTCAGCAAAATTTACAAGCAGGTGTACTCCACAATAAAAATTGATTCATTTGGGAAATTTATTCCTGTTCAGCTATTGAAAGACTTTCCCAATTTGAATAACAAGTTGGTAGTATCTCCTCTATAAGATTTCAGCAGTTGATAGAATTTTCGCTCTGTTGCCGCACGGTCTGACATTGTGTTTCTTATATTTGCCAGTATAGTTTGACCTGCATTGGTGCTTGTGCACTGACTAATATCAGCTATGATTGTTTTAAGAGTTTGTAAACAGTTATCAGAGCTCTAATTTTGCATGTCCTTTAAAAACCTAAAACCCAAGTTTTCTCAGATGAGTCTCTTACAGAAAACATTCTCCATGCTTTCTTGTTTCATCACTTTGCAGCGTTGTGTCAGGTTTATCTTTCAGCTGCTTATTAAGTTGCATATAGGACATGCTTGCTCTTTGGTCCGCAATCCTATTAATTGTTGTTACTGAAGGTAACTTGGGAACATTCTTTCCACATAAATGAGCCACTTCTCTAATCACATTGTTCACATGGTGAACACCAACACCATCACTTAATAAATTTATAAAACAAAGTTGGACATCAGTTATTCTTCTGCTTATCAAATGTTAGAACATTGTTATTATTGTTATTACAATCATCAGGCAATGTTTCAGTATAAGTCAAGCTTTCTTTCAGTTGTGTGGTTTCAGTTTTAAGCAAATCATTTTCCGTTTTAAGTTTCTGAATATATGCATTTTGTTCATTAGTTGTAACTTCTGTCTTATTCCTGTCTATTTCAACATGTTTAACTGTTCTTTCAAGATCATTTATTTTTCATTTTAAACTGTTCACATCTACCTTAATTGTTTTCTCTTTCCTATCATTAAATTTTCTGACTTTCATCATTAATTCATTGTATATTGTTCGTTTAGTATTGATGGCTGCCTGTTTTGAGTACGTACACTGTCTTTTCAGTTTTCTTTTTTCACATCGCAGTTCTGCCACTGATCTTTCAAGATTACACATCTTCTTATTTTGGGTGTTTATTTTGGATTTTAATGTTGTAATGGTTGAATTGAGAGATTCAACTTCTGCTTTATGTGATAATTCTGTAAATAGTTCAGATTGAGAAGTTGAGGCAACCGAAGTTGAAGCACATGGCTGCCTAATCTTAAAGAACTTTTCATTCAACTTATTAATTTTTTTATCACCACGAAGAGACTGCACTTTCTTCCTTAAAAATGAAACATCTCCACTTAAAGACGAAGGCGGATATTTAAATAGTTCAGCTAGATCATTAAATGTTATTTTTGTCTTTAGCATCTTAGAACACAACTCCAAAATGTTGCCATTTGTTAACTCTTAAATTGTATCTATTAGGAGTTGAAATGATAACTGACACAAGTTGTTTATTTCATCTACAATATGATCTGCCATTTTGAATACTACTCTACATAAACCTTCGTTGAAAGAATTTCCCCAGTTATAACTGTTTGAAACATCACATTTTCTATTTGTACTTACCTCCAGCAATATTTTCTGTTGTAGTTCAGGGCTTTTTCAGCCTGTCTCACAGGTCCGATATTCGGCCCCGTTCCCAATGTAAAATAGCGACCATTTTTCCCAATTTCAAGAAAAAAATTCCCAATCTCATAAATTAATTCCCATTTGAACCGAAATGCCTTTTACCTTTAAAAAATAAATAACCAAGAAACCATAAAATCAAGAGACTTTTCCAATTAAGCAAATCGTTTGTTTACTGTTGATCGGTGATCTGTGAAAACTACTTTCCGTGAATTTATGTATGAATGTAACCGGTAAAAACATAGACTCTTACCCAGCCGTATACAGTAACGCAAGTTGAAGATGCGTCACGGAGCCATTCCAGATAACATTGTAATCAATATATGGTTTGAAAATTAACAGGAATTATTTTTTATTTCATAAACAAAAGTATTTTCGCCATAACTGTTTGACTGCGTATAAACTGAAAGGAGTTATGAAGCAAAAACGGTACATGCAGTACCTGCTTTTATACTGACCCGCGAAATATAATGACAAAAAATGTCGTACAATAGTAAATCCTACGCGATCTAGAATCTACCAACTTCTGTAAATGATTACCATAATACCATCCAGCACAGGGTACTGGTCCAAAATGGCCGCAAACCAGAAAGGCCCGTACCAAAAAGGCCGCACCAAAAAGGCCGCAAGCCTTAAAAGGAGATGGTGAATCTAATATGTTATAAATCTTAATACAGTAAATGTTATATGACTCGTACCTAAGCTATCAGTGTATCCGTTTGATACTTCGCAGACTGCTTATGTGTTATATATATAGTGCTTTTATTTTGTAATTTCTGGTTCAGCACCATGAACCTACTATGCACTTCTTTGAAAAGCTCCCTTGGCCAGGAAAAACTCTCCAATTTAATAAGAATCTGTATTGAAGACCCTGCAGAGCTTTCTGAACAAACTCTGAGAGAGCTCTGTAACACTTTCAGAGACACCAAAGCAAGGCAGATTAAGCTTTAATGCAGAAAAATAAATGTTGAAATTTCCCAATTGGTTTGATTTGTCGATACTTTTTTCCCAAATTTGAATATTTACCGCGTCAAAAATTCCCAATTTGGGCTGGGGCCTTTTTCCCAAAAACCCCTGAAAAAGCCCTGTAGTTTAAGCAAAACAACAAATAAAGCATATGACTACAAGTGCTGATTACTAATACTTAAACCATATTCTTTATAGAAATAGCTAATTGAAAGAACCAATCTGATCTGACTCTGCTATGTTTTGTTAAGGTGATTCTATGAGAAGTAATGGGTTAAATACGTTGAAAAGAATAAACCCTAAACTTAAATAGGTACTACTAATCTACAGCGATGAAAGTGTAAAGGTTAGAAACAATTAAAGCACAATACATATAAGGTTTAAATTTACCTTACTTAAAAGATAAGGTAAAGAAGAACTACATTTACCTTGTTAATACTAAGTGATAGCAGGTGAAGGTTATATACTATAAAAGCACAATAAATAGGTTTCTATTTACCTTGCTGGAGGAGGGACTGTTTACTTCAGTGGCCTGTTTTCTTTTGCCTTGTTGCCAAAGACTATTTAACCAATCCTGGGATCCATACTCCAGTCCCCGAATATCTTCTTGTTTTGCCTAAATATAGGACATGACTTACTCTTTATTATTCTGAATATTCATGTATCCTTTTTTCTATCATGACATTTAATGTAGTAAGTATCAGCATAATTCCTCAACACAAACACATCAAATTGACTCTCTCTCTCTCTCTCTCTCTCTCTACATATGAACAGCCAACGAGAAAGACACTGTATTTATAAACTCTGGAATATATGTATGGGAACAAACACCAGGCAGGTCAGCTAAAAACATATAACAAACGTCACATCAGGTAGAAAAGATTGACAAAAAAAAAAAAAGACTTAGATGCAAAATAGCAAATACTTATCTAATTTATCATACTTGGCTTTTAAGTCAGCCAGGGTGAACTCTGTCTCTTCTTCAAACTGTTCAGTCACACTCATGGTGTCTTCAACTCAAAGCTCAATGCCGTAATCTGAGTAGCCAGAAACATACTGGCCTTCTTCAAAATCAGTGTTGTCCATCATTCAACATTAGCTTAATATCTGCAATATAAAATAAAGTACTAAAGATCAAGTTGTAAAAAAATGTTGACAGAAATTTACACTGTCAATAATGTCATTGTCAAATTAGTAAACTTTTTTATGCTAAAGCATAATAAATAACAAATTCTATGTAATATATATATAAGCTGCATATTATGACCACCAACTGATGCATATCAGACAACAAAAGTCCTTATTTTCGTGTATAACATTTCCAAATTACACACAAAGTAATTCTTTACATTGGTTGTCAAATACAAACATGGGTGCCGCCATATTGGATCGGCAACTTCCGGTTTGGGATGAGGAATAGATGGTCTGGATTTATGCAATTTTCTCTATGATTACAGGCATATAATGCAAATATTAAGGAAGATACTTTTAAAACAGGGTTTAAAACATTGTAAAAAAAAAAGACAAATTTGGATAATGCTAGCCGCTGTAAGAAAAAAATCGTATATGTAAATTTTTAAGTGAAAAATTCTTACCTCAATTTGGGAGGCTGGTCCACGGTACTATTTAGCACAGACAAAATAACGTATTAACTTTCATGATTCATCAATTTCAACATTCTGATCCAATGAAAATAAGCGTATTAAAGCTGGATTCAGAACGTACCAAAGCGATTGATAACTGCGACAAGTTATTTCTGCCGCGGAAAAATAGTCTGTTTTGTAGTTACCTCCCTTGTGGTCCATGCTACTTATTGCTTGCTCCAAATGCTCCTTAGATAGCAACAACCACCCGTTTTTATAAATGACAAAATATGATCAAAACTATACATTTTCTGAAAGTGCTACTCATGACAATTAAGAAAATATATAGGTTTCCCATGTAGATATATAAAATAAATGTTTTGAGGGACCAGAAAATACAAAAAATTAACCTTCAAAAAAGGTCAATTTTTAATTTCAAGGAAATTCTGACCTCATATATTATCTAACCAAATAAAGACACAGGAAACACAAACTACTGTTCTGTTTACTAGTCAGCTATATACACATCAATTTTAACTGTACCTGAACTTTTTCAAAGCAGTATTCTTGCCAGTTTCATCATTTTAGTAGGTCAGGGGTCATGAAAACGGCCTGAAAATAGACAAAAAAAGACAATAAAATTGGATTATGTTAATATTTCATTCAGTTTTCTCTGAAAATTCTAAATATTTGTTACCACTGACATGTTTTTAAGTATTTTTTTAACCCTTTCACTCATACAGTTCTCCTAAATAACCATATGCCTAATGCATAACCAGATGGCTTATCAGGCCACCTGGCATGCATAGGTAAACTGGTGACAAAGGTACCTCAGATTCATAGAGCATTATTGGTTTTGTGTGGGAAGCTGACAGTAGTTATGTTTAAGCTATTTTTTAAGCTAGAATGAGTTATTTAATCATATTTATGTAATTAAAAAGTTTATTCAGAAATAATTTTTCTTTCTGATCATATACTTTTCATGCATTTGAGGTTATATAAATTGTTAGAAGAAAGGTTTGAATAAAACAAAAGAAATATGTCATAGGCAATTTCTTTATTTTATGTTTGAAATATTCATTAATTGCTATTGTTTTTTATTTAAATAACAACATTAAAATCTCATTCCCCAAAACAGAAAATTCTGACTCAGTGTCACTACCAAACAAAATATCATAAGCATGAGGCATACTTCTGAAGCAAGATAAAGTGAGACTATCAAAAAATATTATCAAACAATTTGTGTACAAGAACTTTTTCAATAGGTGTTAACGATGCAGCGATTAGAATGCTAATGAACGAGGCAATCAATTGAAGCTTAAATACCTTCCAAGTTGATCAACAGAGCAATAAAACATTTTGCCCCTTTCATTTGTCAGTGGGTTTTATGATCCAATGCAGCCCCGAAGCAACAGGGGGTTCCGGTAAGTCGGCAAAACTTTTCAACATCAAATACTTCACTTCCATTTATTGTGAAGGAAGCGGATGTTTATTACATCGGCATACTCGGTTTTTACTGTTAGGCTGACCATGTGAGAGTTGTTGCGGTTTAGAAATGGTAAGATTTGCCAGCGAGTGTAAACAATGGAAAATTCCATTTGGGTGCTCTACAAACTTAGCAAATTGTCACAATTTTTTCAGAACAACCCCCCCTTTTTTATTCACTAAATGTATAAATAAAGGCTTAATCTTACTGAATAAAGATAAAAGAAAGACTTTACATGAAGTATTCACTTATGATTTTGCACTTAACTTTGAGGGCGTAAAATCGCTAAAGCATGAGCCTGACGCACAACGCCAAAGATCGCCAAACTATTAGCCTGACGCACAACGCCAAAGATCGCCAAACTATTAGCCTGACGCACAACGACAAAAATCGCCAAACCATGAGTGAAAGGGTTAATAGAAATCATATAGAAACTGATGGACATAGACAAAAAATATAGGTAAAACAGAAGTAAAGTTAACCGACCCACCAACATTGCAACATAAATGTCATTATATTAATATATATATAACACTTTTAATTTCACTAAATTGTACATAATTAGTGTTTGTGCCTAGTCTATCTGTCTACTGATAAGAACAAAACTTAAAAACATTGAAAGGCTCGGTCATTATGTCTTCTTTTAATTTTTTTATCAGACAGATAGAAGTTACTTAGTAATTCAAACCTGTTATAAAGCTGGCAATCACTTAAACAAAAAATAGCTAAAAACATCCTTGACTTCCCAGGTGATTGAACTTTTTTGATATTTTAACAGAGAAACAGTCAACAGTTAACAGCAACTGGCATGAATGTTGTAATGGCAACAGGCATGCATGTCGTAACGGCAACTGGCATGCATGTTGCTTACTCTAATTGGGCAGTCCGATAACTAAGTTGTCTTCCCTTGAGTACTCTCCGAATGCGCATGCGCATTAAAACTTCCGGGGTATAAGTAGAAATTTTATCTATATATAACACACACATCAAGTGATATGGAAAGTTGATTAAAGAAAGAAACAAAACCAAAATTGAAATCGCCGAAATATTGCTGAATATGTAAAGGTGTTGTTTATAGCGGGAAGGTGGTCGAAAACAGAACTGTTTCATTGCATCGATTTCCTCAAAACAAGCGGCTGCGACGCATTTTGATGGTATTACAACACTTCGCCCTCCCTTAACTGGTAATAGTTCGCCCTTGATTGGTAACAGCTCGCCCGAGATAGGTAACAGTTCGCCCTTGCTACATGTCGCCTTCGGATATAAGTGTATACATCGAGAAAAAAAGTAAATTGGTTAATTTATTTATAACCATTCACATTGTATTTGTTTTCTTCGTCTTAATATACATTATGAGCTCTTCTGATATAAGTGTATACGCCACCCTTTGCCCTTAAAAATCTTTAAGAAATTAAGTAAAAAGAATGTAAACTTATTAATTTTTTATTATTTTGACACCATTCACATTAAATTTATGCTTCTTTTGTCTCCTTTATTATTATAAACACCGTATTATTAGCATCGTAAATTATTATATTTTTATTTTTCATATTTTAAAATTGTTTTAACCAAAGAAAAAAAATCTGATCCTCCCAGTACAATATACGAACTGTCACTGTTCCGTGATTTAAATGCAATGTTGCGACCTAAAAAATAATAAATATTCTGTGTACGTGGTTTATTTATTTCAAATTGTATATTTAAATAAAATTCCGCTGTTGCAAGGATTTTAATGTTACTTAGTTGCATACATATTTTGTTGCAAATACTTTAATAAGGTTGTCATACTCAAGATGACTTGAGTATGCAGTTATCTTATAATTGCACATAAAAGCGTGAACGTTAATTGGTGTTTGCCTACAGACATTATTGTGATGTTACCATTCGCACTAATCTTGATTGATAATTAGTCAGTGTGATCTTGATTAATGTTTACCGACATAGGCGTATATAAAATTTAAAATTAATAAATTGGTCAGTGTGTGATTGTTAATTGATTTTTGCCTAGTCATTATTGTGATGATAGCGTCAGCACTAATTTTGATTGATAATTAGTCACCATGATCTTAACTGATGCTTGCCGTCATAGACGTATATAAGTGCTTGCAATTAATAGACTAGTCAGTGATTCAATCTCGCAACGTACGCTAGCTTTATCACAATACAGTATGAAGAAGTCGACTAAGACGGCAACCAACTAATTGTATTTGTATGCATATCTTATAAAATATTATATATGATACACTATATGACAAATTAAATCAAGTATAAACTTTACTTGACGTCATTTTCCCCCTTCATTTAACGCGTGGAAATGGTACACTTATATCCGAAGTACTCATAATGCATATGAAGCCGATGGAAACAAATACAATTTGATGTGAAAGGTGTTGAAATAATTATAGATAAGTTAACAAGCATACATTTTTGATTGACGTATACACTAATATCCGACGGCGACATGTTACCGATCAAGGGCGAACTGTTACCGATCAAGGGCGACCTGTTACCAGTTAAGGGAGGGTGGAGTGTTACTAATTCTTCTCGAGTTGGTGTCTCCTTTTCAATTCATAATTGTCAGTAATATCTAGCTTGTGAGCGCCGATAATTCGCTCGATTAGCTGATATTCCCTTCAGGATCTAGTCAAACGACGATTCGCCAGGTACTTCTTCAAATCTGTTAGCTTGAAATGGTCCAATTCTTAGTTGTTTACACAAGCTTCGTTGATTTCTTTGTCCTTGTCCGCCATCTTTTTTTTCACTTAGTCCCCAGGGGAGTAGCCTCCCTTTGAATTCAAGGGAAGTAACTGAGTTATCGGACTGCCCAATTAGATATTTTAAACTGCCTCCACATCATTTTCATCAAAATCTCTGCAAGAAGACTAACACAAAACTGTTAAAGCTGCGTGATATTAACGTCGAGTTCCAGAGGAATGACATCAAACATGCTTGTAATATGTTAACACTTAATCTTGGCTAAGTACACTAGTACCAAAACTGTTAAATGTTGCATGATATTAAGATCTAATGTGAATGTCACTCAAAAGTCTGGTTACATGTTTACACTAAGTCTCTATTAAGTACTCAAGTAACAAAACTGTTAAGTGCCGAGTGATATTTTACATTTAGCTTAAGGTGAGAATCAGTCAAAATGCCAACACTTGTATAACAAAACTGGCACAGAAAGTCTGTCATCATTGAATTTTTATCTTTCTCATAAAGTTTAGTCTGTATTTGAAACACTGTCTGTAGGAATCAGTATCTTTAAATCTCCAGCTTTATAATCTCTTTATGTAAATTGTATGCATAAATAGCATCATCATTTTCATACTTCACATTGTAGCCACTGGCTGAAGCCAGGTACCACTGAAATAACTGTCTTTCACTTTTACCATCCTAAAACTTGTGTTCACTATCTTTCCCAACCAGTAGGGGAATCCCAAATATATTTGTGTGTAGAAACAGTTAACGTTTCTGTGATCAATGTTGAAATATTCTGCTTTAGCATATCGACACTTAGCTAAACATACTTTCCATGCTCATCTTTAACGGAAAAGTTATCAATTTTTTTTTTTCACTGTGCTTTTGTTTCAAGACATTTGTTCAAAATCTTAATTGTGCCTGTAAAGCACTGGTCTTCTGACTTTCAGTTTCAAGTCTACCTAATCCTTCCTCAACCTCGTCCACACTTTGCATTAATCCATAAAAACATACATCCTGCGTCAAGTTGTCCAGAACCTTTACTCTCTTCTTTTCTCTTTCCTCTAATGCTCTCCTCCTGTTTTCTTGAATTTTAATGCGTTTGGCTTCTATCTCTTTCAGTCTTACATTAAACATCCTTCTTATAGCCTACCCTTCCTTCATACAATTTTCTAACAAACATTTCTTTTCTTTCTGGTTCAGACCTGCAAGCCATTCCCTGCTCTTATTGTGGGAGTACATGAGGTATGCCTCGTTTGTCAGCAAGGTAGCATTTGGACGATAGTGAAGCAACTGATCAATTTGTCCAAAAATGAACTCTGGCAATTTATTTTGCTTCATTATAGACCTTGTTTCTTCATACAAATCCTCTGTCACCTGTGCAAATTTTCCACCAGGCAAGTTGTCAGCTACCATTCGACTAAGAAGTTCATGCATGGACAGGAAGAGCGCTTGTAATATCGGATACAAGATTTCAGTCAACTGATCATTTTGCTCAAACAAGCTTGTTGTCTTGACGGTCGTCTCCAACTACTGTTTCAAATGGAAATTCCTCTCCATATACAAACTTGCTGATGAAGTCCACATCATTGGCACCTTTCTGAAGAAAGTCAACAAGTTCCTTGTACTTAACATTCATTTCTAAGACCTGGCCTGAATATTCCAAGAGCTTCCAAAGTGGCCCTGTGATCAATTTTGAAATTAGCCCAAAAGCCTTCAGTCCAACTAAGTAAAGCTTCTCTTTAATATCTAGTGTTACGGCTTTAAGGAGGTCATTAGTTGCACCATGGACGTTATCAATGAACTCGGAAATGGCAAGTCGATGGTGATACACTGACAAGGCTAAACTAAAAGTAAGGTTAAATCTGTTATGTTTGAAGCGAACTATTTGATTCTTCTCTCCCACGGATTTAAGGTAAACCTGCCATGGCAAACTGACTCCATTTTTTTCATCTTGACCAACTGCAAATGATTTTGATGCTGTTCTAATTAATCAGAGTTCCACTTTCATTTTTCTGGTATCTTTTGAGCTCTGGCTGTACAGATGCTCCTATATCTTTCCCATCAAGATAATTCCTTTCAAATGTCTTCACAGCATTTTCACAGACATCGACCATGCCAACCAATAAGAGGAGACCACAAAAGAAATTATTCATGTGCGTGAGTTTCTCCTTTTCAACATCATTCAAATCGGCCCATTCACCACAAACATGTGGCAGCACCTCAGTACGGTACTTTTCCAGCAAAGCATTGAAATCTTTCTCAGTAGAGGCCCTGTCTGACATGGTATCTCGTATGTTAGCAAGTATTTTGTACCCTACATTCATGTCATTTCCCTTCTCCTTATGGTAGCAGTAAGTTGAGATATCAGTATGTCTTTAAATGTTTCAGGTGTACTGAGACCACTTTTGTCAACCATTTCTCGTAGACCAATGATATAGGAGTTTTGCTCTTCATCTGTCAGTAGATATGTTTGCAAAGACTTGCCATACTTTCTGGTTTCATCATTATATAAAGTAGTGCTTGGTTTCCATGGAGGAAATCTGTTTTTGTGCAATAGCTAACTTGCTGTCAACAATGCGGTTCACAGTTGCAGCAGATGGACCTCTATTAATATTTTTGCCACACAAAGATTCAACAGTTCTTATAACTTCTCCAACTTTTTCAACGGGAACCTTTAAATATGTCAAGTTCATAACACATTCAACACTTGCATGGTTATACCTGTTTTGTTCATCATACAACGAAACATCAGGCGTGTCGTCCAACAACGCAGTCAAATAGTCTTCATTTTCATATGCTTCCTTCAACTGTTTTTCAGTTTGTTTTGCTCGACTGACAGTGTCTTCATGTTCATGTGACCTCTCTTTATACAAATTAATATCATGGTTTTTGAAGCTAACTTGCCACTTTAACTGATTTTCACTTGCTCGCACATCATTTAATGCAGACCTAAGTGTATTACAAGTTGTTTTAAGTTTAGGTAAAGTTACTTTTAGAAGTGTTATTTCTTGTGATTTTGCTTCAGTCTCATGCAGAAGTGTTTTCTGTGATTTCTCTAATGTTTCTATTTTAGACTTCTTTTCAGAAATTGTTGTTTCTTTACAATCTAATTTACGTTTCAGTTGTTTTGCTGTTTCCCTAACTTTTGTAATGGTCTGTCTGTGTAAATTGTGTTGGTTCATCTACTTCCTTTAATAACTCTGGTTGTGCACTACTCTTAGAAGACGAAGTTTGCACAGGAATAGGAAATATTTCTTTTAGATATGCATCTTTTAACCCTTTCACTCATACAGTTCTCCTAAATAACCATATGCCTAATGCATAACCAGATGGCTTATCAAGCCACCTGGCATGCATAGGTAAACTGGTGACAAAGGTACCTCAGGTTCATAGAGCATTATTGGTTTTGTGTGGGAAGCTGACAGTAGTTATGTTTAAGCTATTTTTTAAGCTAGAATGAGTTATTTAATCATATTTATGTAATTAAAAAGTTTATTCAGAAATAATTTTTCTTTCTGATGATATACTTTTCATGCATTTGAGGTTATATAAATTGTTAGAAGAAAGGTTTGAATAAAACAAAAGAAATATGTCATAGGCAATTTCTTTATTTTATGTTTGAAATATTCATTAATTGCTATTGTTTTTTATTTAAATAACAACATTTCAATCTGATTCCCCAAAACAGAAAATTCTGACTCAGTGTCACTACCAAACAAAATATCATAAGCATCAGGCATACTTCTGAAGCAAGATAAAGTGAGACTATCAAAAAATATTATCAAACAATTTGTGTACAAGATCTTTTTCAATAGGTGTTTACGATGCAGCGATTAGAATGCTAATGAACGAGGCAATCAATTGAAGCTTAAATACCTTCCAAGTTGATCCACAGAGCAATAAAACATTTTGTCCCTTTCATTAGTCAGTGGGTTTTATGATCCAATGCTGCCCCGAAGCAACAGGGGGTTCCGGTAAGTCGGCAAAATTTTTCAACATCAAATACTTCACTTCCATTTATTGTGAAGGAAGCGGATGTTTATTACATCGGCATACTCGGTTTTTACTGTAAGGCTGACCATGTGAGAGTTGTTGCGGTTTAGAAATGGTAAGATTTGCCAGCGAGTGTAAACAATGGAAAATTCCATTAGGGTGCTCTACAAACTTAGCAAATTGTCACAATTTTTTCAGAACAAACCCCCTTTTTTATTTACTAAATGTATAAATAAAGGCTTAATCTTACTGAATAAAGATAAAAGAAAGACTTTACATGAAGTATTCACTTATGATTTTGCACTTAACTTTGAGGGCGTAATTTCGCCAAACTATGGAAATGACAGCATAGCGTAAAATCGCGTATGCATGAGCCTGACGCACAACGCCAAAGATCGCCAAACTATTAGCCTGACGCACAACGCCAAACATCGCCAAACCATGAGTGAAAGGGTTAAAGCCCCTCTCTTACCCTTTATTGCCTTCAGTATTCTGTTCACTTTAGACAGTACTGCAGCAGTATTTATTTCATTATGCTTTAAACTAGTCAGTGCAGACAACCACTTACAAAAATAACTGGATAATGGCAAACCATTGACAACAGCAAATGTATGTAAGTCAATTGCAAGACCATTTGTGAAGCTGTTCAGGTCTACTTTTGGTAAAGAACTCGATTTGATTAAACTTTAAGCTTCAATTCCAAACTTGGCAAAGAAACTCATCTTGATTTGTGTAAATACCTTTGAGTGATAAACTATGAAGATTCAGTCAATAAAAACATTTTCAATAGACAGATCACCAGAGATAAATGTCTCTCCCTTTCTCATACTCATCAAGAATACTACTTGTAACACAATCACCTGTAAAAATGCTATCACTTCCTAAGGACACAGGACCAGTGGACAGTGTTTGTATTTCAATACTTCTCAGTACTGGTTCCCTTTCAGTCTTTGATTCTAACTTAAGCTTTTTCTTAGCAGGTGTGAAACTAAGATCAGGAAGCGATGTCATAGGTGTTAGGTTCTACGTGTAACTATCTCTGAACCAGGAAGGATCTAGATATGAAGCATCTCCAAGTGTCAAAACATCACAAGCTGAAGAACTTAATGCCCAAACATAGCAACAGACTGTTACTAAAGAGAAAAAGTTCATGTCACACATTCTATTTCCGGAAAAGTTCATGTCACACATTCTATTTCCGGTCGTTATTTGGTGTAACCACCCCTGTACACAATGACCATTCACACCTTGTCAATTAAGCCCTGATCCCCAGTTAACAACATGGTGAGGGGATCTGCAGTCAGCATGGACTAAGGTGTGTGATTTGCACAATACACAAAGTGGCAGGAAAACTAGGCCAGAGTGTAGAGGATTCCGGACAGTAGAAGATGACTTTACAAAGATTATATAAGGTAAAAAGGGGACTGAGAAAAACGTGCGGACTAGAAGGGATTTCGATATGTAGAAGATCAGGTCTGATTCCACCGTATATAGTTAATGACCTTGTCTTTGTTGTTGACCCTGCCCTTGCTTGTTTAAGAACGGAAGTAAATTTGAGGTGAGATTTTAGGGGTGGTGGTAAACTGAAATCACCGAGTTTACTCGCTGTCTGAATTGACCGAATTCATAAAATCATCGTACCTTCCAAAAATGTTTGTGAATATCTGCTGGTTTCAAAAATTATGTATATACTATTGCTGGGAGTTTAAATGAGCAGATATTTAATCTGGATAACCGAGGTTTTACATGGGTCAATTTCTCTTTGTAAATTATACACAGGGTATTGCCCCGGGGTTTAAAGTGTCAATTTATTAATTAAAATTAATTATGAGTGTGTGTGCATGCATGCATATATGTATAGATAGACGTGTTTATAAAATATAATTGGAAGCATGGATATGGGCATAAAGATATTACGCTTCTACTACATGAAATATAAGCCCAGAAGGAAATCTCAGCCAATCTATATACGGGCTCATGTTTCTCTTTACATTTTGCGCATGCACATTGGGGTGTGTAAGAAATCTAAGTATGGTAGAAATATCAGACCGTGACACTGACATTAAGATAAATATAGATGCGGGCGTGTATTTCTTTTTTGACAACTTGAAGCTAGCCGCGAATAGACAGAACGTTCAAGGTGCTTTTTAACAATTAATATGATTATGTTATTTCTATCTGATTATGGTGATAAGAATTTGGACAAACGACAATCAAGACATAAATTAAGCTTATTTCTATTGCAGTTCACTAAAGTAGGTAAAGATGACAGGAAGAGCCAGGGGACGTGCTCGTGGACGTGCTCGTGGGACAACCGAGGAGTCTGTCAGGAGACCTGGTGAAGAAAGTGTAGCCCAAGCACCACCTCCAGTTCAACAGCCTTTGCCGGTAATCCAATACAATACTTTTTGAACATATTCTCACCGGCTATATCAGCTATAACTTTTTAATCAATTCGTGATCATAATGCCATGTTTCTGTAAAAATATAACTTATTTAGTGCAGGGATGTTCGGTTGACCCAAGCTCCCGGGTTTTGACGCACGAAAAATTTGGAAATACCCCTAATTGACGCACATCAATAAAGCGGCTGGGGTCATTTTGACCCGTGACAGTTTCTACCCTTGCATCGATCAAAATCACCTACAGCTTCATAAGAAGCAAGAAAAGACGACAATGGGCGGAGTCTGCATATTAACTCTTTTCAGACTGCAGTGCTTTCAGGTGTTTCCAGGTTCCAATTTGCTTTGCTATTTATTTCAATGTTTGTTATCTTAAGCCAGTATGCTTATTGAAAACAAGAAAATAGATTTGCAGATGAAAGCAAATTCATTGTAGCTAAGCATTGTTTTAAGTATTTTGGATTGTCTTCAAATTCAAAAGAACATATGTCTGGGGAAGTATGTAACAATGTTTATTGTTGGGTTGTATATTTTTTTTATTTGTCATAATTGAGATGCAGAAAAAACATTATTAAGCAATATTCTGTTTGTGTACTTGTCTCTAGTAAACTATCGAAAGCATCAATAATTCCCATTAAGGCTTATTTATACAAAATGGGTCTTCAATGACATAATTATATATACAATTATAATTAAATACACAAAATTATGAATTAAAAAAAGGAGAAAAAGAGAAAGATCTGAAGAAAAACCTAAATTCTAAATAAACAAAATAAGTGTAAATAGTAAAACACAATCAACATTGCTATAACAGCACATTTGCGCTTTATGATGTGATACACAACACACAGATATGACCCTCAGATATTTGACTTTGACCCCTGAAAATTTTGACTGAGAGGTCAATGACGCTTAAGGTTTAGAGTCTACCAAATGCTCTGTAGTATTTAAAAATGCTCTGTGCGCTAAAAGCGAATTTATGATTATGCGTCATGCAGCATCAAGAATTTGCAAGCAAGATCTGTCAGGCTATTGATCTATTTCTTTGTTATTGGGTGCCATCACAATAATATACCTCGATAAATTGCAATACAGTAAGAGTGTATTGCAATATATACCATATTTGAACACCGTATGTACCACAATATATTGTCAATTTACACCACAATATGTACCACAATATATTGTCAATTTATACCACAATATGTACCACAATATATTGCCATATCTGAACTATTATAAGGAGCTTTTGCACTCAATATAATGAGCAGAATGAAAATTTGCAAAACAAATACCTGAGTAAAATATGGCATACATAAACAAAATATACTTAAAAGGAATTCACATTTTAGTATGGACATTACTTCTGTTATTACCCACTGAACAACTTTTTTTTCTTTCTTTTTTACCAAAAATTGGTTTGTTTTTGTTAGGAAATGGTTTTTGGTAAGTGTCTTGTTTATTTTAATGATATATTATTAAATATATTGAGTAAATACCTTTGTTTTAAGACAAACTAACTATGGTATAACAATGTGACTACTGGTAGAAATTTCAACAAGATTCATGCTTCTATGCTTCAAGATTCATTTGCTTTTTGCAGTCTTCATAATTAACATCCAATAATTTTATGCCACTTGGATGTGCAACATTTGGAGATTCACATTTTACATCCCGAAGTTTGGTTTCCGAAACAACACCAGTAAAGTCTTTTTTAAGGTTTATTGTTTGTTATTGTACTGTAATTGGCTCCATCTGTTCAAAACCCAACCAATTTCCTAACTCTTTCCAGATCTAGAAAAAAAAGCACTTGCTCACAGGCAACAAACTTGATAAAATTCACCTGTCCGCTCTTAAATTAAGCCACCATGGACAATCGTACATGTGCAAATTTTGATGACTGCATATGTATGTCTTCACATATAGCCGCAGGTAGCTCCTGACAATGGCGACCCTCCACCTGCTAGTGGCCGAGCTGCATACAGAGGCAGCACAAGGGAGCGAAGACCTGGGGCAGATGGGGCTAAACCTCCGGTTGAGGAGATGCATGCCATGCATATGGGAGGAGGGGATAAGCGTGAAAGGGAGCCAAGAACAAGAGAAGAGCCACATACAAGACCTGCCCACATTACTGACAAGAGTGGTAAATTGTTTTATTTTCTACTAGTATTATATAAATTAAGGCACAGTCATTGTTTAATAAAAATAATACAAAAGGTAACTACATGTATGTTAGTTTTGTTTCAGTAAAAACTTGTCAGAATAAACAACAAACTTGTGAGAGTTTTGCAGCTAAAAGTGACTGATCCAAATAACAGTGAATATACTCCAGGCAAAATATTGGTATGAACCCATTGATTTATAAATAAGTATTGGGTTGGGTCAAAATTGCAAGGCATCAATTATGCTGCAGTTCTCTAGTTGTGCATGATAGTGAAATAGCTAATGAAATGTTTGTTTAGAGTTTTTGCCCTTTGTTAATTTTCTTATGCTAATTCTTCTACAAACAACTGTATCAAAGTTTCTTCATACTTGCATTGATGATTGATGTTGATGCAAAGTTGTACATTAAGGTGAGATAATTCAGGTTGCTTTGTTTATACTTGAATTATTGCCCATTTTTATGGTGTCGAGCAAAGCTCGTAAGCATATAATGATCATACAATGAGAATGATGCTGTGTTTGCTTTCTGCACCGAACAGTGCAGCATCGTTGTGCATAGGAGGATTAATTGGTGTCATAGCTGCAAAAATAATCTTTTTTATTTTTTCCCCTTTTACTTGCCGTTTCACGACATGTTTAGAGTACAGATTAGGTTGATTTTTATCACATAGGTCTTCATTATTAGTCGTTATATCATCAAGTTCAACTTTCAAACCCATTTAAGTACTTTTAGTTCAATAGCGCAATGCCACAGTGGCCATTTCAGCCTTTGATTTACATTTTAACCTCACCAAAGCACAATGTTAAATCTTAGAAAAACCTTGGGAACACTGCTACGGGACACATTTATGGCCGTATCTTTACCAAACTTAGACAAAATGTTTGTAGGATATCTTGGATGAGTTTGTAATTGGGTCATGTGGTGTCAAACAGAAGGTCAGATCTTAAAAAAACTTTGTTAACACACTAGAGGTGCTACTACATATATGACCCAGTGTCACTTAATTCAGAATGATTGCAAGAAATCTTTGATGAACTTGAAAATGGGCCACTAAGGCAAATCTTAGAAAACTCCTTTGAGTATGCTAGAGGCCACATTTATGACCAAGAATTCACCAAACTTTGTATGCCTGCATGAAATCTCTGTTGAATTCGTTGCTGGTAACATGGGGTCCTACTAGGTCCCTAAATCAAAATCTAATGAAAATGCTAGAGACCACATTTATGACCCTGTCTTCCCTAGTCAGAATGTTTGTCTGCAAGAAATCTTGGATGTGTTTGTTACTGTATTGCTTTGGTTAAGTAGGTAACTAGGTCAAATCTTGTGAACAAAAAACGTGTGAACACGCTAGAGGCCATATTTAAGTTCCAATTTTCACTAAAGAAGAATGAGCCTTTTTTTAAAGCCTGTCATCAGGTGAAGTGAATAAGGGCCTTCTCTTATTCTTTTCTTGCGCTGACAATTCCACACATTCATGGCTTAACCTGTGAACATTTAATGCTTGGCCTAAGAGTGCTTTTGTAGTTTTGCAATTTTAAATTACAAGCTTTGTATGTCTGCAATCAATACATTGTTTAAAAAGTAGTGTTACATTGTGATTCTACAGATGTTGATTAAAATATTTACTTTTTACTTTTCAGGCACATCGGGTCAACCATTACCAGTGTATTCCAACTATTTCCGTCTGGAACAGGCACCAAACTGGCACTTGTACCAGTATCATGTGTATTTCTCTCCAGAAATAGACTCCAAGAAAATGAAATGTGCACTATTATTTCAACACGAAGAGCTTTTGGGAAAGACCCGTGCCTTTGATGGAATGATGCTGTACCTTCCAAAGCGTCTCTCACAAGAGGTAGGAGTGCATTTTTCAGTGGTTGACCTAATTGTGAATATAAAATGGCATGGTAAATACAAAAGGTACCAAGCTTATTATGACCATGCCTTGCAAAGAATTCCTAAACCTGAATCCATATGGGATTCTCAGTAATTTTATTTTGTGTCTTGTGGACCCATGTCTAATTTTGTTTTGATATGCATGTTTCCCAGGCACAATTGTGGTTAATAATTATGTTAATTACAGTCACTGTAGGTAGAGGGAAAATGCATAAACACAACAGAAACAACCTAGTAGTTAAGTAGCATATCTTCCAAATGATTTAACTTCAACTTTTTGTGTATATTTATCAGGTCACGGAGGTTTTCTCAACAAGACGCACAGATAGCACAAACATACAGATCAAGATCAAGCTGACTGCCGAGTTGCCACCAAACAGTCCACAGTGCATTCAGGTGTTTAATGTCATTTTCAGGAGGTAAGATTTATGCCCTTATGTATGTTCATTGTTTAATACTTGCGGCATAGTTTGCTGTCGAAATGCTTTTTGTAGACTGCACTGGTATGTAAAAAGTATAGGTAAAAGGAACCTGTTAGATTCTACAAAACACAAAAACAAGTTTAGTTGTACATCCAATTTATCATTAGTTGCTATTAACCTTCTTGTCTTGATAAATCGTTGCTATAGCCTTCTTGTCTTGATAAGTAGTCTTGTTTTTTTCCAGGGTACTCAACATCATTGACATGAAGCAGATTGGCCGAAATTACTACAATCCAGCACAAGCCATTAACATACCACAACACAAGTATGTCAGTTTTCAATGAATATTTGTGATTGCTATCTATTTTTAAATCAACTTCTACCAGGTGAATTGCTCTGCCTCTCATTAAACTCCAACCATGCAAATTGAAAAGGTGGAACTACTGTTAATGACCATAGTTGTTTCATGTGTGTTGTGGTTAACAAAAATAAAGTGGCAGCTTGAGGGTGCAATGAACCTTTAATTCATTACAGAATGCCTGAACTAGTTCAATAAAAGATGTATGCAAATGTTGCATTCTTTTTGTAAAAAGGAAAACTTGTTTACAAAATTTAATATATAAACTTATTGCTTAGCTTGACGTAAAGATTGTAATTCTACTTTTGCATATTAATGGTATTGTTACAGAAAAATGTATTGACAATGTATTGATAAATTTTTATCTTAAAATATTTCCAACTGTTCCATTTTTTTCTTGGTTTGTTACTCTCATTATTGTTCATTGAATGAAATTGTTTAACTCTAATTCTTAAATAATTTGTGAATACATTTGAAACTTTCTAATTAGATTGCAGGTAATGCCAGGGTTCATCACCTCAATACTTCAGTATGAAGCCAATGTACTGCTGAACATAGACATCTCCCACAAGATTCTGCGTACAGACAGTGTTCTTGACATCATGTATGACATGTATCAAGCCAGAGCACAGTCTTTTTATGAGGACTGCAAGCGAAAACTTGTTGGCTGCATAGTCATGACAATGTAAGTATTTCTGATCCATAAAATTAGAATAAACACCATCTAGTAGACCACATGAGATTATGTTTTTAAACCAAACCAGAGTTGGCATAAAAGCCCGCTTTTTAAATATTAACCCTGACAGAGGTCAATATTAGTTGTTACTGGAAAATAGTGGACAAGTGATAAACTTGTTCAGCACCGTATGACCTATCAAGTGTCGGTGTACTGTAAAACCCAAAATACAAATGCATAAACTTGTAAAGTACATCTATTACATCTGTTAAGCTAAACTAATGAATGATTGGTTTATTCACCTTATTTCTAGAGAATAAAACTAAATCACACGGGTAAGTGATTTTTCTTTCATTTTAGCCTACTTTTCTAAATTGTAATACGTATTACAGAAATTACTTGTAGGGTTTTTTCTCACCATTTTGGGAACATGACCTGTCTGTCATAAATAGGAATTTTTAACAGTTTTTGGTAGAAAAATTGGTTAGAAACTAAAATCATATTATGTATGTATCCAATAAAACAAAAATTGAATATTTGTTATTTTCAACTCCTTCTATAGTTCACTCATTTAAAAAGCAATATCTCTTTATCTCCCATGTGACTGAAGTAGTCAGTTATTTGACCAGAGGTGAGAGAGTCGGGCAGGTTCTGTTTGTGTATACAGTGTCATATGAGCGCTTGTAGAGACTCTTGTGACAGTCTACTCCTTCCTGTGGGGCAAAGCTATAAATGAGGATAAAGACCCTAAACTTGCTGCCTGAACACGACATTGATTTTCTTGTTATAAATTACAGTTCTTGTTGTTTTTTATGGCATCCAGCAAAGCTCGAGCATACAACACTCATGCTGTGTTTATTTTCTGTGCCGAACAACACCACAACAACTGCTCTATCAAGAAGTTGTAGGCGGTTAAATTGGTGTCGTAGTGGCAAGGATAATTGATGTTTTTCTAATATAAGCGATGATGATTGTTGCTATTATTGTAAAGTAAAATGATGTACAAATGAAACTTATGCTTAAAGTTCACATTATTTAAACACCGAAGAAGACAGTAGCCTTTATGAATGAATAGACCTAATATGATGGGTGGTAGGTTTGCAGCAGATGTATGCTGGAAAACGTAAGTGATAATATATATATATATATATCTTGTTTATTAAATAAGGCTATGTGCCTGTTGAAGTTCTTTAGCGTAGAGATAGTGAAAATGGTTTAAAAAAAAGAAACTGAGAACACTAGTTCAAATAAGAACAATAAAACTCAACACACCATAATGGAATCGTTGTCTTATAAAATATTGGTAGAAACTTATGGGGGCTGACTTTAAACAACACATAAAGCTTAGGAAAAGAGGCAGCCATTTTGACGATTCCAAAGCAGGCTGTCGATATAAAATATTCAGTTTAATCTATAGCCTACAAAAGTGATACTGAGGAATCTTAAAACACCAAGAACATTGATAATGTTATTAGTGATTGCTAGTGTTTACAAAAAGAGGAAATGGTCAAATGAGTCTGACCTAGTTGTCGATTCCATAAATTATATTTTGTCAATGTGGAAATATGCATTTCACTAAAAGGAAAAACAGCTTAACTGAACGTATACTTATAAATGCAGACAAAAAATCAGGTCATTTTGACCCTGTGGCATATCTTAAATGAATTTCGTACCAGCATATTTCGTACCACTCCATGAAAGAGGAAACATTTGGTAATTTTGAAATAATAATGATCAATCATGAACAGGAACCTTTTCGGCACCAAAACTTGGGCGGTGGCGTCAAACAGGGTTTCCAGTCTGAGTCAATAACTTCAGTTTGGATTAACCAGTCGTGCTGAAACTTTGTATATAGCAAGCTTGCATGAAGACCTAGCTTGGGATTGGATTTGGGGCCTGTCGGGTCTAAGTCACTCTTACTAAAAATAGTTTCCAGTCAAAAACTTTAGTTTGGATAAACAAATCTTGCTGAATCTTTGGATATAGCAAGCTGGTGTGAAGACCTAGCTTGGGATTGAATTTGGGGCCAGTTGGATCAAGGTCAAGGTCATTGTTACTAAAAATAGAAAAACAGTTTCCGGTCAATAACTTCCATTTGGATAAACCAATCTAACTGAAACTTGGATAAAGCAAGCTTGCTTAAAGACCTGGTTTAGGAATAAATTTGTTCAATCATTGAAAACCTGGTTTCGTGGCATGGCCATGTTTCTTGTTTTATCATTGTGGTAAATTAAACCACAAACTCTAGACTATGTAGGACTAGAATAAATAGATCGAGAAAAAGAATAAAGATTTCTGTAACCATTGTTCTATGCATTTTTCTCTATTGTTTATTCACATTTTTTCGTTTATCTAGGTACAACAACAAGACTTACCGAGTGGATGATCTCGATTGGAATGTTAACCCACTCAACACCTTCAAAAAGAAGGATGGATCTGAAATTACATACAAAGATTATTACCAGGCGGTATGAATGTTTTTTTTTTGTTTCCAAAATTTGACTCCGTTTCTCCTCTAAATAAGTATCCTATCTAAACAGATCCTGCATGCATGCCTATTTGTGGATGTCTTACCCCTACGTTGTTAGTGGACCATAACAACCCAATTGTCGTTAAAAAAATGAATTAACTATCTGCCGCTCTGCATAGTTAGCTTTTTTTAAACGAGAAAACATGCATTGAGAATAAAGTGAAAAAGCTTTTCATAATATGTATTGCCGATGTTGCTCTTGTAGTATAAGCATCTTTTGTGTAGGAATAATGCCTACTTAATCACTAAGTGGATGTTTTTCCATACGGATGCAACTTCACAATCTGTTCTCTTATGTAAACGATTGTGAACCAACAACAACAGTCTCCGGTCTTTGATAGATTTATTGCCATTAGTACTTTCAATTGTATGATAATGCATAGTATTTCTATCAATTGCAGGCTTACGGCATCAGCATCACTGATGACACCCAGCCCATGCTAGTTTCTAAGCCATCGAAGAAGGACATTCGAAGAGGACAAACTGGGCTTATCAATTTACTTCCTGAGCTCTGTAGACTTACTGGTGTGTTCACTTTCCCTTCCTAGGATTTAAGAGTTAAACCTCTAATTTATGAAACCACACAACCCACTTATTTATAAATTACAGAATTTCTTGATGAATCATAATCAGGTTGTTATGATTTCTTCTGTCTGGCATTTATTTGTTGTCAGTTCTTGCAATTTTTTAACTAAGTAGGATTGATTAAAGTTTTGAATTATTACAAACTCAGTTCATGTTTTTTTACAGGCATGAGTATTATAATTGAATTGGTGTATATATTGAAAGTTTTTTAATATATTAAGTAGATTTTCAACAATTCCAACCAGCATTTTATTAATTGGATCTGGCTAGAATCATCAAAATTATCAATTTGTGGTGATGCATGGACAACTTTTATTACATCTTTTTTCTGAAATGAGAGGCTTTTTTTCCTTTATCTCCCCCAGTTAGATTTCTTGGGACAAAATGCATGAATATATATTCACAGGTTAAATATGTTTCCAATATTTATTTTTGTACCATATTTCAGGTTTGAGTGATGATGCTAGATCAGATTATAGAGTTATGAACGATGTTGGTGCTCATACACGTGTACCACCATCAGGAAGAGAGAAAACTTTGACAGAATTCATTCCGAATCATCAACAGGTAACTCAACTTAAATGAGGAGCACTAAAATTTAAGAAAAATCTAGTTATAAGTAAGGGAAAACAATACTTTATGTAACAAATAAGTGTTTTCGTGTTTATGTGAAGTTTTCCGGTTGATGTGTTGCTTGTCCTCTTAATGATACATGACCTTGCTTGCAAAAAGCATAATTTAAGATGACATGTTAATGATATATGACCTTGCTTGCAAAAAGATGACATGTTGATAGTCAACAAAAGTTAATATATTTTGTATTCCAGTAATCAACAAGTTCATAGCGAGATGGGTGGTTGGGGCCTGTCATTCTCCAACAGCCTCATCCCAATTGATGCTCGAGTTCTGCCCCAGGAGAAAGTTATTCAGCAGGGTGGGGAGGTAGGTCAAATATTGACATAAAATAGTATTTCCAACAACAAAAGGTTTTGGGCAAGATTATTTTAATAGAAAAAATTTAAACAGGTTATTTCCTTGTGCCTTTTCTGTTGTCTAGTTGAAATTTAACTGTTCCTAATATATTGGACAATACTGTTCAATTGACATCTGAGGATGTAGAGAGTTTTAAACTTTCCACCTATTTGTCATTAGGACAGGTATATAAATTAAGGCTTTTGAACAAAGCTGATGTCTTTAAACACCAAGTTTCAAATTATACCAGTAATATGTTAAATTTGTTAAGTTTTAACCTGATAGTTTTTATTTTTTTCTATATTTTACTTGCGTAATTTGTTTTAACCTGATTATGCTCTATTCACATTTAACTTTGTATTCGGCGCCGTATGACCTGTTAAGTGTCAGTGTGGCATAAAACCCAAATAAATAAAAAAATAAAAAAAAATTTGTAAAGTTAACCAAATAGACAAACATCAAGACAAACAGAAGTGAAAAGTTTTTATGTAGTAAAGACACAGTACATATAAAATACATGTACATATAAAATATATAGTATACTTCCTCATGATTTTATTGGCTTATGCAATTATACTACTGTATGCGATAAATTAACAAGACAATCAACATAGATAAATACAGATTGTTAACATTATTCGTTTTTTGTTTTTTAGAAGGGGCCATTTAAAGGCCCTTTCCGCACAAAAAATTAGCTAAGTTTTTTGCCTAAAAATGAGAATTCCCTTCTGATAAAATTCAATATTTCATTGCTGAATGTAAGTGACATGAATGCATGATGAAATAAAAACACACTTATTATCAAATGTAATTTTAACAAATCTGGAAAATTTATTATGTTTTTCTTAAATTTTTCCCACCAGAAATATTGATTGGCAAAAAAACATAGACAATACATCAATATCAATTGAATTGATAACAGGCCTAAAAATAATCATTAAAAAATAAGAATCATGAAAAAAGAAGAAAGGTAATGAATCAGTCGAAACCTCTTCTAGGTGGTAATAGAGCTGTAATGCAAGAAAAACATTGGTTTTACTCTAGTAGTTACAATGCTTATTTCACTAAAGAGAAATGTAAATGAATATCAATTTCAGCTGCAATACCGCCAAGCAGATGCTGACTGGTCTGGCTCGATGAGAGGCCAGCGGATGATTACACCTGTGAGCCTTTCTAACTGGGTGATTGTGTTCAGCAGAAGGGACAGTGATGTTGCGCAAGAATTGGTTGGCTTGCTTAGCAGAGTTGGTCCTCCCATGGGAATGAACATTGCCAGCCCGCAGCCGTAAGTGATTTGTATTGTCACTAATAGGATTTATTCTAAACACTTTACTGGCCACAATAACTCAGATGGTAGAGGGTCGGCTTGCAGATAGGGAGGTCATGGGTTCAAACCCCGGCCGGGTCAAACCAAAGACTTCAAAGTTGGTAGTAGTGGCTTCCGTCCTAACCCTCGGGGCTAAGGGGACTGCATTACGCCTGACTCGTAGGTGTCAGTATAATGGACAGGCCGTGTTCAGTCCTTGGGCACCTCATAAGTGCTATCATGATAGAAATGATGCTGCACAGTATCGGCAAAAAATGCCGGCAAATCCCTCTAAACACTTTACTGCTCATCTTGACATATTCATCCAACCCTTATACAACTCCTGTTTTTGAGAATATTGTGGTAATATGGTTCTGTTGACTTCACTTGCTTCATTTCTTGTACCGTAAAGCCCTGCCCATTTGATACATGGAATCAAACTTATTTTCATAAGGTAACACAATCAGTTGGACGGGTCCTTACGTCCAGATAATGACGTCAGCTAATTGGAGATAGAATAAAACTGTTTTTTTTTTTTCACAATACCAGCATCGAGTTAAATGATGATCGAAACGACTCTTACCTCGCTGGGTTGAGAAACAGCTTGACTCCGCAGACTCAGCTGGCTCTGATACTGGTTTCAACGGACAAGAAAGATCGCTACGATGCTATTAAGAAGTTCTGCTGTGTTGATCATCCAGGTAAGAAAATCAAAGGATCTTAAATATATAGCCTTTATCAAGACAAAGTTTTTGCCAAGTTTTCTGTTGGTGTGCTTTCCATTAAATAGCACATGCTCCTTTTTTATGTTCTCCAATGGGAAGTTTATATTGAATTCTCAATGTCCATCAGTCCCATTTCCTCGTCTCTGCCATAACTTTTATATTACTGACAACATTTATCTTGCATTCACTTGAAGGTTTGTCACATGTAACATTTATGAGTGCAACCATCAAGGTCATTTTTACCATGTGTTGGGGGTCGAAATTAGTGAGTCCAAATGATACAAGGAAGATGATCAATGACACCGATTTTTTGTAAATAAATTATGAATGCAGATACAGCTGGCTGTACTACAGTGAAAAAAGAGTGGCTTTTGCTGTAAAATGTGTGAACTTTTTGCCAGAGATCCGAACTATATGTTCATCCATGGGACAACTTTTGGGGATCACCCTACTAGAATGTTGAAACGCGTTTAACTCTTAGCCTGCAATTGGCATATTTGTAAGGCTAAGGCAAATAGTGTAGATCCGATCAGCTAGCTCCCAGCTACACTATTTGCTGCTCAGTTCCGTAAATCAACCCTCACGTGTAGCATATATAGTATTAAAGCAAAAGACCCTGCAATCAAGATAGGTTTTTTAACACTAGCAAGCAAGCTAAGGGTTGAAAAATGATCACTACTTTATGTCCTGTCATCCGTCTGTGGCCTGGCTAAAACCACATACCACCCACCAAAGATGATTTTGCTTTTTAAATGGATGAGTATGAAAGGAGTTTTTTTTTATATATATATACAAATTTTAATAGGGTTTGAGTTTTTTCCAATTTTGGTGAGAGAAAGCCCTGGTGTTTCAGCTTATGTTTGAAGTGTTTCTTTTTATGCAAAAGATTTTCACATGCATAATTTGTTATCTTCATGACAGTGCCAAGTCAGGTGGTTGTGAAGAGAACAATGAAGAAAAAAGGAGCAATGAGTGTTGCCACCAAGATTGCCATACAGCTGAACTGCAAGCTGGGAGGTGAAGTCTGGGCTCTGGAAATTCCAGTAAGATTTGTTTTTTTAAACGGTTGATACCTTGTACAACAACAGTGTTGCTACATAATATGCAGTTTTTAAATTGGAATAGTTCACTCCTTAATACAAATAAGCCACAGGATTTATTCAGCAGTTTTTTGCTTCGTATAAGGAAGACTAAAAGAAATTATTGATTTTAGCTGTGCTGCAGTGCACCGGTGGTTCTTCCCAGACATTTATCTGGGGTCTTCCTCCACCCAAATAGACAAAGTGACCATAACTGGTCGCTGCTATGTATTTCTAAAACAAATAAAATGGTCGGTTTACATCTTCAAGGGTCCATTTAACTTTCAATATATATTTCTGTACTATATATATTTCTCTACTATGATTTGTTTGCAAAATGCTGATTATTGATGTACATCTGTGTGAAAAGCGAAGCATAACAAATCACAGTCATTTCAAATAGCCAAATTCAGCCAAACTTCTCAGAAGCTTAAGTAGGAAGGGGGAAGAAAAAGTTTTTAAAATAATTTTATTCATATATGGCTATGTAGGAAAACTTTGAAAATCTTCTTGTCAGAAACTACAAGTGCTAGAACCTTGATATTTGGTGGACATGTTCTTTGGGTGGCCCTGTATGAAAATTGTTCAAATGATTCTGTTCTGGCAAAAAACATGGCTGCAAGGGGTGTGGCTATATTCGATTTATGGCTATATTAGAAAACTTGGGAAATCTTGTCAGAAACTCTAAGAGCTAGAGCTGTGATATTTGATATACATGTTCTTTGGGTGGCCCTCTATCAAGATTGTCCAAATAATTCTGATATGTCACACATACAAATGGCTGCCAGGGGTGTGGCCATTTTCTATATATGGCTATGTAGGAACAATTTAAAAATCTTTCTGTCAGGAACTACTAGAGCTAGTCCCTTGATATTTAGTTTACATGTTTCTGGGTTGGTTCTGTATCAAGCTTGTTCAAAACATTTTTATCCATCAAATAACATGGCAACCAAGGGTGTAGCCATTTTCCCTAATTGATTATGTTAAAACTTTGAAAATCATAAAGTTAGAATATTTGGTTTATGTATACCTTTGGTGGCCTTGTATCAAGATTGTTAAAATTGATGTACCAAAAAGTATATCCAGTAGGGCTAAATGTCTACTGCATTTAGGTGAGCGATATAGGGCCATCATGGCCCTCTTGTTTGATTTATGGAAATGTATTGCCTGATTTGGAATTGATGATGATGGGAGGTTTAAAGTTATTGGTTTCCTTCTTTGTTTAGCTAAGAAATGTGATGGTAGTTGGTGTTGACACTTACCATGACTCTGCCAAGAAGGGTCGATCTGTAGGTGGGGTGATTGCCACCATGAACCAGGCTATGACTCGCTACTACTCCAGATGCACCTTCCAGACGTCGATGCAAGAGTTGCTCGATGGACTTAGTGTTTGCATGAGAGGTCACTATCAAAGTTACCTTGTTATTGCATGAGGTTTTCTATAGTTTGAAGTTGCATGATGCAGTTATATTTTGGCAGAAAGTATCTGCTAATGTTGAATTGTTTGCATTCTATCTTTAGTTTTGTGCATGATGCATTGTTTTTTGTTATTGCCTACACATTTTAGACCTCCAAGTTATACCGAAATAGCCCTTCTTTTTACTTTTAAACCCGTTATTGTTACACCTTTTACAATGGTTTGAATTCATTGACATTTTATGCGAAGCTTCACCAGAAAATCAAATGTGCATGTCTAATGTCTATTAATGCTGTTATTTTGTTAACTGTTACAGTTTCTTATCTTTTGTTATCAGCTAAAAGGTCTCATGGTTGTCGGCGTTGACACATACCATGACTCTGCCAAGAAAGGCCAGTCAGTTGTTGGATTTGTTGCCAGTCTTAACCAGAGATTGACCAGATACTACTCAAGAGTCACATTCCAAACAACTCATACTGAGTTAGTTGATCGGATTCAAATCTGTTACAGAGGTAAAGATGCATGGTTTATGAAGGAGCACCAAGATTTTCATTATTTTATTCATATAAAAGTTCTGATGACTATATAAACAAATATAATATAAAATAATTTACAGCAAAATGGATTTAAACATATATATAATACAGCTTGACCTTATCCAGATGATAACTTATTAAGTGGTTCTATAGATAATGCCAAGGATAAAAATAAACTGATAATAACTGGTTGCAGAGTAAAACTTTATATTACAAAACATGCAGATGAGTACTCAATGTTTAAAAATCACTGATTTAAAAAGTTGTTTATGTAAGTGTGCAATGTAACTAAACTTGTGGCTTCGTAGGTGCTTATGCTTAAAATGAATAATTGGGAAGTCTGTGAAGTAAGAACGTGATGTTGATAAGATGTATTAAAACTTCTGTTGAATCCAGTCACTTTTGAATTAGATAAAATTTAAATATATCGTTTATTTTTAATAAGTATCTTAAAAAATTATGTAGAAACAATAAATAACATTTTTAAATAACAATAATAGTCCCACCAATGCACCTATACATATTGAGCTTGATCAGAATTGCAATATATGGCAAAAATGTGCATACCTAGCAATCATCTTTTTTTTTTACCGTGAACAGTTAAATGCATCATTTGAAAACTGAACTATCTGTAGGATTTAGGTTTTTTATTTAGTCAAAAATACAGCAAGTCTACCTATCGGGAATGCCTTCTTGGTTACGGTTGCAAAAAATATTTACTGCTTAATGGTTAGCATCTCTAGTACTTCGTATTAAATTACATGCTCTGAATACAGTTTTAAATTGCAAATTTAAATTGTCTAACCTGTATCGAATTGGAAACAACATCTTGGTGCTTCCCAAATCCAGGTTATTGTATTGTCAATTTGTCTGCCTCAGGAGCTCTTGAAGAACAATGAGGTATTTATAAAAAAATTACTGTGTATGCATTATTTACCCGGACTGGTCATTCCTTTATAATGGAGATTGATGAAAATCGGACCGAAACCGATTATGTCAATGAATATCCATCACTTATGCTTAGCAGCATCACAAGCCGTTTCCGATATTGAAAATATAGAAAGTGTTGCAATTGGTTGAATTTTAGATTGTGACCAATCAAACAGCTTGTTTTAAACGCTGTTTGACATAGATAACAAAATGGTGGATTGATAAACTGTAAGTGATGCGAATTCAGTAAAAAAAGAATCACAGAAGATGAAGTTTTTACCGCCCGGCTACAACACCAAAGAACTCGAGAAGACAGCCAAAAACAAATGGAGATGGCCTATGTGAATAAGATGAGGAGGCGGGGAAGATGGGACATTGGCTGAAAAAGACAGACATTCATGGGGCTGCTTATTGTGAATGTTGTGGAAGTTGTGGAAAGACTATTAAATATGGCTCTAATGGGAAAAATGGAATCAAGAACCACACTGATGAAGTTAATCATCTGAAGAGAAAGATCAACAGAACAAATCTGGTAATATGTACTTTCAAAAATGAGTTGGATTTCAAATTTATGCTTATGTTTCCTTAGCCTTGGGGGGTAGTGGAGTGCACCAATCCCACCTTGTTTTTGTAGTTGCATTCACATCAGCTGCAAAGTCTTGTATAAGATATACATTATTAATTAGTCACCTTAAACTTGGGTGCCTTTTTGTTATATGTTGTACTTCTTGCAATAACCTTTACAATTGACATTTTGCGTACTTAATTACTTATTTATTTTTATCATATGACTGTTTTAAAAGAGCTACTTAAGCTCCTGTTAATGTTAACATATTTATTTAATAAGACCATATAATTGAGAAGACCAGGGGCTGTGCGCGGTAAGGTGATTTTATGCTGTTAACCAGATGGCATTTCGTTATCAGGAGACATAACCCACCCCCTCTATCTTAGAGCGTGCGCAATCACATATTGCCAGCGTATTCAGTTGTTGGGAGACAATCTGCTAAAGAATTGACTTCTCGATTTTCCTTCAAACTAAACAAATGATAAAATATTTGAATCCCAAAATCTCTGTTCAAATAGCGACTTGATATTCAAATATTCGTTAACATCCCTAAAATTTAGTGACTGTTTTTACATAAGGGTATAATTCTCTGTTAGTTTTTACAAATTAATTTTCTTTTAGATTCATAATATATGCCTTACCTCTAATTATTGCAGGTAATTCTTAAATTTTCAAAGACAGCAAGTCTGAAAGTAGAAAGCAAATACAACTTCATTCTTAAGTGAACATGGTGTGCCATTTGTATTGGCACCAGACCTCAATGAATTGGCAAAAAGACTGGCAGAAGATAAACAGCTCTTGAAAAAAAAAAACACTGTCAAGTACAAGTGCAACTTCTATAAAATTTCCTGGTGTTCAATTATTCAAACAAAAAATAAAGGCCAAATTGAAGGGAAAATTGATGTCGCTTAATATTTATGAAGCAACAAATAAAGTCACTTTACAAAATCCTGACTATAATGATTCAGTACCATGATGGCAATACAATTGTTATGGACAGGACCTGGTAGAGCATCGGCTCCAGGTATGGGAGGCCCGGGGTTCGATCCTGGGTCGCGACTTACCAAAGTCGTTATAAATGGTAGTGGTATAGCTCCCTTGCTAACGCTCAAGCAAATATAAGGGTAGTAACACGACTGCTTAGCCTGGTGTCAGGATAATGTGACTGGGTGTGGTATCATGCCAGGTGTTCAACACATGCTATACACACTGAAGGCAGCACTATATCTGATTCAAGTGGACACCGTCTCTACATAACTAAAATACTGTTGGTGGGACAATAAACAACCAAACAATTGTTATGGATCATTTAGGCTCCCATTGGCATAATATTTTCACTGCAACAAAAATTGTAGAGTCTGTTGAAAGTGTTCTAGTGGAATATATCAAATGTTCTCGGATTATAAGTGTCCTCGTGGACATCTGTAGTACAATGAGAAAGTTTAAGGTGGTGTTGGAAACTCCTCAGAGAAAAAATGCCTGCCTCTTGGACATTTCGTAATATTAATAATATATCTCATAAAATTTTTTGCATGTTAAAGAATTGAAAACAACCAATAAAGTTTTGGAACAATAGCAATCATGGTTAATAACTTGGTTATGAAGTATGTGTATACTGTTCTACTAGCCCATCACTTATCCTCCACAATATACATAAACATGTTTGATGTATTTTGTGGTAAAAGTCAGTTAATCTTACTGGCTTAAATTGTTTTCATGGATATGTGAAGAAGTTTCAGACAGAGGCTCCACAGATCTACATCTTGCGTGAAAAGATGGTGGACATATCGAAAATGTTCTTAGCCATGTTCATTAATCCAGAGCATATAGCTAGTATCGGAGCTAGTGAAACTTGAAGGCATTAATTTCACCATTCAAAAGCCAGACAAAGAACAAGCAGTATATCTTTCCATTGTTACTAAAGATATGAAAGGACACATAACAACAACATTGGATGGACAATATGTATCGGAACCTAGGTGCTGGGTATATATCTGCAGCAAAGAACATTCTTCAACTGCCACTGCAAAACAAGACCCTTTGCTGTATGTTAGCACAGGACCCACACATGCAATGTCATAGTCAAACACAGAAAGACTTCCAGTATTCGGCAATCATGCAAAATGTTGTCAGTGAGGAAGAGTTGGGGTGTCTGCAAATGGAGAATACTTTCACAGCTGACAGACAAGTCAAAGCTATCAGTGATAGATTTAAAGACGGAAGTAGAGTGGATGTTGATTTTTGGTCTCACATTGCCGGTCTTAAAGCATTTGACAACCCTAGATACTCATTGATGACCAAGTTGGCTTCTTCCCTTCTCGCAGCTTTCAGTGGCCAAGTTGTCGAGGGATGTTTCAATATAATGGTAGACATCATTGAAGAGGACAGAGCAACCTATGAAGGTGTTGCAGTTGTAAAAGTTCTTTGAAACAAAACAAAGTGAAATCGTACAAAATGGATGTGACACCTGATATGAAGAAGTGTGTTGTGAATGCATAAGCACTTAACCAGCAACATCTGAAACTTTAAAAGGAACATGTAAAAAAAACCCCAAAAACGGGAGAAACGTAACTTTTCCATCCAGAAACTTAAGAATGAACAGGCTGAAAGGCTAGCTAAACTTGTTAGACTGAAAACTTGCTTAAGGAACAAGGCCAGTGTTAGGTTGAAGAAAGAAAAGTCAAGACAGTTCTGACTGTTCCACAAATAAATGGAAAAGAAACAAAACCAATCACTATGGTTTGAGAAAAGAAAGTTGTTCTATGTATGACTATGTTAGAATTCTTGTTAATATCAAATTGTGTAGATTTTTCTCAATGGTCAATTAGAAAAGAACTATCCCCTTCTTCATATTAATGAATTATGATCAGTAATACTTTCAGTTATGATTTGTCACCCATAAGTTTGTGGTGATAGGACGTACACATTTTGTCATGGATTTTTCAGACAGGAAAAGTAGTGAAAATACATGGTTATGGCTGGCATAATCACCAGCAAGTGTAGATGTGTGTTCATGTATGATGTAATGTTCTGGTGACATGATTTTGAAGCTCATGTCATACCAGTTTATTAAATGGATAGGAAACAGTGTTCCTTATCTAACACTATGCAATTATCAGTTGGAGTAAAGTTTTGTTGTATTTTCCTTTTGTTACTTTATTTACAAAAATGTGCCAATTATCAGAGAATAAGCAAGAACTTTTTAGTAATGAAACAAAAATATTAAGTGTATCATACTCCTTGGTCATACTGTTTGTTTACTTTCTAAACAAAACTGAAGCAAAGAAACGATGAGTAAGTATATCTGAAATGTGATTTCAGAAACCATAAAATTGCTAAATTCCACAGTAGACCCTTACAGCCCCATGCCCTCAGTATAAAAAGTTCAGGATTTTTTCAACTTTTACCCCTGCCTTTGTATATTTCTTGGCAAACAAGTAAGTGCCTTCATTAAAGTAGCAGATGGCAGGTCAAGGGGGATTTCATAGATAAGCTGGTTTATTCTCACATCTGATGATTTGTGACGAGAGGTGATTATTGTCACTGTTGCTGAGGTAACAACAGGCAACATGTAAGTGGTGATTTCACAATGACTACATTGAGAGTCAAATGGTGCAAGTTTTCTGTTTTTTTTTTTTGCATGCTGTTAATTCTGTTGACTGTTACAGTTTCTTCATCTTTTGTTATCAGTTAAAAGGTCTTGGGGTTGTCGGCATTGACACATAGAATGACTCTGCCAAGAAAGGCCAGTCAGTTGTTGGATTTATTGCCAGTCTTAACCTGAGATTGAGCAGATGCTACTCAAGAGATATATTCCAAACAAGCGTTTTTCAAGATGGGCCGTCATACACTTGAAGTGTACCACGACGTATTGCGATACAGAGCATATTGCAATACGTCCCACAATATATTGCCCCATTTGATCACTATAACATACTATAATATGGGGTTGTTTCATGATGAGCTGAATGAACAACAAATACATGTGTAAAATATAAATAGCTTTATAATAATAGGTAAACAAATATACTGGAAAGTAGAATTTTCTATTAAGGTTTTAACAGTCAAACAACAAATTAACTGCAAAATATACGACACTGTAGTGATGATGCTCCCAGTGAGTTTTGGTGTCGACGATTCACATGTATATGTAAGTTGGTTGTACCTACGATTTATTTTACAGGTTCATCACAAAGTCGACACAATGCAACACATAATTTTTCTTTGTTGATCTATCCACCTCCAGCCAGAAGTGGCTCCACACATCACTTTTGCCATTTAATTCAACATTCTTTCGACAGAATCTGCTCAGCCATGTTTTTTTACAATTGGCAATGGTCGTGTTCAATTATATTGTCGAACAATGGGTAATAATTATGTTCCAAGTATTCTGCAACAAATATCTTTCTAGACTCAATAACATTTGTGATCTATGCAACATCCGTTTTACTTAAATTAAAAGTGTGCCCGATAAGGTAAAGTCTTTGCTTAAAGATCTTGTTTTAAGGAATAATGCAAATTGAGTCCACCTTATTTCCCTGACTGCTTGGAATGAACTAGCATGGAATGGACTTCATTTTTATTCGCTTAATGGTGGCCGCTTTTCATCAGTACGAGCATCCTTAAACTGTATGTACAAAATGGTGGCAACAACCAAAGTTTATAAAATATCGTCAACAACTGGTACTTTCATTGTGAATTGACATAACTCAGTATAGCAGTATATTGCAACAGCCCTATCTCTAGGTACGGGAGGCCCGGGTTCGAGACCAGGCCGTTTCATTCCAGAGTTGTTATAAATGATACTGGTATAGCTCCCTCGCTTACACTCAAGCAAATATATAGGTAATTAAGTGACATTCTATGCTATACACAGTGAAGGCAGCACTCTACCGCTTCAAGTTAACACATTCTCCAGGTAATTGAAATATTGTTGATGAGACGATAAACCCAATAAACAAACATTCCAAACAACTCAAATGAATTAGTTGCTCAGATTCAAATCTATTATAAAAGTAAAGATGCATGGTTTATGAAGGAGCACCAAAATTTTCATTATTCTGTTCATATTGAAGTTCTGATGACTTGAAACAAATATAAAATGCAGCAAAATAGATTTGAAAATATATTTTTATACACCATTGTGACATTTGTATAATCGTAATGACTGGTTACAGTCTTTAAAATTAATGTCCAATAATTACATGCCACTCGAATGTGTAACATTAGGAGATTTACTGACCCGAAGCCCATTTTAAATGCCCGAAGTTTGGTTTCAGAACCAACAAGATAAGGTCCTTATTAAAAGTTTATCCTTTATTGATGTCCTGTTGTTGAAAGCAACATCTGTGCAAAAATCCAACCAATTTCTTTCTAAACTCATTTTCAAGATCGAGAAAAAACCAACAACAGTCGATTGGGCAACAAGCTTTATAAAATTCACTTGTACGCTCTTAAATTTAGTCGCAACTGGACAAAATACAGCATGTACAAGGACAAGTCAGCCCTACTGGAATATTGTAACTGGTTACTGTTTTAACTTCTCGCCCAGTTACCATGTTGGTTCGAGTCCTGGTCGAGGCGACAACTTTCATAGTCAGGAGGTTTTCCAGTCTGTCACAGTGTACCGGTATATTGCAATACTGAGTGAAGTCGAAAAACAAATATTGGATGGAAGCATGAATTTAACTGTAATGGCCATATTTTTACAAGATAGTTTGTTGCTGAATACTTTAGACATTATTACCTATTGTTCTGCAATTTAATCAAACGAGACCGTGGCAATTTGTAAACAACATGGCCAAGCTGGTTAGATTGTTTTGAAAAAAATGCAGAAAAAAGTGACATATGGGACCACTTCAGGCTGAAGGAGGACATATCAACGAAGAAAAGAGTTAAGAGTTGCAATTGTATGGATATTGAATGTGCCTTACAGATACAGTTGGGGCCCAACCAACTTAAATACACTTGTGTCTCATCACTGAAAATCATTGGGAGCACAACTACTACACTGTTGTGGAGTTTTGCTGCTGGACTGTTTGTACTTTGCAAACTTGTATAACTTACTTTCTTGTTTCTGTGTTTACCCAGTTGTGAAGGTCATAAAGCAATGTCATATTTTACTCGGGTATTTGTTGTTCATTCTGCTCCTTATGTTGAGTACAACAGCTCCTTATAATAGGTTGTTCAAATATGGCAATATATTGTGGTACATATTGCAATATGCTCTTTATCGCAATATATCATTGTATGCTTCAAGCACATCGTGACAGCCCTATTTTCCAGTGAACCTGCAGTGCACAGGTGGTTCTACCTAGACATGTCTTCCAGCAATGAATCAGCTTGACAGCACCAACGTGACCATAATTGTGTCGGTGCTATGTAACAACCAAACAGAATACAGTTTATAAATGCAAGTTCAATTTAAAATATTGTCTTAATGAGTATTGTATTAGAAACATAACATTTCAATGCTTGCCAAATCCAGGTTATTGAATTGTCATCTTGTCTGTGCGCTCAGGTGCCCTTGAGAAGTACCATGAGGTGAATGGCACTCTACCTGAGAGGATCATTGTCTATCGAGATGGTGTAGGAGACGGTCAGCTTGCCTCCGTTTATGAGCATGAGGTCACACAGATGATAGAATCTTTCAAGAAAGCTGGAGGCCAAAACTATCAGTAAGTTGTTGCAGAAATTGGTTGCTTACAATTTTAAAAAATATAGTAAATAGTTGGGAGAAGAGATGGGGTTTCAATAAATACAAGAAAATGGATTGAAGTTGACGTCACGTCAAGATGCTATCTAAACAGACAAATAATATTGGGATTTTCACTTGCTTTTCAAATGCCACAAAATCCAGTGCATCAGTTGGTAGATCCTAAAACAAAATCGGCATGTCATTTCAGTAAATAATCACTTTGCATTTACAACTGTAGTGTTCCATATAAGACAATTTTAAGGACTGGGGCTTTATAATGAGTTGTAGGATTGTGCAATCTAGCACACTGATACATCTTTTAGTAGACTAGAAAGTATTCAACTGTTATTTTCAGACCAAAGTGCAGTGTGATTGTGGTCAAGAAGAGAATCAACTCTCGGTTCTTTGCCAGAGCTGGTCAAAACTTAGCCAATCCTCCTCCCGGAACATGCATTGACAAGACTGTCACCAAACCTGAGTGGTGAGTTCCTCTTTGTAATTATTATTCATATACTTATGAGAGATTTTTGAAGATTGCTTGATCCAATGTCGTATATATATTGCTATTTCAAGATGCGTAGGAATTTGCTTTAAAAAAAATCGAGCAGAACAAAAATATAACATAGTATGCAGATTAGATGCGCAAACAACTCTAAGCATTACATAGTATGCAGATTAGATGCCCAATGTATTATAATTCACTATTTTAATCAAAGCACTGTTTGGACGATGTAAGTGTAACCTTGCCCCCGATTAAAGGTGTGCTAATGTCAAATTTATGTTGTGTTAAAAGCTGGCAAGTCCAAAAAAAAGCATCTTCAAAAAATATAGATTATACAATGAGACAGAAGTTCGAACAGAGTTATAACATCTGATAATAAAAACTGTTAGTCACTAACACTATCTTATAATAAAATCTTTTTTTTTTTTTAATTATATAATACTTACTATTTGATTGCATTTTAATTAGGTCTAAAATTAATGCTCATAAAATACTACTGGGTGTGTCTAAAGTACATGAGTTTAAAATTAACACCCAGTTACTTATTTCATTTCCATTACACCCCTGTGATCTGAATCTTGAAATCACGGATGCGCCTATTCTCTTTCAAGCATGTGCAGTCGCATTACAGTCTGATGCTGTGGTGTAACCAATGACCTGTCATATATATCCGTGAACAGAGCCACTGAAAGCAGTGAGGCCCCATCGCAGGGACATGCTAATATCTCAACCTAGTAGCTAATGTGTAATCACTTTAACAGACGTATAACAGTTCACACCCAGTTGCTACCATTCCCTCTAATCACTGTGCGATTTTCCTGCACAGCATTGTTCATTTATAAATCTACATTTTAATTTAACTTCATGTTTGACAAGCTGATGGTACTTATTTTTGCTCAGTAATGGTATGCGATATACATTAAATACAGTATTTAATGTTCCATAGATATATCAGGTCGACCAGTTTCTGTATTGGACGAAAAATTTCAATCATCAACAAAGTATATAAAGAAGAAAGACACTACTTATCTTTTTCTGAAAATGTTTCAAGAATACTCAAGAGACGATTCAAAGTATTCAGGTAGAGATAAACCAATTTAATTTATTTCTACTATTTGGTTTATTTCTAAAAAAAATTCCGATAGCTGGAAGTTGGGATGCATTCGGTTACATTTGCTTGTACTATTGATCAGAATGTACAGTGTCGAGCCATAAATGAGTCAAGTTTTTTAATGGCGTCAACAAATAAGGATAACACATGAATGTAAACAAACACTTAAAACTTGCTTACCTCATTATAAAATGTCAATACTTGGTAATGCCACCTTTCTGGATGATTACTTGCCGGCATCTTCTGGGAAGACTGGCATATAATTTCTGAATATAATAAAAAGGGAACTTATTCCATGCACGGTTTAGTTGGTGTTTAAGATCTGCGACATTTCGGATTAGAAAAAGTCTATATTTGATGATGTTTTTGAGAAGCTGTCAAACATTTTCGATGGGAGACAGATCGGGAGATTGTGCAGGCCAGCTCAGTTGTGGAATTTGGTTCCGACGTTTCCAATCCTCAGATTTTCTTGACTTGTGACAGGGAGCATTATCATCCTGATATATCCAGCTATTATCACCGTAATGTTTGACTACCACTGGCCATAAATTGTTGTCTAAAATAGAAATGTACTTTTCAGAGTTCATATTTCCCTCTACAAACACAAGTTTGCCAACTCCTTGATATGTTATACATCCCCACACCATCAATTTTAGGGGAGAGGTGGGCCCATTAGCAACATAGCCGAGACACTCAGGTCGCCACTTTTCCGATGCTTTTCTCCACACTTTCATCTTACCATCTGGTTTTATATGAATCATCATTTCGTCCAGTAAACATAATATTCTTCTAATTATTTTCAACAGTCCAATGTATTTTCCCCCTGCACCATGCTAGACGTTTTTTCTTGTTCACCTCACGAATTTCTAAGATTTTTCTGACTGATCTTCGTTTATATCCAAGAAAATGAAGCCGACGTTGCACAGTTCTTGTTGACACTTTAACAGGTGTAACAGTGTTAAATTCACTTGTAATTTCCTTCAAAGTTGACCGCCTATTTTGTTTTACAATCCTTGACAGAGCACGCTCACTCCGCTTCCTAATGAGTTTGGGCCTTCCGGGTCGCGCTTTGTTTTCAACTTCTCCACGATCTCGCCAGCGCTTTATAATCCTTGAAACAGTGCTCTCACACAAACTTAAACTCTTTGCAATATCCCTACGCTAACTACTTTCAATTAGTTTAATTATATTCCGTTTTGTGTCACTTGAAATTTCCTTGCCGTGCTTGGCCATTTTAACACTGTTTTAAATCCGCCCGCTCTATAAACTTTCTGGAAAAATCGATCACGCCACTTTTATGTACACTAAGATATAAATAGCTTCCCTGGATGATTCAGCAAAGTTTATCATGAAATGACGTTGTGATGGCGAAAAATCAATACACAGTTACAGCAGTGCATAAACACAGTGCATCCGCCATTAAAAAACTTGACTCATTTATGGCACGATGCTGTAAGGCATCCTTGTTTTCAAAAAAACATTCGGCATTTAGAACAGCGTTTTTTAACTCTCTGCAATTATTTTTATCATAAGAAAGTTAAATTAGTGAACAAAATAGAATATCTTGGATCGATAAAGCGGTTTGAGTAAAGCTGATTTGTATTTTAAAAATTGTGGCTGCCGAAAAAACTTGTAATCTTCATGTAAGAAATTACTGATGATGTCTGACAATGTATTTTGTAAATGGAAATAAATCAGATTTTTGCAGAAATATTTCTACAAAACTAAACAATTATATGTTAAATGACAACATCTTTGGCTATTGAGACTTAAGCAAATCGAGGCTATTGAGACTTTAGCAAGAGGCTATTGAGACTTAAGCAAGAGGCTATTGAGACTTAAGCAAGAGGCTATTGAGACTTAAGCAAGAGGCTATTAAGACTAAAGCAAATCGAGGCTATTGAGACTTAAGTAAATCGAGGCTATTGAGACTAAAGCAAATCGAGGCTATTGAGACTAAAGCAAATCGAGGCTATTGAGACTTAAGCAAGAGGCTATTGAGACTTAAGCAAGAGGCTATTGAGACTTAAGCAAATCGAGGCTATTGAGACTTAAGCAAGAGGCTATTGAGACTTAAGCAAATCGAGGATATTGAGACTAAAGCAAATCGAGGCTATTGAGACTTAAGCAAATCGAGGCTATTGAGACTTAAGCAAATTGACTGTTTTACCACCAATTTGGAATTGTGAAGCAATGATGTAAAATTAACAAAATAAGCGTTTAGTTGTATGGCTTGTTTTGTTTTTTTCAAAAAGAATACTAAAATACATGTCACTTTTCTATCTTTGTTAAGATATTATCTAAAGCTTTATTTCAACAGAAATTACCATTACGACATTTGTTTTTACTCTTTGCCCAACAAATTATCTCACTTAACTTTCTTGATCTTCCAATTAAGATAGATTCTTAGTTATCATCTGTCTGGTAGTCAAAGCAAAATAAGTGTCTTAGCCAATATCTAGTCAGCATATATATATGGTAGTGAAACTGGTTAGCAGAAGCAGTAATTTATGAGCTAATTTATGCATATATTGACACCACCAAATCTACTTGACTACATGTCTAAAATTTTTGCATTTTCGGTTCTTGTTGGTTAAAAAAAAACTTGTTTAAATGATGTATAATATTATTTACTTTGTCTAACAACACACTGCTTGCTGTTTTTGTAATGCTTATTTGTAATCATGCAGGCTCACAGTAATAGGCAAACAATCAATAAAATAACATTTTAAATTTTGAAAATAAATGAAATATGTAATGCCTTATCTAATTTGCTAATTTTATTCTATAAAATAATGAAACCAAGACCTTCTGAAAACATTTCCTGGGTGATGATGAAAATGAAAGTTTGAGAGTGGGTTTGAGTTTCAGTCAGGGTGAGAACTTTCATGTGAGGAGGTTTTCCAGCTAACTTGCGGCGCACCAGTGGTTCTACCCAGATATAAGTCTGGGGTCATCCTTCACTAATTATTAGCTGGATGTTGCCAATATGACCATAATTGTGTCGGTGCTATGTAACACAAAACAAAACAAACGAAAGCATGAGAAATGTGAAATCATGATGACATGGCATCAATACAGATTACCTCTTTTTTTTCTCCCAAAAGCAGTATAATATTGGAATGCTCTGGCCTTCAAAAGCACATGAATATGTTTTTTGATTTAATCGTATATATACTGTAGATACTATGATTTTCTTTTACTGTTAAGAAAACTGCCTCATTTGTATAAACTTGAACAATACCATAATTAAACACCATGTTATTGTAGAAGGACTGTATATATTTGTATTATGCTATTTGCAAAAGGTTATATGAATTTGTAAATACAAGAAAAAAAACAATAATGAGACCTTTCTTGTATGTTTTAATCTATCATATGATATATTGAATATTGATAATTTTGTATCAATACACATATCATATTGATAATTCTGACCAACAATAATTCTGACCAATACAAAGCTCTAGTATTTAGTCAACATACATAATTGCTATTGTACAGTCACTACTTTTTCCCAGGCATGGCGACTGACCACTAGTCATGCAGGGTAAATCCTTCATGCTTATGAAATTTAGCTTTCTCATAAATCTGGACTGTGTCAAAAAATTTGGCGCCATATGACCTGTTAAGCGTTGCTGTGCCGTAAAACCCAAATAAATAAATAAAAAAGTAGTCCTCGGATATATTAAAGATTTTGGTGTGCCAAAATCCTTACATTGTAGACATGGGAAAGTAAAGTGTTACAATGGTAGAATGTACAATTTTTTATGATTTGTCTATGTGGTTTTAAATCATTTTCAATATTAAGATTGACAAAACTGATATAATTCATTGTTTGTATTTGAATTTATTTCATTGTAGGCCTTACATTTGAAATGTTAGAAGTTCACTTGTTTAAAACCCAGAAAATGTGTACAAGGGGTATTTATAAAGTATTAATCAGTGTGGCGCTTTAATCGTATACGTAATATTTCTGCAGAAATTGTTAGACCAACCCTTCGAAGTATTCCCCTTTGTCTTGGATGCACTTTTCCAAGCGATTAATCCAATTGGAAAATGCTTTTCAGTAGCTCTATTTAGGTACAGTGTTTAGACACTGGAAAAGCGCGCTGTCGACGGCGTGCCGAGAATCAAAACGTCGACCTCTCATGTAGTTCTTGATATAAGGATTCAACCAAAAAGTACACGGAGCAAGATCAGGGCTATATGCAGGGTGTGGTTAAGTGTCAATGCTGTTGTCGCTAAGATACGACTTTACCACCACTGACTTGTGGGCAGGTGCGTTATCATGAAGGAGCTTGATTCCGCGTAACCGGTACGGGGACGGGCTGCAGTATAGTGGCTTACAACAGCAGAAAGAACCGAATCTCGGTAAAATATTCCAGTAACACTCCTGCCTTCTGGTATAGGAATTCGAGCCACCATTCCCTAGCAATCAAAAAATAATGCATACATAATGCGTTCTGAGGTGCGAGCTCAACAGGCAAATTGGGGCCGTTCGTCATTTTCACCGACCCACACCTAATTTTTATCTTTACTGTCAGGCTCATAAAAATATACCCATGTTTCATCGCCAGTCACAATTTCATTCATGTGGTTTTGGTCAGCATTCTTGTATATATCGAGCAGCTGTGACGCAATTCGCACACGCTCCCGTTTTTGGTCCTCATTGAGAAGGTGGGGTATCCACCTGGCGCAAACCTTGCGTAGCTTTAACACGCGAGTCAATATTTTGAAAAACCGATGACGAATTAATGCCACATAAATTACTTATCTCCTCCACTGTACATCGGGCATCATCTTCCACAGGTTTTTTACCAGTGGCAATATTTCTGTCAGTCATTGTTGTAACTCGACGGCCAGGATGGGCCTCATCTTTTATCGCCTCTCTACGGAGGTAAATAGACGGACCCATCTTCTAACTGTGGCATACGATAGGGCACTGTCCCCATAAACTTTGTCTAAGTCTGATTTAATATCAGGTGCAGCAACGCCAAGCAATGCGCGTATTTTAAAATACGCTCTTTGCTCATCTTGAGAATTGTTCTCTTTATCTGCCATTTTTAACTGCAGTGTACCTGACCGTAGTCGATTCAAGTGAACATTGCGCTCACTGTGTAGGTTTTTCCCGGTTTCCTCGTGCACGTAACTGTAGAGGATAGTCTAATCTTTCCATACATGTATAACATGTACCATTTACGCTCTGATTAACATTAAAAAATCACACTGATTAATACTTTATAAATGCCCCTCGTATTTCTTGCATTATATGAATGTAATCTTTCCTTTTTTATCAGGTACGACTTTTTTCTGGTGTCGCAGTCTGTCCGTCAAGGCACAGTGACACCAACTCACTACAACATCATCCACGACACCAATGGTCTCAAACCAGACCACATGCAGAGGCTTACCTACAAGTTGTGCCATCTCTACTACAACTGGCCTGTAAGATTACATGTATTGTTAATATGATAATAATTTTATGGCAAAATATGATGAAATAATGTTTTATTCATATTTTATTTATCTTTTAGATCTCGTTACCTTTTTAGCTTCCCTGAGCTTATTGTCAACATTTTCAAATACATCTTCTCTGAAGCCACTGGGCCAAATTTAGCCAAACTTTCTCAGAAGCTTAAGCAGATAAGGGGAAAGTAAAGTTGTTCAAAGAATTTTGATCCATATCGTTATGTACAGCACACAATACAATACATATCACAGTACATTATATTTTGATACTGAGGATACTTTTTTTGCTCTTCACATAGGTACACTATTACACCAAGACTTGTGTTAAACAATATGTTAGCTTAGCTATTTACTGAAACTAAAACTTGCAAGTCTAAACGTCATTAATCAAAGTGTATAACTTAAAAGGTTGTTAAAATGATTTAACTAGTAAAATAACATAAAACATAAACATGTTCAAGTCTTAAAAATAAAATGTAATATTATATTTCTTCAAATATCTTTATTGTAAATTCTGAATATCACGAATGAAAATGCAACAGTTTGGTTCATTATCAAAGAAAACAGGATAAAGTTTAATAACAACATGAAGTGTCTAACACAATAAGCTAGTATGTAGTTAGTGCTTTGTACAAAACGTCTGAGAAACAATGGCGGCAGATTGTTACGTCTGGAATGTTACATAAAATCCCGACCTTTTCTTTTGTTTGGAACCCAAAATGTGTCAAAATCTTCGAGATAAGATTCGGAGGAGGTGATCTTTATATGATATTAGATGTCATATCATCTGTGGCGGTGCATAATTGGTAATCATTCAGGCTTACAGTGGATCAAAATTATGTACAGCTTTAAGCTAAATATTTATGAAATCGGCAGTCAGGGAAATAACTCCTATTGTTAATTATGAGCATACATCGCATTTAAGTGTCACTAACCTTGTAATAAAGGTGCTTAATCTTGATCCACTTTGTTAGTTTTCCAGGTGTACAATAATAACCCACTACTGAATCGGCAACAGTTAGAAATGAACAAGAGCACATTGTAGGATTTTAACTCAAGGGCTAAATGTCTACAGCACTGCAGTTATTGATATAGGGCCATCATGGCACTCTTGTTAGTACTTAGATGATTATTATAATGAATGTCCTGTGAACATAGTAAAAATAATGTTTTATACTGTTTCAGGGCACGATCCGTGTACCAGCCCCATGTCAGTATGCTCACAAGCTGGCTTTCCTTGTGGGACAGAGCATCCATCGTGACCCTGCCCTGGACCTTTCTGACAGACTCTATTTCCTGTAGGCTGGAATACCAGTGGCTCAGACATTCGGCCAGTTACCACCTTCACTGTGTTCATATTATTTACACAAAGATAAATATTGTTAAATAAGCTTTTTGGAAGCCAGATGGCTGGTTCATTAAGTCTTGAACAATATATTCATGATCTCATTCCTAGGAAAGATGAACACTACTCATTTCTATGGTTTGGAGGCAAATTTCAGTTCTAGAACTGTAGATGACACTCTTGATTTGATTGCATGTTACTATTTTAAAACCAGTATGTAGCAAAATGCAAAAAATCTTGGCTGCTTTTAACTTTAAGGTGGTATCCAACTGTTTACATGTAACAATATCTTATCTCTGCCTGAGAGAATTTGGGCATCATTTCTGCATGGGCATAATTTCAACATGGTATGCTTCAGTCTATGGAAAGATGATTTTGAACACTGCCTTAGTTCTTGGTACAAATCTTGAGATAACGCTTTAAATGCATTCTTTCAAAATCTATAATTAAGCATGATGTGGACTTGTGCTATAAATAGATGTCATCGTCAGTGGATTACAGTGATGATGTATCATTGTAATATCAATACTTAATGGTCACATGATTTTTGTAGTTTAAAATGAGCTAACCCGCAGTGTGGCTTGAATTGGCAATACACTTTGAATAAAAGAGTGGGGGGATATGCTTCACTTTTCACCTAAATGTGGGTCATGATAAATAGTATTTTGCCTGGATCTTTTTATAATATATTTGGTCAGTATTTTGCAGATCTTTTTATGATATATTTGGTCGTCTGGGAATAAGTTTTGTCCAAACGGTCAGATACCACCTTTTATCGGAAATTTATGAGTGCAAGTCAAATGAAGAAACGTCATTAATCATGTTTCATTTAGGTTTTTTATGCATCTTTTTTTTATAATCATGATTGAGTTCCATCTGAAAAGATGTTTTAACAGACTTGTTAACATATGTTCATGTATATTCTATTGTGATTGTTACATTCTGCTTGATAAAAATATTTTTGTTTTATATGTGCCTTTGGATAGACTTAATACTTCATCATTCAAGTGCTGTAATATTCAATTTCCCACATTGTCATATATGACAAGATTTTCAACGAAAATCCAGGTTCTTAGATTGGGGTATGGCGGGCGGGTGAGTGTTTGGCATCAAACAGTCTTGTCGGTCCATAACTTCAGTTTGGACTAAAAAAATCTTGCTGAAATTTTCGATACAGCAAAGCTTGCATGAAGACCTAGCTTGTGATTGGATTTAGGGCCATTTGGATCAAGGTCACTGTTACTAAAAATAGAAAAACCGTTTCTGGTCAATAATTGCAGTTTGGTTAAACCAATCTTGCTAAAAACTTTGGATATAGCAAGGTTGCATGAAGATTAGCTTGGGGACTGGATTCGTTAATCATTGAAAGTCTGGTTTTGTGGCATGGCCATGTTTCTTTCTTTTCTTTTTTTATTAGCTAGTCTGAATAACAGACAGGATTGCCAGTATTTGAAGTACGCCATTTTGAGGCATCATTTATAAAACCGTTTAAGTTGACTACTAATTCCTGGGCCGGTATAAAAAGCTGACCAGATTTAGCTGACCGGTTAAACATATAGGGTAAAGCTGACCAGTTAAACAAAGAAGGAAATTACTGACCAGGTAACCCTTAGGTGTGAAGGGATGAGCAGGCTCTTGACATCTTAATTGGCCTTATTGAGCACCTTGGCCATGTTTGTCTTGTTGATGTCTTTCATTTAATAAGTAGGTTGTTAACATTAATTGAATGATTGCTAATTATCTTCACAGCTGACCGTTAGGTTTGAAAAATCAAACTGGTTATGTAAACATGAGATAACTAGTAATTGAATTAATGACATACTAATTAAATAAAATACATACTTCAAAGACTTTCAATTAAAATGAGTTAATTGGAAGTAGCAGATAAATTAAATAGTTTTATCTGTTTGGTATAATAATTTGTAACGTATTAGTTGAATTCGATGAATAATTAATGTCCTAACCACTTAGTCATTTGTGTGTTGAAACCACTTAGTCATTTTTGTGTTGAACATCAAAAGTTTTGTTACTTTTTTAAATAAAGAATAATAAAAGGAAAATGTTGTACCTTTTTTTTTAAAAGAAACTCTCTATATCTAATCTACATGAATGCAAACCCCATATTCACTCTTTCTGCTGCATATGCTTATGTAAATTTCCAAATTTATACTACAATAACATTTAATTATAATTGAGAATTTTTTGATATTTGAATTAATGCGAGATGGCTCTCGTGACAGGACACAGTCGGGCAAAAGTACTTGTCTGAGTATTTGAACCCAGAGACTTTCAATGTTCTTTTTTATATCCTTGATATCTGTTATGTGATTTCTTCAAGGAGGCTACTGTCTTCGAGGTTGTGCCTTTCTTTGGGGTAGAAAAAAATTTAATTCCTCAGTTTGACCAACCAGTCCTTAAACTTGTATATTGCCCTCAAGGCCATGTTTTATTTGTTATATTGCACGGAGTTCCATTGTATCGCGGTACTTAACTTCTATCGGAGAAAAACTATATAAATTGACTTACCTTTTATTTGTGATTTATTCCAAATATTAAACGAACTTTCTTCTTCAAATCCACACCAAATTTAATAAGTTAGTCAATTTAATAAGTTAGTCCAATGTTTCAGAAATTAGTTGTACAAAGTGTACAACACGGAGTTTCCCATTGTATCGCAGTAAATATAGAAAATCATATATGGAGTACAATTCCGGTCAAAAATAGTCCCGAAACGAATAGAACTTAAAAACATCTCAACTCTTTATATTTGTGAACTCTTTATATTTGTGACTACAATTAGACAGTATTAAAAAAATAAATTAACAATGAGGGCACCTGAATACACTGATTCTTAATATTTTCACTGGTGAACAAAATGTTAAGTGAGTCCAATGATCACAAAAGTCACATTTAGCCCATTTAACGAAAGCTGAGCCTGCTAAATGTAGGAGATCATCAGGTTGCCATTTTCCACATACACAGCATGTTTCTTCATCGTCAGTATACTCAATGTCACTGTCAGTAGCTTCCTCTGATAATGTAAGCGGACCACCTTTCTTAGCTGTTCCTGATGTACTAGGAAGAGGACCTGTTTGTTTGGAAGCAAACATTGACTGAGGTTTTTTGACACTTTCTTTTTCTTTGCAGGTAGTGGTTCGGCTGACTTGTTTTTTTTTACTGGGTGTTGGACCAGGTTTTTTGTTGAGGATGTCAAGATTAGAATTTTTTGATAAGCTTCCAGCAATGTAGGGTGGCACAAACATTCGTTTAGGCTTTTTTACTAAGGCATTCTTGATGGTTCTACTATCAAAAAAGGACAAAGATCTACTTGTGATGTTTTCATTGGTTTCTTTTTCATTGTTGACAGTTTCTGTGTTATTTTGTAAAATCTCACTTTGATCTACATGTACATCAGTTACTTAAGTGTTGTCAGTGGAATCTTCTACAATTAATGCATCAGTGACCTTCTCAACGTTCTCAGAAACAGTGTTGTTTATCAGGGTGTTAGCAGGATATATAGCTGAAGGAGTGGTTTCATTAGGTATTATAGCCTTGTTGTTGAAAGAATAAATGCCCTGTCTTGCAAAAAGATTATACTAAATTTTCAGGTGACAAAGCTTTTAGGTATGGCTTTGAAGTGAGTTTAGCAACATTACATTTTGTAATGCTTATTCCAGGGGTTTTCTGCAAAAATGATGCACATTCTCTGTAGAACATATTCTTCAAGGGTCCAAAAATTCCAACATCTAAAGGCTGAGTTAAATGGCTAGTATAAGGTGGAAGAACAAACAATACAACATTGTGTTTTTTTGCCCAATCAGCTAGAGTTAAACTTATGTGAGATCGATGTCCATCATACAATATCAATGTAGGTTCTTGGCCTTTCTTGTCAGTAATGCCAGCATGCCGCGAAAAATGTGTAGTAATGTAGTTGTGAAAAATACTAGTATTTGACCTCCCTGTCTCGCTCATCTCTCCTGCAGATCCTGGGGCAGATCCTGGGGCAGCTCCTTCCAAAAATTCTGTATTCCATGTCTTTCCAGGGAAAACATAATACGGTGGAATATAGTTTCCCATAGCATTTCCTCCAGCTATAATAGTAATGTTAGCAGTTCTCTCTGAAGTGATAGATTGAGGTTTAGTATATTTGTTAACTATTACTTTTGGTCGTGAATGGTCGGTGGTTATTCCTGTTTCATCAATGTTGAAGATGCGGTTAGGTTTCTCATGCAGATTGTTGTTAGTCAGAATAGTTGAAAGTTCCTTAAAGTATTTCTTTCAGGTAGTCAGGAGATGCATTTTTGGCTCTGGCTAAAGGAGATGCATTCTTGGCTCTGGCTAAAGACAACTTCTGTGGCTTGACGAGTTTAAGTTCCTCCCATCTACTTAGAAATCCATAAAACCAATTGTTGCTTAGCCTGGATGAATCTTCAGACGAAGTTGCTTTCCTATAGCCATAGCAAAGTCTTTAGCAATTACGTGGATATCTGTCTTCGTATAGCCATGTAAGTAAGGTGGTTGACTAAATCTTTTTCTTCTCCATAAGAAAATATTGTCTCCTTTCATACTTTGGCATCTACATCTACCTTAACCCTTGTTCTGTCTCTAAGGGTTGATTCAGGAACTTGATATAGTCTTGATGCTTTGTATACAGACAGGCCTTTATCGCGCACTGCACAGTATGCCCTCTGCAAATTAGCTCTTTCATACTGCAGCCTTTTCTGCTTAATACTAGGATCCTGTATAATACAGAAGATACAAATAATTAAGATTGGAAAAAAGGGAAAATCTTATTTTAGCATTGAGAATTTTACAAAATAATACTGTTACTATTTAAATTAATTGATAATAAACCTTTTACTCATAGTTGTGATTCAATAATTAAAAATTTAAATGTTTTACAAAATTTATTAATGAGCATATTTTACTTTATTTATTAAGAATTTCATTAGCAAACATAAGGACTATAACAATGGTCAATATAGGGACACATAAATCAATAGTTTAGAAATACAAATTAAAACCATTTAGAACGTAAAATACCTTCATTTTGATAAGAAAACGTAAACAGTTCATTTTTGTCCCTAATTGCTTTCCGTTGATTTTTTCAATCGAAAAAAGAATCTAGATAGAGTGTCACGTGATTTCTTATTGACTTGTGGGAATGTAAACAACCAGACGACAGGTTGTAAGCTCTTACTGAGCGTAATATGCATTTTCAGTGGATGTAGGGTAGATTTTTGGAAGGATGGCATCTGGAATGGAATCAAAAATCGCCATTTTGAATGCATATTGATAAAAATAAAAATTACTTACCAGAAACGTTGACATTTTGAAAGTTTGCAGTCTGATGACAGACAAAGTGACTTCACTGTTCAATTGCTAAAAATAAACTTCCGGCTGTGACGTCATTGCGCGAGGAAATCTCGAAATATACATACCGCGACACAATGGAACCCGCGATACAATGAGAAGGGAGTATTATACCAAATCTAAATCCTTTCATCCCTTTTGTTGCTGTCATTTTTACTATAATTTGCTTACAAATAATGATTTTATTAGTTCAGTGTGTGAAATATCTCAAACCCTAGTGGATTTTTTTTTATTATTTTCAAGCTGATGCAGAATAAAATCATGCTCTTCTTTTAATATTCCATTTTTGTTAATCAAATTAAATGTTACTAGGCAAAAAGACCCGGACTTTAAGAATTTCACAAACTGTTTAAATAAATTTTATAATTAAATTAAAGACAAATTATGACTTGATCAACATATAATAAGTTTATGTGAAAAATAACAATAAATTCAGTAAAAAGAATCATTTAATAACAAATTAAAATCTTACCTTGAATCGATTATGACAAGTTCTATTACACTAATGATAACTTAAAAAGACACACAAAATAATCTTCGATTTCTTACATTTTTATCACTTGTCGACTTGCCAAAATTAATTATTGGGAGTAATACAATCGGAATACCTGGGATAGTTCTCGAATCATCTCTCGTATGTATGTAAATGGGACTTTTTTTGTGACAGACGTCAAAACATGACAGGTCACAATAGTACGATGCCTGTAAAACTTCACTTTGAAGCTGCTTCAAATTTAAATCCTCCAAGTTTAATTTACCCGACGCAGCAAAGACAGCTGTCAAACGACGCCATTGTTTACATTTTGTGCGAACTACATTTTAAGCATCGACTTCCGGCGAACTAAACGATCGTGATTTCTGTATCATTGCACCAGGTACATCCGTGGGATGATTGTCCGGAAGACGGAATAACCATTAACGCAGCACCAGATTCGGTACTAAAAACCCCTCAATTCCGGCAATCTAAACCTAACGGTTCAACTCCTAATTCAGAGAAAAAGAAAACTGTGTTTTGACCATGATCATTTACCTGTTAAAATGCGACAAAATTCCCAACTAAAATCTATTTAGCTCAAAATAAAAACGATTGCATGTAATAAGTTGGGCAGAGGTCTGTGTTAAACTAACCAATAAGTTTACGTTGTAGAAGAAAATGACGAGGTCTAACAAATATACAGAAAAACAAATAAGTATTCCTTAATCGGCAGCCATATAGGTACAAAATTGTGCCATAAGTGAACGTCCAAACGTCGTCTGAAAAATATGGTATTGTAAGGAGCGCAAATTAAGCAAGCGGGTATCGGTAAAAATATTGATAGTTGTGTCACTTACATCGGATAAGGGGACTGACTATGACGTCACCATTTTTATGACGTAATTGCGTGCAAAATAGTCGTCTGCTCCCTACTTCCATTTCCATTGTAAACAATATGGTTGATCGCCGAAAAGGGTTGAGTGTTGACATTACAGATACGATCGTTTCACTGTTTTACTCTGGCATTCGTCAAGCTGAAATATCTCGAAGGTTGGGGGATTCCTAGGACTACAATTACAGGTATTTTGGATAGATATGGACACCGTGGTAACGTAGAAAACAGGAAAAGATCTGGTGCACCTTCAAAACTGAGTGAGCGGGATACTCAGATACTTCTTAGAGTAGTTAAACAGAACAGAAAGAGATCGTTGTCGGGCATTACCAGCGTTTTAAATCAGTCAAGGGACTCAGTAGTTTCAAAGCGTACAATTCAAAGGAAATTGTACAGTTAAGGATATCACAGGCGGGTGGTAAAGGCGTATCCGGATAAGGGAGATAAACAGAAAGAAGAGACTAAACTGGTGTAGACCTAACAGACGCAAAACTGTTTACCAGCATTGGAAAAGGGTGATATTCAGTGATGAATGTAAGGTTGAAATTGGAACTGATAACAAGGTGTTCATATGGAGAAAGGTAGGGGAAGAATGGTACTACTCTCTCATTTGGAATTTTTTGGTTGCCGAGGCTTTTATCTACTGTAAATACTGTAAATATGTTCATTATATCTGTTTTAACTCCCGATGCAGGTGCTTACTGTTAGGTGTGTCACTTTGACGGGATACTTTTATTTACACTGATAGAAAAACCTTCAGGAAGTGCGAGGTTGGAGCGCTCCACAAACCAGGTTTAAGCACCCCAGTTGGCCCTTTTGCCGACTGACCGTTCCAAGGCGGTAACTGATGGTTTTTTTTTTGTGTGTTATGTCTCGTCTCTGTTTTTTTGTCACATTTACATTTACCTTGTCTGCCTTGGTCTGCAGGTAGATAAAATTTAAATATGTGTGAAAATTTTGATAGGACCTTTTCTTATTTATCTATTGTCATGTTGTCTTGCGACTCCGCCCTATCCCAAGCTTAGTCTTATGATATGGAGATGTATTACATATGATGGCGTTGGAACAATAACTGTGGTTGATGGAAATATTAATGCACAGCAATATATTGACATACTTGATAATAACCTCTGGTCTATTGTTGTTCGCCATTTTCCAAATGAAGATTATATCTTTCAATATGACAATGCCCCCGTCCATAAAGCTGGTGTAGTGGCTAATTATAAGCTTAGAAATAACATTCACTCTTCGTTATGGCCCGCCTAGAGTCCGGACTTAAATATCATAGAAAATATTTGGTATAGACTTAAACTTGAGCTGAGGGCTTATAGTCCAGTCAAACTAAAATTTGACCTTTAACTAATTGCAACAGAAATAATACTGCGTATATATATTAGGAATAATGTAACAATTAATTGATAAAAAGTCTAGAAAAGCTGTATGGGGGAAAGTGTGAAAAATTAATTGGTTTGATAACGAAAATAACAAAAACGTTATTGTGCCGATGTGACCACCATACACGTTATTTCTAATTGTGACGTCATTTAAATAATGTACGTCATCAGAAAAAATGTATAAAAATCACAACGTCATGTAAACATTGTCTAAAACCATTGTCTGTGTAGACTTTGCAGATACAAATACACAAAGTATGTCTTTCAATAAAGCAGAATAAAGGTAAGATTGTTCGATTTTATCTCCCTCCTGTTTAAATTTGATCTTTTGAAACAAATTATTAATGGTTTTTATAATTTCATGAAATTTCGCGACATCTGTAGTTAAAGCCAGAATACAAGTGATGCCATAGATTATGCTTGCCAATAATTATTGATATCATTATTAAGTGATGTATATACAAGAATAAAATATTTTATACGTGTCTGTGAAGAATAAATATGAAATTTCCGTAAACGTCTGTATAAGTAGTTCCTAGACTTTTTAAAATCTACGGAAGCGCACTTCGGACAGAATTAGATTTTTTTAATTGGATTTTTTTTCCGATAGATTTGGTATTCTTGACATTGAAGAAAAATATTTGCAACACACTTTGCTTAATAGATGCAAGTGCAAATTTATCTATTAGATCTGTTGCTATATAAAAAGAATATAAAGAGCAGTTAAACAGAATGCTTAAATATATTACAATAATGATACAAGTCCCATAAGTTTATTTAATAACTGAGAAACGATGGTTAAACTAACTGTCCACCTTTAAATGAGTTAAATATATTTTGAGAAAATAATACTTCTAAAAATTCAAGCCCCAAAATTTAATTTGTATGCCAAATATATTAAAATAATTTTGTATTTTTTCTTTGTTCTTTTACAGAATGGAACTGTCGCCACAAATTTGCAAAATCTGTAGTCTTAATATAGAAGATACTAAAAACCAGACGGTCAAACTTACACAGTAAGGATGTGACGGAATAAAACGAGCCAGTAAAAGCGAAATGGGCTCATAGAAACTGTTCCTGGTGATATTGTTTATGTTGAATGTAGAAAAAAGTACTGCAATCCATATTTGTCTGGTAGTGATGCAAATGGAAAGAATCGTGTACAATTTTTAAGATCTACCAGAGCATCGCATGAAACATTTGTATTTAAAGAACATTGTTTGTTTTGCGGTCAGTCAGCAAAATACAACGAGAAAAAGCGCGGGTATGATGTGTACCCTGTCAGAACTTTGGATTTTAAGAATCGTGTTTTAGATGCATGTGTTTTTAGGAACGACACATGGGCACACAAAGTAAGGGGAGTAATTGAATCAGGAATGATTTACCTGCGGCAGACGCTATCTATCATCAAACATGCAGCGTGAATTTTCGAACAGGAAAGGAAATTCCAAAATGTTTCTTGACAGCCAATGAAATGAAAGCTCCTTCAAGGGGAAGACCTACAGACTCTGAGGCCAGTTTGGCCTTTATAAATATTGTCGAATACCTTCAGCAAAATGATGATGAACAAATAACAGTTGCTGATGTAGTTAGCAAACTGAAAGATATTGGCGGTGACAAGGCATACACCGTGCCTTATACCAAGCAAAAACTGCTGGAACACTTCGGAGAAACATTGGTAATGACTGATTTAAACGGAAAGCAAAACGTTGTCACTTTAAGAAGAACAGCATCTTCAATATTGCATGATTTTTATCGCCAGTGTAAATCAAACAACATGGAAAATGAAAAGAATAAAATTTTGATGACCGCGGCTAAACTGATCAAAAGTGACATTAAAGCATTGGCCATGGACAAAACATACTACGTTGACCCAAACGATATTTCATCGGTGAGACGTAACAAAGAGTTTGTACCAGACAGTTTACTTTTGTTATTGTCCGAGCTTTTCAGTGAAAAAGATGCTGATACAAAACTATGCTCAATAGGACAAGCTATTATGCAAGCCACACGTCCAAGACAAATAATCGCACCTCTCCAACTAGGTCTTGCTGTACAGTTGCACCATCATTACGCATCAAAATACTTAATTGATATTTTGAACAGTCTTGGATTCTGTGTTTCGTACTCCGAGGTGCAAATGTTTGAATCTAGTGCAGTTGTGACCAACCGAACTGACATTGAAAATGCAAATGATGACACAGTTACACAATACGCAGCCGACAATGTAGACTACAATCTCCGAACAATCGATGGTCATAACACATTTAACGGAATGGGTATGATTGCTTGTGTGACTCCAGGAACATTTGGCTATAAACCAATAAAGCGACAAAATGTATCAACAGAGGAACTTCAGGCCGTTGGTAAAGTTGATATCACTTACTACATGCAACAAGAGCCAAAGAACCACATCGCTTTCCGTGAACTGAAGGAAATTCAACAACACCAACCAATGAACAACTCAACTAAAGTGGCATTTCTGGCTCAAATTACTTGGCCCTTGCGACCCCCTGGACCAGAATGGACAGGTTTGATGCAATTGGCAGCAAAAGGTGATTATCCAGGCAAGACTTCTGCAGTATTTCTACCAATGATTGACTTGGAACCTGGTAACATGTCGTGTATATACTCTAAACTTCAGTACATCAGTGGTCATGCCGAACGTCATAAACAGACACCGATTGTAACCTTTGACCAACCTCTATATTGGAAAGCCATAACTATCGTGGCCAATCAGTGTGACAGCAGCTCAATTGGAAATGTTGTTGTTAGGCTTGGAGCGTTTCACTGCATCATGAGTTATGTCGGTTGTATTGGCCAACTTATGTCTGGCTCTGGTTTGAGTGAAATGATGGAAACAGTATATGCAGCCAGTGTTATACCCCACATATGAGTGACAAAGCTGTGTCACGGGCAATAAGGGGACATTTCCTAGCAGCAAATGCTTTAAGTGTTCTTGCAATCGACCAGGGATCTGGCACATCGGCTGCTGAACATGTTGATGGAATCTCCACTGAACATGAAAATTAAAAGGGCATGAAGAAAGATCTATCTGAGATGTATGCTAAGCTATTAACTCAAGAAATATCATTAAATGAAGTTAGCACCGCTCTTAAAGTAGCTGAGACAAGAGATGTTGTTACCATAGGAGAAGACACAGATATCCTAGTTCTGTTGTTATACCACATTACTTCTGACCACAAACAGGTAGTGTTTAAGTCTGCCATGAAACAAAGGTCATCAAAGCCACCCAAGGTATCGGACGTTAACAAAACACAGGCGACCCTCGGTAAAAAGTTATGCAGAGCGCTGCCTGTTATCCATGCCATAACAGACTGTGATACTACGTCACAGTTGTATGGAATTTGAAAAGGGGCGTCTCTGAAGAAGTTTTGTGCAGATGACAACCTTATTCAACTTACAGAGGTGTTCTTGGCGAAATTTATGAAAGAAGCAATTGAGACGGCAGGAGAGAATATCCTGGTTCTTCTTTATGGCGGGTTACCTGTTGAAGGACTAAATATGTTAAGTTTCAGAAAATGTTCAGCCAAAGTGATGTCAAGTTCAACTCATGTGCAGGTACAAACACTACCACCAACGTCAGCAGCTGCCAAATACCACAGTTTACGTGTGTATTTTCAAGTTCAAGAATGGGTAGTGGGTGAGACTAGCTTCCTGCCAACAGATTGGGGTTGGACAATCAGACAAAACAAGCTAGTGCCATTGAAAACTGATCTTCCAGCAGCTCCGGATAATCTCCTTAATATGAATAGGTGCAGATGTAAACAAAATTGTGACTCAAAACGTTGCACCTGCAGGAAAAATGGACTGGAGTGATCTACTGGATGTTCAGAGTGCCGAGGAGTTAGTTGTACAAACGCTGCAATAGCGCCTGAGATCGACTCTGACGAGGAATAAATTGTGCCTATGATCAGAGGTCTAATTATAATACTTTAAGCCATATCATACTATATAATATACTAACATGGACACCCTACCAAATAGTATTGTTATAGAGACATCATAATATGATGTAAATCAGTTTTTTTAAATGCCACAAACAAGATATAAATATATATATAATGAGTTAAAACATTGCAAACATTTATACATGTTTATTATTAGATTGAAATCCAGATGTTTATAATGGATGCCTGATATTCACAACATACTTGAACTTGTATGTTTATCATGTTTCAAACATATTTGCCCATTAGATAATTATTATACATTAATCATAATTAATATATAATAATTTACAATTATGTTTACAAATCACATTTATTCATAGATTATCATAGATAAGAAAATGTAAATTGACTAAAATTACCCCACCCACTCAATCTCTGAGCATTCCTACCACGATATAAATTACTAATATAATCACAAACTCTGCATTTTGAACGCTTGAACACTGCTTTTAATATCAAATGTTGAGATTCAGGACAGGACTTGTATATAAATTGTTTCACATATTGTAATGTATGATTGCATTTACTTGTAGAAAATATATTTTTTAAACTGTCAAAATCCCACGTTTTTGAGAGCGTATCTAATTATCTTCCCCCAGCTAGATTTTTCTAGACTTTTTCTATGTGCTTCAGTAGGGTATATACTTTCTAAAACAGTTCTTGGAATTTCTGTTGCAATAAGTTTGAGGTTAGGTGTATAATATTGATAGATTGACTGGACTATTATGAAGAAAGAGTCAACTCTAAGGAGCATTTGGAGCAAGCAATAAGGACTGCATGGAGTAAAACGCCTATAAGCTATATACGAAATCTATATTCGTCTATTCCGAGGAGGATACACAATGGTCTCATGTCAAGAGGTCACATCACTAAATATTAAAGTATGTCATTTTGTTATACATTACGTTGATCAGTTTTTTATTGTACAGTTCTTTTACGCATGGCGTCGGCCATCTTGAATTTGAACGTTCACTTATGGCACAACGCTGTAGCACATAGTTTTGGCCATTTACATCCATTTTAACAATGTACTGAAACAACAAACTTAACTGATTTCCTTACCTTTATACTTCGATCGATGTCCCATGCATCTAATAACCTGCATAATCCTTCTTTTGGGGAAAAAATCTAGCCGCCCTAAAGACAGCCGGAATACGTGACCAACACCATAAATCAGTCGTAGAAATTATACTGGGACTGTCAATTAATACTTGGGTTTGTTGTGAAATGAGGTACAATGATAATGTTCATGATACAATAGAATAGAACTGAACCAGGCTGTGCTAAGGTGAGGAATCACAGTACAAAAAATATATTTCAAAGAACAACAACAAGAGTAAGAAATGTGTTAGCCAGACAGGCGGGTCTTTAACAGTTTCAAGCACTAAACGAAAGAACTTGCTTAATTCACCTTTCCGAGAGATCTAAAAAAAGATACTACACATTGTGTATTAGCATGGAATTAGCCAATCACATCGCGTTCATTGACACTTTACCTGCGTTATGCTGATTCTCACACATTGTCCCACAAACAATGATTTTGACAAGCGATCACAAGCATCAATACAACAGCAAATACGCCCTTCGTGTTTGCTGTTGTATTGATGCTTGTCATAGTGCCTTTTGATGATGGTATGACTCAGAAATGCATTATTTATCACGATTATGTATGATAACATAAACAACAGACAAACATTTTCGTCTCTACCTAAAAGCAAATGCCATATTCCAAATAATGTTGTAGTAATGTTACGGTATCAAGGCCATGGGCATTTGGTAATCTTTTACCATTTGTTCTTCCTATGTGCACTTTGGGATAAGGGTCTGCAATTAATGTCAATCCGTATTCAAATTTTTAAATCTAATAATAACAAGATCTTTATGAAAGCTGCAAGATACAAACCAGGTGCGACATTTTTCAAAAACCTTTCTTTTAGTACTGACTGTGCAAGTCTTCTGTTTTGCTGCACTTTTGTAACGTGGGTTGGGATCCTACTTATAATGTCTGGCGACGTCAAGACCAATCCTGGTCCTTCCTCACCTGATGTCTCTTTTCTAAGTTCTTCGCATTGTTCAATTTCAAACTTAATAAACTCATACCAGTCCCTATCATGTGTTCACTACAACGTCCAAAGTATTTGTCATAAAATTGATATATTATACGCTGAATTAAACGACTTTGACGTGCTATCATTTTCAGAAACATGGCTTAGTCCCATAACCCAAACGACAGATATAATCTTACCATCGTACTCTACTCCCGAAAGGCTTGACAGAGTTGGAGACTGCCACGGTGGCGTAATAATTTATGTTAAAGATAACATACATCATAGAAGAAGACACGATCTTGAAATATTTAAACTTGAATGTATCTGGATTGAGATAATGCCGATCAGACATATATGGATATGATTGAATGTTCAATAGATAAAGCAAAAACTCAGGAGTGCCTGACATAATTCTAATGGGTGACTTTAATCTTGATATACTATCCCCAGCTAAACCTTCATTCCAAAAGATCAACGATTTATTACAACAATTTAATTTATATCAAGTAATAAATGAACCGACACATTTTACTGAAAACTCCGAATCTCTCATTGATCTTATGATATTATTAGAATACGTTAAGCATTCGGGTGTATTAGACCATTTTCTTGACCAGGACATACGATATCACTGTCCTGTTTATGTATTATATAGTTTTATTCATTCAAAGCAGAAAACTTTCTTCAGACATATATGGAAATATGACCAAGGTGATTATATAAAATTGCGCGCAGAAATTAGTTCTGCTAACTGGGAAAACTGCAAGAATGATGATATTGATATATATGCATCTCGAGTAACAAAATTGATACAAAATTTGTCCAAAAATAATATACCAAATAGAAGAATAAGAGTCAATCCGAACGATCAACCATGGTTAACTTGCGAAATTAAAAAAAATATTCGTAAAAGAAAACGTTTTTATAAAAAAGCTAAAGTAACACAGTCAGTACATTACTGGCAGAAATTCAGACAGACTAGGAATGAAACGGTAGCTTTAATTCGTAAAGCAAAATTCGAGTATTACATCAATCTGACTAATAATTTGAAAAGTTGTAAGCCTTCATCTAAAGAATTCTGGAAAGTATTAAACTCATTTATAAATAAGTCATCAAAACACTCAATACCACCATTAATAAACCAGTCTTTATGCATGCCAACGTCAAATGACTTCGAAAAGGCAAACCTATTAAATAACTTCTTTCAAAGTCAGACTGATATTGATGACACTAATAAATCCATTCCCTCTGACTTAAGCCAGTACGGTGAGTCACTTGAATATATACTTTTGACTCCATATGAAGTTGAAGAAACACTAAAATCACTAACTTTAGGAAAGGCAGCAGGGCCCGATGGTATTAGCAACAAAATTTTACTCGAATTAGCACATGAATTATCTTCTCCTTTGTGTGATCTGTTTAATAAATCTTTAAGTTTAGGTAAAGTCCCTAGTATATGGAAAGAGGCAAACGTAACAGCGGTCTTTAAAAAAGGAGATGCTTCATTGCCAAATAATTATAGACCGATATCTTTACTTAACACAATGGAAAAGGTTTTCGAACGTCTTGTTTACAAACACACGTTTAACCACCTCCGTAGTATTAATTTCTTTACACCTTTTCAATCTGGATTCATACCCGGCGACTCAACTATTAATCAACTTGCTTTAATCTACAATAACTTTTGCAAAGCACTCGACGATGGGCTAGAAGTAAGAGCAGTCTTTTTTGATATCAGTAAGGCTTTTGATAAAGTTTGGCATAAAGGCTTACTCGCTAAACTGAGTGCGGTGGGAATTAGGGGCCCTCTTTTAGATTGGTATGTAGACTACTTGTCGTTAAGGCGACAGAGAGTCGTCCTTCCTGGCGCAGTTTCTGACTGGGCATCAATTAAGGCTGGAGTCCCGCAGGGTTCTATACTGGGCCCAATGCTTTTTCTTATATTTATAAATGATGTTGTTGACGGCATTGAATCCAATATAAATCTCTTCGCAGACGACACTAGTCTCTATACAATTTCTGACAATGCAGAAACATCAGCAAATCACTTACAATCTGATATAAATAAAATAGGCAAGTGGGCACAAAAATGGCTGGTAAACTTCAACCCATCCAAATCAGAATCTTTAATTATATCTCGCAAGAAGACTAACAATCACCCCCGCCTTTTAATGTATGGTCAATTGATTCCCGAAGTCACTGAGCATAAACATCTTGGTGTCTTATTGTCAAATAACTGTTCTTGGAGCCATCATATTAATTACGTCAAAACCAAAGCATGGCAGCGTGTAAATATTCTTCGTAAACACAAATTCTCCCTAGACCGTAAAGCCCTCGAAACAATTTACGTATCTTACATCCGACCTATTCTAGAATACGCTAACGTCATTTGGTATAACTGTGCGGATTACGAAGCTGATGCGCTAGAAAAAAATAATATTGAATGTGCCCGTATTGTTACTGGGGCAACAAAACTAGTAGGGATAAATACACTCTTGAAAGAGGTTTGGTGGGAAACTCTTTCTACTAGGCGAAGAAAGCATTGTTTAAAACTGTTCTATAAGATGGTTAATGGCCTAACTCCTAGTTATTTAACTTCATTGATTCCTACGACTCCAGTAAACCAACGTTATCAATTACGAAACGCCGACAACATCCCTGGAATCTTTGCCAGAACATCGTCATATTATAATTCTTTCCTTCCTTCAGTTATTCGTGAATGGAATATGTTGCCGCATCACTTACGAAATACACCAACTCTAAGCTTATTTAAATCTTTACTAAATTTTGACGTAATGAAGGTTCCGGTTTTCTATAACTTTGGTACCAGGCGTGCCCAAATTCTTCATACACGACTTCGTACCAATTGCAGCTCATTAAAGCAACACCTTTCTTCCAAAGGGGTTGAGTCTAGTCCGAAGTGTAGATGCGGAGCTGTCGAGTCCAACAAACACTTTCTTCTAGAATGTCGTTATACACACTACAACGTGAAAATATGTTAAGCTCATTAGATGGGTTTAACGTTGACGTTAATGTGCTATTATTTGGTAACCCGTCTCTGACATATACACAAAATTGTACAATATTTAATTGTGTCCATACGTATATTATAGAAACTAAAAGGTTTGACAAGCATGATATGCAGCAGTAAACACGGTAGACCTCTATTTATCACAAGTCAATATTTGTTTCTCACTAATTTCAATAATACTTATACATTACCACTATCTTTTCTACTCATAATAGATTATCACTATATCACTTAATCTAGTTTTTAGAAATCCCCATGATATTTCATCTAAGATGTCCAGTATCAATGTTTACTATGTATAAACGTGTTCTTTATCTTGTATGTTTTTATAATGATCCAGGAGATGAACATCATAAGCTAAGCTTTCGTTCAAATCCTTTTCACTTTATATATTCGTGAATGTGTATGTACAATGTTTTATACAATTGTGAGAATAAAATATGTTTAAACTAAGCGATCACTTTAAATCTGTTTGAGCTTTTGGTTCAGTTTAATAGCAACAGGGTTGTTTGTGGTTTGCAAGGAATCGTACGTTGCTGTAATCCCTTCTCTGTTGGCATCTTGATTTAGTTTATTGGATGAGGCTTGTCCATTTCTGCATCGAAAGGTAAAATCTCGCTGTAGCCAGCAACAACTTCCTTTCATAATTTTGTGTCATGAATGCATCATTGGGTGGAACTGTCTTAATCTTCATCTTAACATCTCCATCACAAGCTCTTTGCATTTGGGAGATCAAATTAAACTATTTTCGCGGATCTGTAAGATAATCTGTAAGATATGTCCTTTTAAACCTGGATGTTTGTGGGCAAGGGGGCGGAGCTTAAACTCTATTTTTAGATTCGCGGAACGGTGAATTTGTTCAGTTTATTAGGGTCATTCTCACACATGACCATCTTTAATAATATTGTATTTGGATGATGTGTTTTAACAATTTGATTAGTAACATTTCGCCCTCTTCACACTTTGCCCATCTTTAACTGGTAACAGTTCGCCCTTAACTAGTAACAGTTCGCCCTTGATCGGTAACATGTCGCCGTTCGCTATAAGTGTATACTTATTAACTTATTTATACTTATTTCGACACCATTCACATCAATTTGCCTTTGTCTTCATATGCATTATGAGTTTTATTATATGTTTATTCATAAACATCCCTACTGCTTTCTCACTCGGGGCTTGGGTCCCGACGTTGGCGCAGTTAATGTTTTGATTTAAAAAAAAAATATGAATGTGTTGAGCCATAATGAAATTTAAAAAGTATGGTATGCCGTTATAAAAAATGAGGTAGTATATACAACACGTGTGTCCTTTATATGTCACATGAAATCAATGTGCTTCATCAACTTCATTTATGCTGTTGACAGTCCGTCCTCATCTTCTGTTTGGAAAGACCGGAACGGACGGTTAACTTAGTCGCTTGTTTCACTTGGCTCCGTCGTTACGTCCATCAGCTGGTTGCCACCTATGGCAAGAGTCACATGTAACCGCTCTTGAATTGCTGTAGACTCTGCGCATGCAGAACAAACATGGTGGGCATGGCATTGTGATAAAGCTAGCGTATGCTACGTGATGATCACGTGATGTATGGAGGGTAGTGGCATGGATTGATTTCTCTCCGGGATAAATTGACAATATTGAGGTAAATAATTAATATTTGTTTAAATGAATGGTCACAATTGGAACATTAAACAACAAGGTTAATGTCTGGGTCACAGAAAGAACAAACCAAGAGACCTGCTAAGAAAACCAAAGCTGAGAAGCGAAAGGCCAGCCTGTCGCAATCGCTATCAGCGGGTAGCCATATTGGCAACAACGACGACACGAGCTCGTGCAACCCATGTGGTGTAACCAATGTCCCCGGTGCTTACATTGTAGACGGGATTACCACAGATTTCGTGAATAATTCACAATCATACGTCACTAGCGTAATGAACCCACAACAGAATCACTCGCCAGTTATCAGTATGCAACAGCCATACAACTTTGCTTACCAGCCTCATTCACCTGCTGTTTTCACGACGTCCACACCGTATAGTAGCAATCCACCACCATGGGCTGTCGAAATCATGACTGATATTAAATCTTTGAAAACTGTGATCCCGAAAATAACACACAGAAAATGAGATCAGCTTGATCACAAAAAAAATGACATACTTTGAAACCAGAATGTCAAATGTAGAAACCAAAATAGATGACGTTGAAACCAGTTGTAGCTTCAACATAAAATCTAAATTTTTAAAGCTTAAGAAGGAGAGACAACATCTGAAGAATGATCTAAAACATCAAAATCATAAATCAACGAAACTACAAGATGTAATTCTAGACCTGAAAGCGAGATCTATGCGCGACAACCTATTATTTTACGGTGTAAGTGAGATCGACTCAAACGAAAATGAAAACTGTGATGGCCAATTTTTCGATAATTTAACACAGAAACGAAATGCTTTATTGTTTACATTGCAGTTTCACAAAATAGCAGAGACACTCTTTATCCAATTGTACATTAGTTACGAAAGACTTTGTCGTAAAAAAATAACACAACAATTTTCAATGTTTTTACTATCAGAAAATCTAAAAAGGCGCCTAAAGTCGTCTCAATTCTTTGTGTTATGTGCTAATTAACTTGGTCGAAATTAGCTATAAGTTCCTTTATTGAAAGGCAATGAACTTAATTTTAAATATAATGTGCATCGTTTTGATTGTTTGATTAAAATATCTTTACTTTGTCGTAGGTGTTTACGAAATGCATTGAAACAAATACGCGCCAAATACAACTTGCATAATTATTTTATAGATGTGTATTGTATTCAATACAAAGAAAGTTTACATAATTATGTGTATGTTTATATATTACAGAGAACATACTGCCTGTGCACGTGACCAGGTCTTTCCTGATAGACCCGGTCGATCTATAGATCGACCAGGTCTGTCTAGAAAGACCTGGCCACGTGCGCAGAAAGACATGTCTACAAGAAATCTATTGTACAAACAGGTCGATCAACAAAAAGTAGACCTAATGCAAACAAAAGAGTAGGTGTGTAAGTATAGGATATTGACCGAGTGTTAGGTCTAGTCGTTTTGGAAAGACCCGATCACGGGATTCATGAAATAACCGAGAGCGCGGAGCGCTCGAGGTATTTAAGAATCCCGTGATCGGGTCTTTCCAAAGCGACTAGACCTAACTAGAGGTCAATATCTGACTTACACACCGCCATGGATTCAAACGGTTACGATTCTGATGACATTTTATCCCAAGCAATGTGACCAATTCCACAATACATTTCCACCTATAAAAATTAATTGTGAATATCTCATGATATTTGTGCATATATTCGGTTTAACGGAAATCGGATAGTACTTTCCGTTATTTGTATTTCGGTGCATTGAAGAGTATGTTGTTTTTCATATGATTTAAATGATATGATTCGGATAAAATTTTGTCCCAAGCGTTAGACTTATTCGAGGAAAAAAACCTCAAAATGCATACAGGTTAGTGCGATTATGTTACCAAAATTCCAATATTTCGAACATTTTTTTTTTTAAATTTAGAGTTGGAGTGAACATCTGTTTTCAAACTTATTTTAACAATGCATAGATGACCATTTCTCTGGACAGTACCCGTGCTATTAAAACACAAATTTAGAATGATAAATTACAGAATTGGTTATGACAGGCAATCGTTGAACCTGCGATTTATTGATATTTCATCTAGGGCTTTTACCAATGCAAGGGAAATGACTTCTAAATTTGATTTTGTCTGATTTGATTGTATAAACAATGTGCACAAAACACAATTTAGAGTAGACTCTATGTTTTACTTTTTGGGATAACTTTAGCATAAAGCTTTGAAATACACATTTAAATACGTATTTCGTTTGAGTTGAGTCTACCGGGTAATTACTTTATGAATAAATGTAAACGCAGGTTTTTAGAATGGAATTTCACTATGCAAAACGTTCCAATACTTACCACTCTGACCGCCATTTTAAAAATGACCGCTCTAACGTCCAGCGATCGATAATATAGTCCGAGGTTGCGTGCCGTGTGCAAAACGCGCAGCCTCCTCTGATGCATTATATAATATAATATTTAGCATGGGAGAGTACCCAGTATTGTTTGGAGAAGGGGTTATTGTACCGGTGTATAAAAGTGGAAGCATTGATGATCCAGTTAATTATAGAGGAATAACATTGATAAATATTCTATCGAAGATTTACTCACAAATTCTACTAAATAGATTAACAAAATGGAGCATAGATAACGATAAAATATCTGAAAATCAATTTGGATTCCAAACAAATAAATTCACTATCGACTGTATTTTTATTTTACACCCTACATTTTAACTATGATATTTGAAAAGTGACGGCAAACAGAATACCAATTTACTTATAGTAATAACATACTTGAGACCGTAAAAGCATTTAAATATCTCGGCATCATGCTACATAAGAATGGACACTGGAACAGAACACAGAAACACATCGCACAACACTCACTATATGCCTTGCACAAACTATTTATAGTATATAATCAACTAGACCCAAAAACAAAACAAAAATGTAAACTATTTGACACACTAGTTGCAACAATCCTTAATTATGGAGCAGAAATACATGGATACGCAAAAGCTCAAGACATAGAACGCATACATTGTAAATTCATGCGGAAAATACTTCATGTAAGACAATATACAAATATCAGTGGTCTGTATGGTGAATTGGGAAGGTTCCCATTAGAAATTCAACGTAAAATTATAATGATAAAATATTGGAGTAAAATAACAAAGTCTAAAGATAACTCGATTATTAATAAGATATATCAAATATTAAGAAATGATGCAAACAATGGGAAAACATACGGAGGATTGAATTGGGCATATCACATAAAACAATATTAGAAGAGATAGGGCTAGCGTATATATGGCAAAATACAGATACTATTAATGTACATCAGATAAGAGAAAGAATTTTAGATATATATAGACAAGAATGGACAATGACAATAAATAATTCAAATAGATTAGAATCATATTGTCGGTATAAGAAAGAGCTTATTACCGAAAGTTACCTTGACAATATAAATGTACCCAAATATAAAATTGTACTAACCAGATTTAGATTATCATCACATGACCTAATGATTGAGAAAGGAAGACATGTAAATATGCCAAAATCCAACAGAATGTGCACGCAATGTAACATGAATGTTATCGAAACAGAATATCATTTTCTTTTTAGTCTGCCCCTACTATAGAAACTTGCGAAAACAATATTTTTCAACATATTATTGTCACTGGCCAACAAAACAAAAAACCATAAATCTAATGTTAACCAAATCGAGAAAGAGAATAATAAGTATAAGCAAATATATATACTACGCTTTGAAAACTAGATCAGTAATAACTGCCACAAGTTAAAATCATGAAATAATTAATGCATTGTCATATAACGCTTTGATATGTATAAATATGTACTTAGCAGAATTATAACCAATTAAGAATATATGTGTATATGTATATATATATATATATATATATATATATATATATATATATATATATATATATATATATATATATATATATATATATATATATATATTCTTGTAATAACGCTTTACTATGCAAATATCTTGTGTACACCTTCTAACAAATATAAATTAAGAATATAAGGATTTAAAGAATTTATTTATGCAAGAAGCAATATGTACCACACAAGTGAAGTATCATCAAATAGAATGAATAACGATATTTTAATATTTAAATGGAATTTACGGACATATCCCACATTAAAATTTAAACATATTTTTTGTACAGATAGAAACATCACAGTCTCGTTAACAAATGTACTAACCCCGACATACATCACATCGTTGTTATAATGTACCTCTTGGCTATAAATGTAATATTTTATGCTGAAATAAACTTTGTATTGTATTGTATTGTATGCTGCGAGATTGAATCACACACTGACTCGTCTAATCAATCAATACTTGGTTTTATTATATACCTATGAATGTTTAGCTTTAAAATTAGTTTGTATTTTCTTGTTGAATACATATAGTTGTATTCCACTCTCCGTATTTGATAAAACCCCTTGTATTTTACTTGTTGCTTGTGTAAATTGAAAGTGCATAATATGACGGACTACTTTTGCTATAAATAGAACAGATTGGTAGTTTCCAGTTATTTCCAGTTGTTTCCTGTTAAACACTTGTTGTTACCTTTAAATATGACCAGTAATTGTTTGTTGGTGGTATTATTCTTCAAACTTACGAAACAAAGTGTGTAAATAGATTTAACGCAATATATGCCAGATTTCTGCGAGATGTGTAATGGGGAAAAAAAAACTTACCTCGGTAAGGTAATCCGTGGTAAAAATAGTTCCAACTGAAAAGTGTATTTATGGTCGAGAAAAAAGTGTTCAGTGTTTAATAAAGGTATATAATAAAAGGTATACTACGTCAGAGGGCGATCCGCCGAGCCGGATTGTTCTCGGTGGCTGTGCAATACCCAGATTGTGTTCGAGGCTACTCGATGAGAAGAAAATGATATTCACTTTCAACATCGTTCAGTTTACATTTAGTACAAATCCTCATTTCTCTTGAAATATATTTGTATCTTCCTTCCTCAATGACAAATTTGTGTGCAGAGCATCGAAATCTAGTAAGTTGTTTTCTATTTTTAACATTTCTTACAACATCAAGATATTTCTCTATAGTCAGAGACTTTTTAAATTGTTAATAGGAGTCCAGTTTTGGACTGGCATTTATATCCGAAAACCACTTTTGTATATAGTTATGTTGCAAGCGCTTATACGTCTATGTCGGCAAACATCAGTTAAGATCACACTGACTAATAATCAATCAAGATAAGTGCGACAATATATGACTGTAGGCAAACATCAATTAATCTTCACACTTAATATAATTATAAGATAACTGCATACTCAATTAACGATCACACACTGACTAATTCATTAATTTCAATTATTTATATACGTCTATGTCGGCAAACATTAATTAAGATCACACTGACTAATTATCTATCAAGATAAGTGCGACAATATATGAATGTACACAAACATCAATCTTCACACTTTATATAATTGATGTGCAATTATTAGATAACTGCATACTCAAGTCGTCTTGAGTGTGACAACCTTATTTAAGTATTGGCAACAAAATATGTATGCAACTAAATAACATTAAAATCCATGCAATAGCGGAATTTTATTAAAATATTAAATTAATAAACTACGTACACAGTATTTTAGGATGTAACATTACATTTAAACCAACAGTGACAGTTCGTATATTGTACTGGGAGGCTAAGTTTTTTTTCTTTGGTTAAAACAATTTTTCAAATATGAAAATATATAATAATTTACGATGCTATAATAAAGAATAAGAAGACAAAGGAAGCATAAATTGGATGTAAATGGTATCGAAATAATAAGAAATAAATTACTAAGTATACATTCTTATACTTAATTCCTTAAGATTCAGGGGGGTATACACTTATATCCGAAGTGCTCATAATGTATATCAAGACGAAGAAAACATAAATACAATGTGAATTGTTATAAATAAATTAACAAGTTTACTATTTTTTTTTTTTGCTTGACCTATACACTTATATCCGAAGGCGACATGTTAAAAAGCAAGGGCGAACTGTTACCGATCAAGGGCGAACTGTTACCAGTTAAGGGAGGGCGAAGTGTTATAATACCATGGAGATCACTATAAATGCATGCAAATTGAAGCCGAAAATATGCGATTTTAAATTCTCACAATTCAGCGCGAAGTTTAAAGTAAACATTTGCAGCAAGTGTAGATTTGTCTAGTAAGTAATATTTTATTTATTTTTAATGAATAAACTATCTTAACGCGTACGTTTTCGTCTATTCTTCAGCATTAATTATATATAACGATTCAATAGTATATTTTATCTATGTGATCAGCTTGATGGCATATGTATAAAAAATCATAAATCAGCATTTACTATCAGGTACTAAAGTAGGATTATTTAATCAATTCAAGTTCAAATGGGTACTTTAAAATGCCTTCTGATCACTAGATCTATGCTCAGCTACTAAGTACTTTTCATTGTTTTATGTTTAAATGCATTTGTGTCTAGTTTAGGGCTGCACAGTTTGCTAATCATGTGAGGTATATCACTGTTCAGAGGAAATAAATGTGTTTTTAAACAATATACGTTTTCTTTTTCAGATGTTAAGTCGATCATTTTGAGGAAACCAAGACTATGTCAGGAGCTTGCCATTTGTACTGTATGCAGGCTTAGTCTACACCTCTGTATGTCTGTATCATCATTTTGATGCGTTTCGGTTTTATCAATTTGATCTGTATCTTGATATTTTTTATCATTTGCAAAGTGTATTAATAATTAAACGGTATCAAAAATGAAAAGCAATCATAAATATGAATTTAGAATAAAGCCAATTGTCATTATTTGATGAAATTCTAAAATTATATTACATATTTATCATGATTTTCAGACAAACCGGTAACTGATTTTAGAATCTCAGATAATGAATATAAAGATGAAAAAACATGTTCATTTTTGTGACATTATGTCTTACAGACTAACAAGTGTCCCAGACAAGGTATCTTTAACCTTACTAAATAAAGTTTGAGCAATTGCTCTACCACTCTGACCTAAAGAGTTTGATACACACTATTGCTTTATTGCACTCCTTATTGACTGATTTTTGAATAATCATCTACTGGCACTAATTGATTAATACTATACACATTTACCAAGATTAAGTCTCAAGTCTTGCAGCATGAATTGAATGATGCATACTAGTCGCAGTCATTGGAGAAAGGTTTGAGAAATGGGCCTAAGTATACCACCAGTACAGAATATCAGTGGCCATTTAAAGATTACATTATGAGCATTTTATAGCTCAGACCCTTAGGGCAGATTACTACCCACAGGTCAGGATATAGGCCCTCATGACAAATAACAGGTACTCAGTCAATATTTTACGTTTTACGATACAATTTTAGTCCAGCAGGCCCTTTTTTTAGATTGTCAGATTATATATATATATATATATATATATATATATATATATATATATATATATATATATATATATATATATATATATATATATATATATAGTCTTCCTGGCCATATTAGTCCATATTTTATTCACTACACGCCACAGGTCTACAGGTATATCTTTCTGCTGCTCTTATAATCAGCTTTATGTTCAAGACAAAAAAGTGTTAGAATCAAATCTTTATACCCACAGTAACCAGTTTCTCTACCTTAACTTTTACTGCCATACTATACACCCTCATGTCACATCTCAAGCTAGATTATACCCTTCCTGGCCATCTCCCATTTTTACATCCTAGGCAATATATGTATTGTATTATAATATATTCTTTAAGGGCGATATTACACTAATCCCATGGTCATTTATATTGTCCAGAACATACATGTATTTTTATGTCTTAAGACCATATTAAACTGCAATAAGACCATGCTCTAAAAACATAGTATACTACTCGTAGACAATATTATGCCTCTCCATACCATAATATACCATACCAGGACTGAAATATACTATCATAAGCCCATCAGGCAATATTTTACTGTCCAGGTCATGCATGTATACCATATTATACCACTCTAAGCTACATTATGGCTCCTCAGACAATAATATGCTTGGCCAGACCAAACACGTATACCATATTACACTGCTCTAAGCTATATTATACCCACTCAGACAATAATTTATTGTCCAGACTATGCATGTTTACCATATTATACTTCTCTGAGCTATATTATACCCCCTAAGACAATAATATGTTGTCCAGACAGTACATGTATATCATATTTTACTGCCCTAAGCTACATAATACCATCTCAGGCACTATTATTCTGTCCAGGCTTTACATTTGTGCCAGATACGACCATCCTAAGACCATATTACTTTGCACCAGGGCAATATCATTCTGCCCTTAGCCTTTTATAACATCTTAGAGATGTTTAACAACTTATTACATTATATAGCAGCTAAAAAGGTTGATCTGTCATCCATACCATGTCCTAATACTACCTTACTGACTTGTCTGACAGGGTATCCTTGACTGATAAGCCCAGCAATAACAAGAAATTTCAGTAAATTTACATCAATACCTTAATCTAAAGCTTTCACATTGAAACATTAATGATTATTAGAACCTTATTATTACTATTTGTCAATAGTAGTGCCATACTAGTGCCATATGTAGAAATATTTACTTTCACATATTAATTATTCTTTCCTTGTTTCACATTATTGAATTGAATGAAAATTATAAAATTTGTAATCAAATTACAATTTTATGAATGGATTTATACTCACCTGATGGGAAACATACAATGGGATTATTCCCCGCATAAAGTCAACAATCCGCCGATTAAACATTCAAGCGGTTAGCGAATAAACTAAAACACGTGACTATCACTTAGACGCTTGTGTAAACCCCAGTAGTATCAGTTTATTTCAAGAGTAAAACGTAACTCCAAAAGAAAATACCCTGGGGTGGTGGGAGGAACTCCCATCAGGTAAGTATAAATCCATTCATAAAATTGTAATTTGATTACAAATTTTATAATTTCATTTCATGATTTATACTCACCTGATGGGAAACATACAATAGGATAGATTACAAAGCAATCTTCTCACCTAGGAAGAGGCTGGTATTTTCCCATTTTCTCTTCACTGTTGTGGATACTTAGTTCATGTAGCTTTCTACATAACTTTCCAACATAATCTACTTCTAAACAAGTACATGTACACTGTATAACAGAATTCACTATTTGTGAGTCCAAAAACCAGTTAACCGCTGATTTCAATTATATACATTCAAAAACAATTGTCCACAATCCGTCGGAAATAAACTTCACTGGTTGAAGATATACTATTCACATAAAACATAAGGAGTTACTTCTCTCCTATAAAACTTAATGAAGGTTGTTTCTTTAGACCAGTCCGCTGCCTCTAAGACAGATTTAAGGGATGCACCTTTAAAGAGAGCCCATGAAGGGTCTAAGGCTCTTGTAGAATGTGCTTTAACAATTTTCGTTTTGTCTTCATAAGCTTCTTGAATTAAACTGACAATATAAGAGCTAAGCCTTTGAGCTGAAGCTTTTGTATGAGGTCTGTTTATAGTCAGAAAAAGACTTGTCTCATCTTTTCCATCTTTACGTCTAAAAGATTCCGTCTTCTTTAGATATACATTGCCAAGGCACGTTTTGGATCTAAAAGTTTATTGTCCTTAAATTTAGGTACAAAAATCTTTGAAGAGCAATGATTTGGTCTGTCTTGTTTAGCTAATCCTTGACGAATGAAAGTTACCCCGTCAGACTGGACTAAGACGGCACCTTCTCCCAGCTTTAATGCTTGTAGGTCGCTGACCCGCCTGTAGGTCGTGAACGCTGTAAGAAAAACAGCCTTGTATGTGACATATTTTAATGATGTTTTCATTAATGGCTCAAATGGATATTTTTGAATAGTCTTTAAAACCTTGGCAAGTCCCATTCTGGAAAGAGTTTTGTTATAGGTGGTCTTAAATTGAAAACCCCTTTTAAGAGCCTAATAATGTAAGGGTGTTGCCCTACTGGAAACTTTCCAACAGGTTGCAATACTGAAGATAGCATGGATCTTTATCCAGCTATAGTTTTGTATTGCAGACCTTCAAAATACAAAGAAGCTAAAAATTCTGCACAATCAGTCACAGATGCTGAATACGTATCAATATGTTTTGCACCAGCTACTGAATCTTTTAAATTTGGAAGCATAATCTTTCTGTGTTCCAAATCTCCAACTGGCTGTAAGCAGTTTTCTAACTTTCTTTGAGAAGCCTTTTGCTCGAAACTCTCGGTTGATAGCAGCCATGCAGTCAGTTTGAACACTTCCGGATTTGGATGGAAAATTTGTGAGTTTGGTTGCTGTAAAAGGTTTGGCCATGTTGGAAGCCTGATTGGAAGGGCCACTGACATTTGTAGCAATTCCGGAAACCAATGACGTCTCGGCCAGAACGGTGCTATCATTATTATCTTGCAACGAAACTGTTTCATGTGCTGTATTACTCGAAAGAATAAGACAAATTGGTGGGAAGGCGTATGCAAACATCCTGTCCCACGAAATTGTCAGGGCATCTGTTGCAAATGCTTGTGAATGAGGGATCCATGAACAAAAGATTGGTGCTTTAAGTTGAGAATTGATGAAAATAGATCCATGTTCGGAGAATCCCAAAGAGCAAAAATCTGGTAAGTTATGCTGTGGTGAAGGCTCCACTCTGTCTGCCTTATTCTTACGCGACTCAAATGATCCTGAAGAATGTTCAAATTGCCTGCAATGTGAGCTGCTTTCAACTGAACTTTGTTCTGTATGGCAAACTGCCACAGATTCCACGCTTGTATGCACAGAGAAGGGGATTTCGTTCCCCCTTGTTTGTTTACATACTGTACTTCCGTTATATTGTCGGTTCGGATCAAGACTTTCTGACCTCTTAGTACATGAATGAACTTCTTCAATGAAAGAAACACTGCCTCAATCGCCAAACAATTGATATGCAGACTATTCTGACTGTCTGACCAAATGCCTTGAACAATTTGTGTCCCGAGACAGGCACCCCACCCACTCATTGAAGCATCTGTTTGTAGAGTGTGATTTGTTGACCAAGGTAGAAAAGATTTGTCCTCTAGAACATTTACTGGATGTAACCACTATGACAAATGACCTCGAACATGTTTAGTCAATGGGATTTGGAAATGTAGATCTCTTGAACTTGGTTTCCAAAAATGGAGTAGATATAATTGTACAGGTCTCATAAGGAGCCGTGCGTAGAGTACGGTCTCTATAACAAGACGACATCAGACCCAACAGATGTAAATACTCCTTGGCTGTGGATACAGGTATGCTCGCAATTATCTGAATTGCTTGTATCATTTTGGTAAGTCTGTCTGGAGATTGAGATACTGTCCCTAACTTGAGATTGTACAAGCTGCATAAATAAGTTATGCATTGTGTTGGTCGCAGAAGTGACTTCTTTGCATTTATAATGAAACCTAGCTGAATACGGATATTTATCATTTTTGACAGATCTTAAAAGAGTCTGTTGCGCATAGCATTTAGAACCAACCAATCGTCCAGATAAACTGCCAAGCGTAGATTTTGTGGTCGTAGGTATGATGCTACTACTGCGACTATTTTTGTTAATAACCGAGGTCCATTGATAAACCTTGTTGTCTACCGAGAATCTCAGGTAGTTTCTGTGCCTTGGAAAGATTGGGATATGCATATAAGCGTCCTTCAGATCTATCGAAATTGCAAAATCTCCTTTTTGAACTAAGTTTAAGACTGTTTTTAAGGAGTCCATCTTGAAATGTTGTTTCCTGAGATACTTGTTGAGGGGTTTGAGATTGATCACAGGTCTTAAATCTCCTGTTTTCTTGGTAACTAGAAAAAGCGTACTGTAAAAACCTTGAATTATCTCGGTCTGTGGTACTTCCTCCACAGCCTGCTTCTGTAACAATTCTTTTACCTCCTGCAGTAAAAAATGTAACTTTTCTTTTGATACAAGAGTTTTGCGAATTCCATTGAAATTTGGTATTTCTTGAAATTCTAGCTTGTAACCATGGCGAATCGTATCTAGTACCCAATGATCGTCTGTTATGTGATCCCAAAGATCAAAAAATTCTCAGGCGACCTCCAACAGGTATCTCTGGACGAAGACAAATCAAGTCAAGTTCTTCTAGATTTGTTGCGAAAAGTACTAACCCCTGAAGGTTTAGCGAAAATAGCACTATTGCGTTGATCCTGTGTCTTATTTGAATATGCCTTGTTAAACGGTCTATTATTCTGAGGTCTAGACCTTGTATCAGCATTGTCAAACCTAGTCTTCTTCCACTGTGGGTTTGATGTTGAAGGTGGTAATTTTCTCTTACGATCCGTTTCTGGCAACAGATCCGAGAGTTGGCTATTAAGCTCCATTCTATCCTTCAACTTCTTTTCCAGGCCTGAACCCAAAACACCTTCATGAGAAAACGGAAGTTTGAAAAGGTGGTCTTTAAGATCACGTACATCTTGTAGTCCGGTATCAGCCATAGCAGCTCTACGGCGTATCAAATGGTGAAAAGCACCTGTGCGTGCTGTCTGGTCTAAGTGATTTTGTAGACATAGCAAAAATGTCCCTTACACACTGAATTGCACTATCAATGTTCAATTTCTTGTCTTGTTATATTAAAAACAGATTACTAAGTGCCTGTTGCATGTAAATATTTATTACAAGTCTCATGCGGGCTGCATGTTGCCCTTGATAAGCCAACTTTTCCAATGAACGAAGTGGTTGTGAACAAAGAGATTGAGACTTCGACGCTTTATTACCAAACGTCTTCCCTAATAAAGTTTCTACCATACCGTCCAACGATGGAACAGACAACTATCTTCCGCCTTCTCACTGACCGGAAAAGTTGAACGGTAGCTTTCTTTGTAGGCAGTAAGTTTAGATGGATCTAAGCATCTCCAGAAAACTGCTAAAATCTTAACCTGTGTACTGTCCAAAGTGATTCCATTTTTTTTAAGTTAGAAGTTGTAACAGCATCCTCACCGAACATTTCGGCTAAGACTGTATCTGTGTTCTTGCTGTACTTCGTGAATCTATCATGTACACGAAGATCACTATCCAAGGGCACATCCCTATCTGAATGCACACTAATAACTGACTGAGTGTTGTCCCAACAATCGGAGAAGTGCTCATGTTGACCCGGCTGTAAGGACAGAACAACATCCTGTCTGCCTGGGTCTGACTGGTTGAACTCAATATTCAACGCATTGTGGAGAGGCAACACAGGTCTACACTCCCCAGGTTGAATGTTTTCCTGGTTATTCTCGGCCTCCGGTCTCTGCCTGACCAAAGTTGCAGTTTCCGGAGCCTGACTAGAAAGATTCTTCAAAAATTCCTGAAGAGAATCTAATTTTGAATCTATCGAATTCACTTTCCCTTGGAAAGAAGAAACCTCAAGACTTAAACTGTCCAAGTCCTTTTTACTAGCCCTAGGCGTACGTTTCTTTGGCAAAGACTGCTCGCCAAATTGTTGAGAAAGAGGTAAAACCCGATGTACGGGAAGAAACAGATTTATAAAACACTGTAGAAAAAGTAAAAAAAAACTTCTCAAAGAGAAGAGCAAACTACACGCGCTGTTGACGTTTTGCTCGCCGGAAATAAACTGATACTACTGGGGTTTACATACAGCGTCTAAGTGATAGTCACGTGTTTTAGTTTATTCGCTAGACGCTTGAATGTTTAATCGGCGGATTGTTGACTTTATGCGGGGAATAATCCTATTGTATGTTTCCTATCAGGTGAGTATAAATCATGAAATGAAATTAATTCCCCCTGGTAGGTAAGTCGATATAGCTAGAGCCGTTTGTGCATTAGGCGCTTGGTACGACAATATTAAATGGTTTTAAAATTCAATCTTTGTTTGAATTATTAGGTAAGATTGAATAAAGTCATGATCAGTTATGTTATTGTCTGGCATTTTAAAATAGTATTGGCATTCAAATGTGTTTGTATTGAAAAGTAATCTTGGTATGTGTTGCATTAATTACCAGCTATCCCGATTGAAAAGAGTAGAATAAGTCTTCCGTAACTAGATTAGCTGACAGACCCATGAACTGACATGTGTGTTTATTTTAAACTGACAACCAGTTTTCAAAGCTGTGCGTGTAGGTGGGTCTGTTACCCAAGATGGCCGAAATCGTAGCTTACCCCCTCTACCGAGCCTAATCACACATCGCCAGCGTACTTCAGTCGTGCGACAATACGGTCAACTACAGAATTACGATTTTATAATTTTTACTAAAATAACAAACGTTAATGAGTGAATAAAAATTATAAATTATTCGAATCCCTTGATCTCTATTCGAATACCACAATGATATACGAATATTCGTTAACATCCCTAGTATTGATGGATGTCTGTATTGGTGGGTTTATTATAACACCAGTGGGTACATCAGGTACCCAGTCGCAGAAAGGCTACACATGTATAATGATAAGTGCCATTGTCACGTGAATTGCACGGAAATATATCAAAGTTGCAATATTAAGGGAATGGTTTTATTTTGGACAAAAGTTTTATGTCTGGCCTAAGGCAAGCTGTGTTCTCTAATCTTGGCAGTGGGATGATGTGGACAGTGGTATTTCTTAAGATTACCCATACAAGTAAATTTTTATATAAATTAATTATCTATTCCTTAATCACAAATCATTGAAGTGAAGACAAGTATACTTGTGCAATTATATTACACAATATGGAATACATAGAGACTGTTGGTCTTAAAGAATGTAGCCGACACAGTAAAAATATGTGTTGTTTTATCATGCAAAATGGCATCAGTAACCACACCCTATCACATACCCTGACAATGAATCAGTCAGAGGTAGAATTACCATTACTTGCACATCATAAGCAAACAGACAGACTTCACAACTGATATCATTTTCTCGCATGCTGATTTGTCTTGTTCCTCTGAATGTTAAGTGCTAAATTTAAATGCATAGTGCCATTAGCTCTACTATCCAGTTAACTTTTTATTATGCAAACTCTATTTCTTGTGTATGTATGTATTTTAGACTTATTCTTCACACTCTCATGAAGCAACAAAATAAAATATTTTTCCTATTCTCATCTTCTAGCTTAAAATCAATTTGTTCTTTTTCAGAATCCATTGCAAAAGTCAGCATTTGAAGAATAAGTTTACAGGACCTAAAACATTATCTATTCATCATTTTGTTTAATTATATATTGAGTACTATGAACAGTGTGAATATATGTTGTTATAGATGAGGATCAGTAAAGTTGTTTGTTATATTTCGTTACATCGCACCGGCACAATTATGGTCATGTTAGCGACATCCAGCTCATTATTGGTGGAGGAAGACCCCTAGACTCATGTCTGGGTAAAACCCTCGGCGCACCGCGGGTTAGCTAGAAAACCTCCGCATATGAAAGTTCTCACCCCAACAAGGACTCGAACCCACAAGGTGAGTGGCTGAGGAGTTTCTTGTCAGCGACTCTAACCGCTCTGCCACGGGTGTCCCCACAATAAAGTTTGTGTTCATGATAATAATTACATGTATATAACAAGCGTTTTTTAAAGTTTTTTTTATATAAAGTTTTCTCTTTTTTTCTGATTTTATTACGGTAATCACTCGTGTAATGGTTGCACCCGTGTAATTGCCGCACCCCCAAAATGACCGCAAATTTTGAAAAAAAAATCCTAATTCATAATAAAGGCCCCACAGTTTATACTGCGGAGCTCTGCTATAGCGTCAATACCGCGTATATTGATAAAGACAATGACGGTCGTTCAGTAACGTACCGAGAATCGTTAAAAAAAAATTGGTTAGCGTATTATAATTACTACTTTGCTGTGTACGACTTGTAGACAGGACCCATGACAAATTTTACGTATTCCACAATTTTAAGGTAAGGTCGGAGTGACAATATGAGAGATACGCTATGTTTGACAATTTGAGAGAATTAATTGTACTTGAGTTTAGTAGGAAGGTTTTTAAAGGCAGATTGAGCTACCCTTGTCCCCTCAAATGTCAAGTGTCAATCAAATATTTCGCACCTACTCAACATGCCGTCTTCTCTGGAGTCCAGCGGACAGGTGAGAATAACTTGTCAATAAGTGGTTCTGAGAGATAAGAACAACGTGTCAAATAGCGACAATTAACAGTAACAAATGATGTACATTGCAGCCTCTCAGTTAATTAGGAATTCTTGCCCAAGGACTAACATCTCTTGTGTGGTTCGAACCAGGGACCATGTGATCCTAAAGCACTACGCCAAGGATGCTCATGCTATTTTAAGATTAAAAACAGTTGATATAATGATGAGGTAAAATTTATTCAAAATACAAATGGTTTATGTTAATAGACGTATTTTACCCAATTAAATATATATTTGTTAACAAAATAATTAAATTATTGAACATGTTACCAAAATAAATAAACTTAAAAGCAATTGCAGCTATTGCAAATTTTAATAACAATCTAAAAGCTATTGACGATATTGTTTTAATGGTATATAATCATATATTAGGAATACCGTTTTCAAGATGTCCTTTAAATTATGTGTTTATATTTTCATTTGATCAAACAAAAAAGCAGCTAAAACATGCAAAATTGCGCCGTAATACAAAGAAAGAATCGTTATTCAAATTATATAACATCAAACTTCGTAATGTATTAGGGGTGGTTACACTAAATACCGACCGGAAGTAGAATTCTCTTTAGTGACAGACAGTCTGTTGCTATGTTTTAGCATTAAATTTCCTATTTTGAAGAAAGCTGAAACTATGTAGAATTAAAAAAAGCAAAAGTTTTAACCCCTGTGCACAATAATGGACTGATCCACTTTTACAGGAAGTACATATTTCATTGAAATTTGGCGGTTACCGGCTGGCAATTTGGTGGTATGCGCATTCTATGAAGCTGAACCTTCTTACAAGTTGCAAAAGCTGCCTTATTTCTGGTTCTTTCTGAAATACAATAAATAGCTCGTTTCAACTATATATGGTTATGGGGGTCCATCATAACTTTGTCATGGTGCAATTTGTTTCCATCTTTTCGCGATTCAATATAGAATATCGAACAAACTTATTTAGTGGCGTCTAACCTTAAGACGAAAACGTTCTTCCTCGTATTTTACTTTGAGGACTCCTTTTCAAAAGAGACGACCTCATTCGAAACGTTCAGTTTTGTTCGTTGTAATCTTTTGCCATCATTTGGATTGTTCGACGGTTTCCCCTATTTCTTTGCATGCCAAGTGGCTAAATAGGCGAATGACTATTTAGCCACTTGGCACGGCAAGGGAGATAACTATAAACGCATGCAAATTGTTGCCAATAAATATGCGATTTTAAATTGTCACAATTCAGCGCGAAGTTTGAAAGTTTAAAATAAACATTGGCAGCAAGTGTATATTTGTCTGGTAAGTATTATTTTATTTATTTTGTGACGAATAAACTATCTTAACGCGTACGTTTTCGTACCGACTGTTCTATTCTTCAGCAATAATTATATATAACGATTCAATTGTATATTTTATCAATGTGATCAGTTTGTTCAGTTGATGCCACATAACAATGATTAATCAGCATTTACTATCATTAAGGATTATTCAATCAATTCAATTCAAAATGGGCATTTTAAAATTCCTTCTGCTCAATAGATCTATGCTATGCTAAGCTTTTCATTGTTTTATGTTTAAATACATTGGTGTCCTAGTTTAGGGCACAGTTTGCTAATCATGTGAGGTATATCATTGTTCAGAGGAAAATAAATGTGTTTTTAAACAATGTTACTTTTTCTTTTTCAGATGTCGATCATTTTGAGGAAACCAAGAATATGTCAGGAATTTCGAACAGCTAATCACAACCTACCTATTGAAACGGGACGGTACGAAATACAGGAAAGAAAATGCAAACTATGCAATACAAACAGTGTTGGTGACGAGTCACTATGTATTTCAATGTAGTTATTTCCAAGAGGAAAGAAACACTTACCTAACTCAATAAGAATATATGACAAAGTCCTATGAGTATTGCAACATATACCAAACTTCGAAAAGGCACAGATCAAAGGTATTTCACATGCATGCCAAGCGAAAAGTAAGAACAAATTTGTGATGAGTCATTTAAGGAAAAGAGCAAACCCGACAGTTACCGCCTTGGAACGGTCAGTCGGCAATATGGACCGACTGGGGTGTTTAAACGGCTTTACAGAGCTCTAACCTCGCACTTCCTGACGAGTTTCTCAAATGCAAGCGACGAAAAGAAAAACGATCTATTTGAAAACCAAATGTCCATGCGCTGATATTTTCTATACGTTATGACGAAAGTAGTGACGTCATCGAAAAATAATGACCATATAGTGTTCAGAAAAGGAATATGGCATTATTTCGATTTGAAAAACAACACAAAAATGGTTGACCACAAATAAAGTTAACTTTCTGAATCATGAACAAACAAGATTAGAGACGAATAAATGGTTGTAGCATCCTGTTCATGTGAAGATGGAATTGAAGAACCAAAGTTAAAAACATAGCTTACAATACTTCGTCACTATCCTCAATTCTATCATGCACAGACCCATTGCAATTAAGACAACTGAGTAAACTTTTACAAATAATAATGAACACTTACTTTTTTACAATAGATTCCAACCATCTGGGTAGACTAGTCTGCACACCAATACATCCGGACTTCTCCGCAGAGAGCCTATCTAGACCAACTACTGGCCACGCTCTCGAAATGCACGCGCTGTCCACTTTGCCCACCGTACATAACTGTCATGTACTGTCTGTGTCGCTTTATAATTGAGCTGTTAACCTTTTATCCCAGATAAATCAATGTGCCTTATAAACACTGTGTCATTAACACTCACAGAGTGAAAATTAAAGGCATGTCTGTGCCTCCTCTTTACATGTAAGAACATAATGCATCTGTGACAACTACTAAAATATGTAGTTTTACGTTGGTGTAACTAAAATAGTAATAATACAATTAATAACCAACAGTATAAAGGGATAAAGAGTTACGGCGCTAACCTGTTACCAATATGATAAGTACGGTGTACCCAAGCTGTTTAGTGTATTGTTATTTGCTATTACAAATCATACCTACCACCTATATTATGTTACACACTCTGCGATACAATACAATCATATCTTTTCGACACGGTACACCGGCACTACTTTGGCTACTTTTTTATTATTCTTCATATCCATGCTTCGCATTTGCTTATGCCTCATAATTTCTCCCCCACCGCCACTTTCACTTTCTCTTGCTCCTTACTCAGTTGATTTCATATATCACTAGTATTCTGATAAATGTACTGCATATATTGCTATATATTTGATATCATCTTTGTTAAATATCTCCATGCTGTATACCATGTATACCTGGATGAAATAAAGTTCTGTTCTGTTCTGTTCTGCTATTTGTACTGTATGCAGGCTTATGTCTGAAACTCTTTATGTCTATATCAATCATTTTGATGCATATTGGTTTTATCACTTAGATCTATACCTTGATATTTTTATCATTTGCAAAGTGTATTAATAATTAAATGGTATCACAAATCAAAAATGAAAAACAATCATAAATTAAATATTTAGGTTTTTATTGTATCTTATGATGTAATCAGTTGTTACATTACTATCTTAAGGCCATGTATATATGTTTATTAAAGGGGATATGTAAATAAAAATCTGTTTAAGATTACTTTGGTATCTGTGTGAATTTTTGTGTTCAATTTGATTATGTTATACAGCTTTTGATTGAAAAGTGGAATTTCACTAAGATACAACGCAGCAGTTTGTTGAACAAGTATGCCACTGTTATGTTTATGATAATTATGAATAGGTACATGGCCATTTCTTGTTAGTTTTGTGTTATTGTCAATAATTTTGTTCCATATACATGTTATACATCATTTGCATAGAATAAAGCTAGTTGTCTTTATTTGATGAAATTCTAAAATTATATTATATATTTGTTAAGATTTTCAGACCTACCGGTAACTGTTTTAAGATTGTCAGACAATGAAAATAAAGATGAAAAAAACATGTTTTTACATTATGTGTTTAAGGTACAACCATATGTCGAAGGAAAGGTACCAATAGACCAACAAGTGTCCCAGACAAGGTATCTTTAACCTTACTAATAAAGTTTGAGCAAATGCAGTTTAAAATACAGCTTGATACACAATTTTGATTCAATGCACCTAGCTGTAAACCTTATAGGCAACTAAGTAACGCCTTATTGACTGACTTTTATATAATCATCTATTGACACTAATTGATTAATACTAGACACATTTACCAAGTTTAATGGGCTTACGCGCTTACGCTACGCACGTGCATATAATTGCTTCCAAATATTGATGTTGTTGCTACAATTAACATGACGCTCGCGGGTAGATTGCTCCGCCCACCGAGTCACGTGACCCACTATCTGATAACCTTGGACATCTTATCGTCGATCGGGTCAATACTCTATTGTCAACGGTCCTACTAAACACTGCAAAAGACATGCAAAGACACACAGAGACATGCAAAGACACAACAAAGACACCACAAAGACATAAAAAACGATTTCAATGTATTCATTTATTACATAATATATATCAACAATTCGTTGATAGGGGCATAAATAACAATAAACATGTGTCAATACAATTCACATCATCTCCAATGAAAATATTAATGTATGTACTAAATATTGTGTGCGTTACTTGTATGAAAAATTCAATGTAAGATATGAACATTAAAACATAAATTACAAAGCATGACCAATGTATTATCGTTTGTGAGCGAGTTATGTCAAATAATTATGACTGCTTTGAAAATAAACACAATTTAAGCGATAAATGTTTTCTATGTTGTGTCGGTAAGAAAATTGAATAACACAGGTGCAGTTGAAAAGAATGTGTTGAAAATTGAAGTGGCTATTATTTGTCTTGATCAAAACATATAATTAACACCTAATGTGGAATATCCATAATAAGAAAAGCGGAGGTTTAAAAATTAAAGCAATACATTTCGCACCTATGCGGCATCTTCCTTGTTGAAAGGTAAGTGGAGCAAACTTCAATAATTATTGCAATTAACACCAGATTTAAAAATGCTATTGTAATGTTAAAGTATACTCTGCACCATATTTTAATCGGATGTTAATGCTCGTAGGACCCATTGTCAACAAACATGGCTGCCTGTTTAAGCGATCTACCAGCGAACTTTGGTGAGCATTTTATGCTAAGAAAATCGTCACTTCGGCAAAGAATTCAAGCCAGACGATACGCAAATAAATCTTACATTCAATCAGTCAGGTTGACTTTTAGATCGAAGGAAGAAATTGACGTTAATTCTAGTGTTTTCCGATCACAACGAAAGAGCGAGAAGCCACACAGTATGCACATGACGATCGGCCTATTCCGTTACAGACGCATACTGTTCGTGTAAATCCGGGTAATTTTCATTATTACATTAAATCCACGATTTATAAATGCAGTTAACCTTTGATAATGTGTTTATTATTTTTGTTACCATATATCACAACGAAATCGTTCGATGTTACTCAAGTTAAAAGGGATCTATTTCTTTGATCTGAGTAGAAGTTACTGCAGTAGGTCATAACAAAGATGGAATATATACATATATATTTAAACGAGAATGCGTTAGACGATAAAAGTTGTAATTTCCGTCGACTTTTTCAACATTCAACTGGTGGTGTTCACGATTACACGATTTTATCCATCTTTTACATTTGTCCAAGTTACTTTTCGGCTTTGGAAATGGAATAAAAACGATGCCGCCTGTCAAACGTTCCGGATATCGACAATCTGAATCACAGAGACACCCACTGACATCTTTTAACCATTTTCTTCTCGCTTTTTTGTTACTAAAATCAGAATTATTCCTCCGTTTCTTGGTCAACGAAATGCACTCAGCTTGTCCAAGGAAAATGGCGACCGAAAACAAAAGAATCACGTGACCAAAATGGAGCGCGCTGATTAGCTAACGCTAGGCGTCTTGTCCTGTCAATCAAATTTCGGCGTAATGTTAATTCATGTACATACGTCTGCTTCTCAAGTCTTGCAGCATGAATTGAATGATGAATACTACTCACAGTCATTGGAGGAAGGTTTGAGAAATGGGTCTAAGTATACCACAAGTACAAAATATTAGTGGCCAATGCAGGATTACATTATGAGCGCTTATAGTTCAGACCCTTAGGGCAGATTACTACCCACAGGTTAGATTATAGGCCCTCATGACAAATAAGGTACTTAGTCAATATTTTACTTTTTACGGTTAAACTATAGTCCAGCAAGCATTTTTTCTCAGATGGTCAGATTATATATATACTCTTCTTAGCCATATTAGTCATCTTAGCCCATATTTTATTCGCCACAAGCCAGGTTATAGCCCTTCAGGCCATATAAAAGCCGTCGGGCTATATATTACATGTCTATTTACCTCATTACAGATTATACTCGATAGCCCTGCATGTCAGACAATTACCCCTTAAGTCATTACACATAGAACCATCTTTAAAAGACCCACCCAACCCTCAGGCCATATTATTCTTCCCTTGTGCCATACTATACACACCTCACCTTACTATACACCCTCCTGAGAGCTTATTATACACCCCTCAGCCCATACTATACTCCCATCTGACCATTCTATGTAACCCCTCTCCGACCATACTTTATTATACACCCCCTCAGACCATACTCTACCACTCCCACTCAAAAAACCATACACCCCTTCAGATCATACATACATCCTTCAGAATATAACAATACTTCCTTCACACATACTACATACCCCTCAGTCCATACTATACACCTCCCTCAGACCATACTATACACACGCACCAGACCATACTATACACCTCCCTCAGATCATATAATACACCCCTCAGATCATATAATACACCCCTCAGATCATACTGTACACCTTTCAGACCATACTATGCACCTCCCTTAGACCACATTATACACACACACCCCTCTCAGACCACACTTTACACACCCCTCAGACCATACTGTACACACCCCTCAGATCATATAATACGCCCCTCAGACAATACTATACACCCATCAGACTATACTACTTACCCCTCTCAGACCATACTATGCCGCCCCTCAGACCATACTATAACTCCAGACCAATCACTCCCCTCAGTCCATACTATACTCCATTCAGACCATACTATACTCCCCTCAGACCATACTATACCCCTCAGACCATATTATACTCCATACCCCTAAGGCCATACAATATGCCTATCAGACCATATTAGTCACCCTCACTTTGTCATAGACCTTCATATTAGTTATTTTAATAAGTCATGATTTTAACCCTCAGGTCAATGTATACTCATCTGAGATAATAATACACACTCACGCGCAATTGTATTCTCATCGCAGCCAAGACTATACACAAATTAGTTAAGATTGTTACCCCTCAGGCCAAATTACACACCTATTAGGCAAGTTGATACCATATTACTCCAAAGACTATCCACTCAGGCTATATTCTACCCTCTCAGTCCATAATGTATCCAAATTAGGCAAAAATATACCCCCTTCAGGCCAAAGTATCCCCAAATCGTTCAAGCATATACCCTCTCAGTCGAACGTATGCCCAACCCAGGCAACATTTTACCCTTTCAGGGCAACCTGTACCCAAATCAGGCTAGATGATGCCCTCTCAGACCATCCCATTCCCAAATCATGCAAAATTATATCCCCGATAGTAGGTCATAGGCCATAGTATGCTCATTGCAGGCAATACTTTACCCAAATCATCCAAGATAACACCCTCTTAGGCCATTCTATAAACATCATGGACAGGAGTATACACTCTCAGGCCATAGTACAGGTATACTAATCGCAGGCAAGTAGATGCCAGCTTGATGGACTTGGAGATAATGTTGCCGCTTTCTCCTCTGCTTTCACAAAGGATTCTGAAGGACCATTCACAGTGGCCGCCCATGTTTGTTTCTTTTGTTCTCAAAACAGTCAGTAAAAACTAAAAGAACTTGGCCTTTTTCTTTCTTTGCATTGTACCTTGCTTCACTGCTGTAAATGACTGATCCTAGAGCTCGGCATCTGTGCGCATGTTGCCAATGGTGTCTTGAAGATAAAGATAGAGCTTACTTTCTGCATTGTGCACAGTACTGTTGTGCTGGCAGACGAGATCCATTCAGTCCAAGCGGTTCTCTTGCTAGACTTTCTTCCTTGAATTATTCGACAACTGATGATATTGGAATCTGCAGCTCACTATATTTGCTGTAGACCATCTGTGCAAAGACTCAAGAACAAGAACTCCTTACCACTTTCTTAACTCTTGGTTGAAAATCTCTTCAATTCTTGCACTGTTGTTAGGTTAATCTCATACAGTGTGAAGTGCCATGACATTCATGAGAATATACCATGCTAGGTAGGGTCGCTGTCTTGGAGATGCTGTTATTCTTACCACATCCTCAAGTAGGCTCAGAACCTAACTAGCCAGTATGTGTCATCATCAGGTCATGCATGTAACGTCTATTGGCAGGTAAATAGATGCCAGATCTCATCCTAGTTCTACCGGTATATCTTTCTGCTCATAATCAGCTTTATGCTAAAGACACAAAAGTGTTAGAAAATCTTCATATCCACAAAGTAACCAGTTTCTCTACTAAGCTTTTACTGCCATATCATACACCCTCATTTCATATCTCCTCAAGGTAGATTATACCCTTTCAGGCAACATAAGGGTTCTCCCGTTTTTACATCCTAGGCCATATATGTATTATATTATAATATATTGTTTAACCCCATGGCCATTTATATTGTCCATGACATATATGTATTATTATGTCTTAAGACCATATTATACTGCCCTAAGACCATGCTCTAAAACCATAGTATACTACTCGTAGACAATATTATGCCTCTTCATGCCATAATATACCATAGCAGGTCTGAAATAAACTATTCTAAGCTATACCCATTAGGCAATATTTTACTGTCCAGACCATACATGTATACCATATTATACCACTCTAAGCTATATTATGGCTCCTCAGACAGTAATATGCTTGTCCAGACCAAACATGTATACCACATCATACCGCTCTAAGCTATATTAAAAACCTCAGACAATAATATACTGCCCAGATCATTTATGTATACCATATTATACTGCTCTAAGCTATATTATACCCCCTCAGACAATAATATGCTGTCAAGACCATACATGTATACCATATTATACTGCTCTAATCTATATTATACCCCCCTCAAAAAATAATATGCTGTCCAGAGAGTACATGTATACCATATTTTACCAGGCTAATATAATTCTGCCATTAGCCTTTTATAACCCCTTAATCATGTTTAAGTTTAATAACTTATTACATTAAATAGCAGCTAAAAAGGTTGATCATCAATACTAAGTCTTCATACTACCTTACTGACTTGTCTGACAGTGTATTCTAAACAGATAAGCCCAACAATGCTTTAAAAATTTAATTTTTGTTTGAATTATTAGGTAAGATTGAATAAAGTCATGATCAGTTATTAATTGTCTGGCATTTTAAAATAATATTGGCATTCCAATGTGTCTGTATTGAAGAGTTTGTTATAACACCAGAGGGTACATCAGGTACCCAGTCTCAGAAAGGCTACAGATGTATAATGATAAGTGCCATTGTCACATGAATTACACGGAAATATATCAAGATTGGAATATTAAGTAAATGGTTTTATTTTGAACAAAAGTTTTATGTCTGGCCTAGGGCAAGCTGTGTTCTTAGCAGTGGGATGGAGTGGGCGGTGGTACTTCTTAAGATTACCTATAATAAAAGGTAAACTTTTATATGAATTAATTATCTAATCCTTGGTCACAAATCATTGAAATAAAGACAATTATACTTGTACAATATATTACACAATATAAAATATATACAGAGACTGTTACCTTAAAGAATGTAGATGTCACCGTAAAAAATAATTGTTGTTTTATCCTGCAAAATGGCATCAGTTTACCACACCCTATCACATACCCTGATAATGAATCAGTCAAAGATAGAATAACCATTACTTGCACATCATAAGCAAACAGACAGACTTCACAATTGATAACATTTTCTCGCTGCTGATTAGTCTTGTTCCTATGAATGTTAAAAGTGCTAAATGTTATTATGCAAACACTATTTCTTGTCTATGTATGTAGTTCAGACTTATCCCTCACACTCTCATGAAGCAACAAGTAAAATATTCTTCCCATTCTGATGTTCTTTGTAGTGTAAAATCAATTTGTTCCTTATCAGCATCCCTGCAACAGCCAGCATTTGAAGAATAAGTTTACAGGACCTAAAATATTAACTATTTATCATTTTGTGTAATTATATATTTAGTATTATGTAAATATATGTTGTTATAGATGAGGTTAATTTATTTGTCACTCATTTTTTTTTGTTATATAGCACCGCCACAATTATAGTCACGTTGGCAACGTCAAACACATTATTGGTGGAGGAAGACCCCAGACTTATGTCTGGGTAAATGCCCCGGCGCACCAAATGTTAGCTGGAAAACCTCACCGTATGAAAGTTCTCGCCCCGACCAGGACTCGAACCCACCAGGTGAGTGTCTGCGGAATTTCACGTCAGCGACTCACTCGGCCACCGGTGCCCCCACAATGAAGTTTGTAGTCATAACAATAATTACATGTATATAACTAGTGTTTTTTATATATTTTTTTTAAAGTTTTCTTTTTTTCTGATTTTATTACTGATACAAGGGGCTATTTCATCAAAGGTCCTAGGACATGTTTATAAGTCCACTTAATAATCTTATGTTCATTTAAATAAACCTTATAAACCATTATTTTCTCAAAATCTTTTCCAATAGCTTGTTCTCAGACTCTTAAAATTTACTGACTAATCCAATATATACTCCTTAGCTTGTTTCCCTTCCTATCAATCTCATCAAATCAAATCTACATTAATCTTGAACGTATAATTATTTAGGAACAGCACATATTTCAAGGCAATAAAAAGTTTTTATAAAAAAATTATCTGGAAAATAAATGTCATGATTATATTAACACCTGTAAATTACACAAACTGTAATGCCAAAATATTGTTTTTCCTTAAACAAAATTAACAAAAAGAAATCAAATAGTTTAAGACAAATTTTATAAATTATTTAAACATCAATGAGGTAAGTTTACAATAAAAGTCTTGATGAATTTCTAAATTTAACACTTTAAAGCAATGAATTTCCTTTGAAATGTATCGAGATACAAATAATTCTTAAAGGCTCTACTCTATTAAAAAAGGTTTTGGTGAATTTGTTACAAATGAAAAAAAAAAAAATAAGAAAAATAAGGCTATATGTGTACATATTATACCCGCCAGGAGTATCCCCACATCGCTACACCCACCCATGTTCACAGAGAGAACACATTTACATATATTTATGTATTTCACGATTAGTTGCAGCATATCAGTTCAAAAGTTAGTTAGGAATTCTTGCGCAAGGACATCTCTTGTTTGGTTCGAACCAGGGACCTTGTGATCCTGAAGCACTACACCAAGAATGCTCATGCTATTTCAAGATTAAAAGCAAGTTGATGTAATGATGAGATAACATTTATTCTTAATAGCAAATACAATAGGTTATGTGTATTTTACCCAGTAAAACTGTTACATTTGATGAAAATATATTTTTTTTCTAGGGAAGTAAACATTTTAATGATGCCTCGTTATTTAAAGTTTGATCGTTTCTTATGTCCACGAATCATCGGTAGTCGAGGATATGTTAACAAAATAATAAAATTATATAAATAAAACATTTAACATGTTTCCAAATAAATAAACTTAAAAGCACATGCAGCTTTAGCAATTTTATAACATTCTAAAAAGTATTGACGATATTGTTTGAATGGTATATAATCATGTAATTTTATTATATAATATAAATTAATCAAATGTCATTTTTATGAATAGTCAATACTATTTTTAAAGATGTCATTTTAAAATATTTTTATACAGTTTCATTTTATCAAACAAACAAAAAAAAAAAGAGATAAAACACGCAAAATTGTGCCTTGTACTCAGAATGAATAGTTATTCAAATTATATAACATCAAACTTCGTATAGTATTAGGACGAAAACGTTTCCCGCGTTTTTTACTTTGGGGACTCCTTTCTAAAAGAGACGACGTCATTCGGAACGTTCAGTTTTGTTCGTTGTACTCTTTTGCATCATTTGGATTGTTCGACGATTTCCCCTATTTTTTTGCATGCTAAGTGGCTAAGTAGTCATGGCAAATCTTTTTTTAAACCGCTCTAGATTCCAACCACACGATTAAACGGTGTTGCTATAAAATATTCCCATGTAGTTTATTAAGCGGACAATGTAGATGATAAATATACGGTTCCAATAGTCATTCGCGCTAAATAGTCATTCGCGTGTGACACCGTTGACACTAGAATGCAATGGAAAGCACTAAAAAGCATACAAATCGTGTACGGCTGGCTTGTTTCTTATTGCTTGATAGCTTAGCACTTTTATATCTTATTTTGATGGTATTTTAGCTTACAAAACTGGATTTAGCCTGACCTATGAAAATTTTGTAAAATAAACTGCTTGAAGTAGTTTTTTATGGTTTTTAATTTTCACTTTAAATATAGATTGTTGACTTATTCGGCATATAAAGCTGAATGTCATACTTACATGTAATATTATACTCTTTAGAACATTCTAAACTGGAAAGTTCAAATTCTTGTAATGTATATGGTTAGTTTTGTTTGCGCTTTTGTGCAATTTAAAAAAAGTATTTTAAAGTTGTTTATTGTATCTTCCCCGTTCGTACGCGTTTTAGTACATTTCAAAATATAAATTTTAAAGTCGATTACTGTATATATTGATATTAAAGTATTTTAATACATTAGGCCAAGTTTGTCTGCTTTTTAGTGACTTTAAATACTGATATTACAGTATTTTAATGCATTAGACCAGGTTTGTCTGCTTTTTAGTCTTTTTAAGTACTAGTATTAAAGTATTTAATACATTAGACCAGGTTTGTCTGCTTTTTAATGATTTTAAATACTGATATTAAAGTAACTAACTCTACAAATTTTTGCATGTTAGATCTACGTCTATAATAGACTGGAATATAGACATTACGTAAGTCAGTATACAAAGAGCATTCTAAAACAAAATGGTATTCATCTTCTATAACGTTGCATGTTTTCTTTCATTAACAGGAATTTAATTAGGTTTTTTCCATCTACCGGTCTCTATACATAATCTATGTGCTGATAATATCAAACATGATATACTAACACGGAATTAGGTAATTGTACATGCATTTAAATAACTTTGAAATTTAAAACTTGCAATATGTTTATACAAATTAGCTCTACTGGAATCCTGGAGTCGTCCCTTCCAATTTTGGATAAAATGATCATTTAATCTTTGTTTAACATTGTTTAAAAATATCTTCTCACGCCCTACATCTTGGAATAACCAAACATCGTAAAACCCTAACGTACACAACAGATCTTTCAACAAAGAGCAACAATTCTTTGTAGTAATATATCTCTCACAATCATTTTTAATAACAAATATACTTTTTAATAAACTCATTGTCATTAGTTCGTAACAACTTAAGCCAATACTTAATAATATTATAATATATACAGGTTTGATAATCCGTCCTATCCGTCTTCTCCATATATGAAATCATTTTGTGTATTTCGTTTGTCATGTTTGTCCTAAAGTGTTTTGATTATATTATCACACATAGTCAAGTCCATGTCCCACAGGTGAATTCTGCTGCTGGACCTTTGCCTGGGGTCGCTCTCCCCAGGCATGCAGGATGGAACCACTGCCCACAGCAGTCACACTGCCAGTAGACACTGCAACAGAAAACCGCCAGATTAATATTCTAAGTGTATATCATTTCATCACAGATGAATACATGATTTTCTATTACAATTTATATAACTAAACTGCTTATCTTTAGAATCATCTTAGTTGGTACAAGTAAACATATAAAAGGTGGTAAAATTACATATATACTTTAGACTAATAATTTATTGTGTGCATACTTTCCACCATATGGCTTGCGGCATATACAGTATTGCTTTGTCTTCCTTTTAAGAACAGGAAAGATGAAAGTTGAACTTTTCCGCTGAAATTTCTTTGGAAAACTTCGTGTTTAGACGCTGAAAATTTGTATAGTAAAAGACTTATCAGAACACTTAATGTGGGAAAAAATCGAAACAACCAAATTGAATGCAACCGTCTAGCAGTATGTTGTATTTGGCTTATTATGTACTGGCCATATTTGCAAAACGTTTTTTGTTTTCAAACTTTTAATTTTTAATCGTTTTACATTGTCACTGTTATAACATACAGAAATATATAATTTACTGACTGGAAAATCATTGATGTTATAGGTACATTTAACCACAAGCTAATTTGTTAAAATCAAGGTTTAAAAAATACATACATACTTTATAAAGTGATAATTTGCAGACTTCTTTTTTTTGCAGTGGAGCCTCATTTCCGCTGGAAACACCTGTCCAAGTGGAGCCTCATTTCCGCTGGAAACACCTGCCCGATGTGGAGCCTCATTTCCTCTGGAAACACCTGTCCAAGGTGGAGCCTCATTGCTATTGGAAACACCTGCCCGAGGTGGAGCCTCATTTACTCTGGAATCACCTGTCCGAGTTTGAGCCTCATTGCTACTGAAAACACCTGCCTGAGGTGGAGCCTAATTTCCTCTGGAAACACCTGTCCAAGGTGAAGCCTCATTTCCACTGGAAACACCTGCCCGCGTTGGAGCTTTATTTCCACTGGAAACATCGGTCTGAGGTGGAGCCTTATTGCCACTGGAAACATCGGTCTAAGGTTGAATAGGTAATTAAGAAAAGGTCCTAGTAAAATTTCCACAGATATTTTAATTTTATCTACCAGTAGACAAAGGCAAACAAGGTAAATGTAAATGTGACAAAAACACAGAGACGAGACATAATACACATAAAGAAAAACCAGTCAGTTATCGCATTTGAACGGTCAATCGGCAAAAGGGCCGACTGGGGTGCTTAAACCTGGTTTGTGGAGCGCTCTAACCTCGCACTTCCTGAAGGTTTTTCTAGCAAATCAGTGTAAATAACAATATTCCGTCAAAGTGAAACAACTAACAGTAAGCACCTGCATCGGGTGTTAAAACAGATACAAAGAACTTACATACATACATAATAACTAGTAATAACATAAACATATGTACAGTATGTACAGTAGATAAAAGCCTCGGCAAAATAAAAATTCTAAACGAGAGATTAGTTTGAAATAAAACAGCCCAATGATATTACGCTGATATATTATAAGATATTATAAGACCAAATAAAACAACACAAGCGCTGATATATTATAAGAACAAATAAAACAGCCCAAGCGCTGATATATAATAAGATCAATTAAAATATGGCATATAGTGCCATGACATCATGTGCCGAAAGTGAAATGTAGAAAATACGAAAGAAAACATCGAAATTTAGAAAACAACCTACCAACAAAATAAAATCTAGTTCATAAAAAGCGAGGATTTATCCGCAGTTAGGCATATACATAAGAAAGGATACTAAAAAGTCCCGATGTTATACCTACTGTGCAATCTCACGTAAAGGGTATGGAGACTGCTCAAGTTGTCTCACCTATCTAGGGCACAACTGGAGAGATAAAGAGACAATAATTCCAACAGTAACTGTCCAGTTATAGCTTTAAGTCACTGTTTTCATATAGTCTCAACGACCTGTCCGGTCATCGTGTAATTTAAAAGCAGTGCAAGCTTTTGACTGTAAAAGGGTCAATTGCAAGCAATGCAGTACAAAGAAAATTTCCGGGTTGTAACCTTCTGCAATACATTTTCTGATAAGTTTTGTAAAGTGGTCAGAAAAGTTATTGAGGCCCTTGATTTTCTTTAACTTGTATAAAACATTTCCATAAAATGCAGGATGGCTTATGCCTTTCTGCATCACTGTTTTCATACTGCTATTATATTTAGAAGCAATAAAACCATTGCGGTGAAAGAATTTTGAAAACGCCTTTTTAATTTATGAAAACGAAAGCCTTGCTGTAATATTTTAGATGAAATAAACAGGTTTCTAGCATTGAAATCTTCTACTTTAGTACAAACTCGTGCAAACCTTGTAAATTGTGATATGTAAATACCATAATAGGTAGCACGAGGTGAATCACCGTCAAGGTATGGATAATTCACAATACTAAAGTTGAAATCATCTCTCTTGTCACATAGATTTTAGTAGAGTTGTCATTGGAAATAGCCATCTCAATGTCTAGAAATGCTGCATTTAAATGTCAGTTATTTGCTTTATTACGGGAAGTTCTGGAGGGTAAATTAGATGGATCATTTGAGAAAAGAAAGGATTTATAGTAAGAATATCGTCAATATAGCGTGACGTTAAATTGAAAGCCTCTATAATGTGGCTTTGGTTAGAAGGGGATAAAATTAACATGAAATCACGTTCAAAGCAGTATAAAAACAAATCTGCAATCAATGGTGCACAGTTGGTTCCCATAGGAATACCAATTACTTGTCTAAATAAGGTGTCACCGCATTTTATGTAAATATTGTCTAATAGGAAACGTAGAGCTTCACAAACATCCGAGCAAGTCCACATAGTAAACTTTTCTAAGAAAGTGTTGGTAAAAAATGCATCACTTTCATGACTTGCAATATATAGACGTTGCTCTCGAGCAAATGTTTTCTCAATAAGAGCAATCAATTTGGTCTTAACTAAATCATGAGGTAAAGAAGTGTACAGCGTAGAGAAATCGTAAATATTAACTGCAGAGCAACGAAAGTTTAAAGTACGAAACTTGTCTAAGACTTCTGAAGAATTTTTTATAGACCAAAAACTGTTAATTCCTGAATTTTTATAAACTTTTTTCACAATATTTACCAACGTGATTACGAACGGCTGTAAGGCAAGACGTGAGTAGTTTAGATATGTGAGTGGTGGTACTAGAGCTGGCATTAGCTATGAATCGTGACTTGTATGGTGTTTTGTGAAAAGCTTAAGAATCCAGTACAGTGAAGGAAGTTTTTCTTGCTTAGATTCTATTTTGATATTAAAATTATGCAATATCTGTTTATGTTTGTCAAGGATTGCTGAAAGTCAAGGTTAGAGCTAGAGTAAGAACTGGTGGCGGATAACTCAGCACTCAGTACATTATTGTAAAATAGTCGTCAGACAAATTTTATGTTGTTTGAAGCTTTGTCTGCTGGTACAAGTACAGATTTATCGTGAATATTCTGAAAGGACTGTTTTGTTGATAAAAAGGTTTCTTAGGTAAACTAGAAGGATGGGAGCGGTAGAATTTAACGCGATTTTTTATCATCTTAAAATGGCTTTCTTCCAAGTAAGAGTGCTACTGTATCCGTGTTTTCTCTTTTACTCCAGCGATCGGCAAACAGATAAATTGCTTCAGCTATTTCATTGCAACAAAGGTCAAAATCTATTTCATCTGGCAGGTGATATTTCGGACCCTTAAAGAGTAATTTTCTTAATTTATAGTCATCGATGGTGTTTAAATCTCCAGTAATGATATGGCCAGAAGGTAAATAACAGAAAGGTGAAGTTGAACAGTTACAAGAATCTTGAGAAGGATCTTTCAGGTGAAGGCCTGCTACAGTCTGGTTGTAATTAAAAATAAGACCTCAAATGGGTTTTTGTACTTAAAACAAATAATCGGGTTTTCTTTGTTTTCGAAGTAACTGGGGATTTTATTGATGATATTTTTGTCCCGAAAGCTACTAGGTAAGTCGAAAAAGTCAATCCCTTTATTAATGTATTTGATTTTCATGAAATGTCGTTTGTGTTGAGACTGTTTATCAATATATGGTCATAAAGCATGGGTAGTGTACTTTTGAATGATGGAAGCCTCATATAGAGGATGACGTAAATATATTTTATCTGCCTCATTGTTCAAAATAACTAGTGATTTCAGAGGTAGATTTGTAACTGTACAAAGTAAGGCATGAATACCAGATCGAATATAAAGTGTGTTCAGATCTTGAATAGAAATATTTTTCCTAATTCTGCGTTTAAGATTATGTTTTTTTCTAATTCCACGAGATCGGCGTTTGCGCTTGCGTAAAGATAGAATACTAAAGATGTCACTGTTCGGATTTTTCGAAATATTGCCGCCTGATGAGCTTTATTGCTACTGGAAGCACCTGTCCGAGGTGGAGCCTCATTTCCACTGGAAACATTGGACCTGTCCGAGGTGGAGCCTCATTTCCACTGGAAACATTGGTCTGAGGTGAAGCCTTATTGCCACTGGAAACATCGGTCTGAGGTTGAGCCTCATTTCCACTGGAAACATCGGTCTGAGGTGGAGCCTTATTGCCACTGGAAACATCGGTCTGAGGTGGAGCCTCATTTCCACTGGAAACATCGGTCTGAGGTGAAGTCTTATTGCCACTGGAAACATCGGTCCAAGATGGCTGCCTTAAACTGTCTGATTCATCACATGGTAACTGTCTATATATCATGGTAGCAACTTCTGACAACATTAAGGAAGGTATACAGAAATTATAAAACTGACATGGTTCTGTAAATCGTATATCAGAGGACAGTAGTCATTGATTAAATAATCCACTTCGCAGATTAAATGCATGCAAATTTATTTCATGAAAAAAACTTTGAAGGTTCATACTATTGCAGTTATTCTGGTTTTATTATACATTTGACACGGAAGCAGTATGGGTCATTTCAAGCAATATAAACAATTAACATTGTAGGACAATAGGTATCGTATCAGATGACATTACTATCACCACTATACACTGCTAGTGTATGTTAATAGTGTTTGATTAAGTCACTTACCACAAGACACCAATGACATCCAGATTGATTGATGGCAGCCAAACACATGTCATAGATTTGAAGCTTCTCCTATTTCAGTATACAAAATAAATACATGTACTGTTTATATGTCAAAATTGTTTTCATATATAGTCATAATTATTGAGGTTACTCTTGAACTATAAAAAGGCATAAATATATGTATTAAATGGTGTTGGCTTAAAGGCAGTGAAAATTGGATTGTGGTCTTATCTGGCTTCACAGTGAGAGGTGAATGGGTTGGAGGAAGGAAGTGGGTGGGGGTGGGCCTAGCCAGCTGGACCCAGCTGCAATAGTATTAGGAAAGGGATGGGGATTAGACCGTTGCTGACCAATTACAGTGCAGTTAGCCCATGTACATGAAGTGTGATTGTTTTATGACCTCTACCCCTATGATATGTCAGGATATAATGAACTTATCAAGTGTCCAGCTGTGATCTCAAAGCACGGTCTTATCTGTATGTGAGTTAGTGTGTGCAGCGGTGTGTTGTGTGTTCAATGCCTTTAAGTGACACTATTAACAAAAGCTACATGTTTTATGCAATAAAACTTTACGCTATAAAAGTATTTAATTCATTTGTAGAAGCAGGTTTTCAGGTGTATATGAGTACTTCAGAGTGCCAAATATCGCTGAAGCCACAACACACGTTACATACATAATGTTCCTCCATAAGTCATCAAAAACAAGTAGGAATCAATGACCTGAAAATGTTGAAAGTAACAAAGATACTTTCTTCTTAAAGTTAAAACAATAATTTATTTCTTTAAATTTAAGCATAGCAGAGCTGGACATTTTTTCTTTGTAACGACTAGTCCCAGACTCGTAACCTGGACAAAACTGACTTTGAATTTGCATCGTTTTTAACTAACAAACACAACAACACATTCGTCATATAAACAACTAACAAAAGAGGTATGATATCAGGCTGTTTCTTTTTTTGTCTAGAAGCATTTATCTATCGCTTGTCGTGATTGACTGTTTTGAACATGTACATGCATTGTACATGTACCACATTTACGTTTTGTTGATAAATGCTCCTGGCTTGAAATTGATTGTCTTCATCGCTAATTAGAAAACTGCTGTTAATTTGTCACTTTCCTAACTGCCGCTTTATGACTTAATGATCAGTGACCAGTAGGCCGAAACTGTATTTTGACTTGTCCAGGACATCAGGCTACTGTATTTTTCCAGCCAGGCATTAAGTGATGAAAGGTTGGTTAACTTTTAGTTTTGCTTTGAACAAGCTAATTGCTGATGTAAAACTGCAGTAAAGAAGAGTCAAGATTAAGTTATGAGTGTTCAAATTTAGCCGTTACCTTATCTGTTAAAGTAGCTTGAGAAAATGAAGAGAGTCTTCGCTAAGAGTAAACGGCCTAATTTTCACAACAATAGAATCATCATCTGCAGTAGCTGTTTTCCAATGCTCTGGAAAGAGAAAATGCAAATTAAAACACACTTGTTTCCATATAAATTAGATCTGAAGGACTGACCTCTATTAGATTTAATAAAACTGCTTGCTTCGGTAAAGGTCCTATCTGAACATTTGTCATGGGACTTTCTCCACAGATGAAAACTTTCAATATCTATGTGGTTAAAATTGTACATATTGAAGTAATTTTAACACATAAAATAAGGTCTTTTTTATGTAAATCAAAACTCGGTAATCATTACACAAAAATATTTGGGGATATGCTCCAGGAGACAGAAGAAACATAAATTGTGATAAGTATAATATACTTCTATAAACAAACAGTTTTGGCTTACAATTTTAAAACTTATAAAGTTTTGGAAATTATACATACTTTCAAAAGAATGTTGAGAGCGCATGGTCATGGTGAAATTTTTCTCATCTTTGTTAGAGATGTCTGCAAAAAAGTAAATATATAAACTTTCTACAATTTACTTTAAATCAAAGACTTAAACAGCAATATATAGAAGTATGTAATTAGTAAATATGTCTTTTTCTACAATTTTCTTTACATTTTATGATGTACTTAAAAAAAGCAATACAAACTTGTATGTAATTGGTAAATATATACTTTTCCATAATTTACAGTTCTTTTAATAATAGACTTTAAACAGACTTAAGTTGTACCTGTATTAACTAGATGTGCCTCCTGTGTCTTGGTCCTTTCGGCAGTGTCCATATCTTGGGTCGCTGACAGTAACTATTTTGGGGAGAGTTCTTTAAACAGAAAATGTTTCAATTTATTAAAGATGATTTGTATAGTGGCTTACAGTTTCAAACTCATATTAATACACTTCAAAATTGAAATACACATTAATACACATTAAAATTGAAATACACAAACATTAATGTTAGTCTGTATTTAAATGTGTAAAGGAGACACTAAATGAAGTTAATAAGCTGAATATGCTCACCATCAGTGCAGTTGTTAATTGAAGAACAATGTCATTCCCAAACTGGTTTCAGGAAGTTCTAGGAATAAAAAGTCTAATAAAAAAGAATATATGACAAAATCCTATAATGCATCAAACATTTTACATTGCACTGAGAAGGTAAGATCTCCATGTACTGCAGGCTATCACTAATGACTCTGCTTTTTATCTTAAACAAAAACCAACCAACTATCTAAAAAAGCAAAAAAGTTGACAAAAATTGTAAAAGCAACATGGTAAAAGTTTTGGGTAGGTACAGGACACATAAAACCATGCAATCCACACTTGTGTATTGCATCACTAACAAGCCTATCAATATATTGTTTATGACTGATTAAAACACATGACGTATATTACTGCATTTCCAGTTTGGAGATTTACTTAGTTGTTGCGCTAAAACAAGAAGCTGAATTTTTAAAGCGAAAAAGCGTAAAAATGCTTTTTATTCTCCCCAACTGAAAAGCAGTACAATCTTTTGAGGCCAGCATGGTCACATATAATATAGTAAATAAATACACTGATCAGGGTTATAGTCAATTATTCATTGTGGTTCAACAAAGTTTTCCGCTTTGGCTAAAAATGCAAATTTGACCAGCTGTGACCAAGATGTTTTTAAGATACATATAAATATCATCACTGTGCAAGAAGTTTTTGATAATTACTATGTGATATTAATTTGAGGTAAAAGTAAACTATTGTAAAATAAGTGTCATTAAATTGAGAATGCACTTTAAATGTTACAGTTTACACTTCTTTAGCCAGTCGCCTTCTATGATTATTAATAAGATTTTGCAATCAAGTTATCTTATAAATATGTATGTTAATGTTCTTATAATTATCTTGTTTAATTATATTCTTGAAGTTAAATGAATTTCATTTGTTTTTCATACTAAATACGATCCATTATTTGTACATTCTTGCCAAATAAATCTAACCATATGATACATGCTAAATGACATAAAAGCAGAAAAATAGATATACCTTCTTGTCAACACTGTTGAACTTTTCTTTTTTTCCGTGTCTTAAGCTGAATGGGGGTTTCTCCCAATGGACCTTCTGGCATTTTTTCAAGATATTTTCCAGTTTTTTGCCTATGTCTTCCAGTAATTGTTTGGCACTGATGTGAAGTATCCTGTTCTTTACCATCTCCAGCTTCTCTAGCACCGTTCTCCTCAAATCAGTAAGACTGATGAACCCCAGCACTGGATTCTATTGAAATATGCCATACATGCATTTCAAATCTGATAAGATGGCTTTAGATACCTTTGTATTTCTTGTCAAAATTCAGTAAGTCGTTCTTGTATTAAAACATGAAATGTTTATTTCATATTGCTTTTTTCTGTTTATAATATTACATTGATCAACTAGTGTGTGCATGTTCATGTCAAGTCATTTTTATTTCAAACCAGAAGGCCAAAGCCCATGTGGCCACAATACATAGTACATAGTACAAGGAATCATTCTAAATCCAGTAATGGAAAATCCAATCACAATAAAACTTGTTTAAGGCCTGCGGCTACTTCCACACCAGTTCAACAACCTAGAGCGACGACATCAAGTTCATCGAGTAAACAAACACGTGAATCTACAGTGATACACAAGACACGAGATTCTAAAAATAAACAGCGGGGAAATCCAACTGTTGAAAACTCTAATTCGTCAGTGGAAGGTCAAGGGTCAGGATAGGCCAGGTGGGAGAAAAGTGACATTCGCCTGTGTTTATTTAATATTGAAGGACTGCTTGGGCGGTCTTATAATAAACTGACTGATACTGAACTCAAAAATAGTTTTGATAACCATGACATTATTATGTTGACAGAATCTTGGTTGAATGACAATTTTAATGATTTAATACATGTACAAGGGTTTACCCATTATTTACTAAATAGAAAATTGACTCATAAAAACGCTCGTCGAGACAGTGGTGGTATTATTGTCTATGTATCTAACAAAATCTCTTCTCATGTTACTTTATTAAAAACAGAAGGTGACTATATTATGGCTTAAGCTAGATAATTGCTTGTTTAATTTCAACCATGATCTTTTTCTTTGTATTTGTTATAACATCCCTCAAGGTAGTAGTAGGGAAGGCTTAGTCGATCAATGTATATATGATATAATATGTGAACACATGCTGTATTTTAGTGACATATATAATGATAATTGTAATTTTATGATAGCGGGTATTCTCTACAGTAGAGTTGGTAAACTTAAAGATTATGTTGTAACTGAACAATTATTTGATTTTAATCTATTACCTAATGACTATATTACTGATGAACCTATTGAGAGAATTTTTAAAGATCACACTATAAATGATAATGGTAGATTATTGATTAATATTTGTCAACAGACAGGTATGCGTATTATGAATGGTCGGGCTGGAAATCCAGACCAATCTTGTAATTATACATGTATAAAACATGCAGGTAGCAGCGTTGTCGACTACGTATTGTGTAAGAATGAATTATTACAATATATTCATGATTTTAGTATACTTAGTCCCAGCATTTTGTCCGATCATTGCGCTATTAGTTTTACTTTACATGGTTATGAATCGATTGTAAATGATGTTAATAATAATGAACAAGACGAATATGTTGACAACATTTCCTTTCATTATAAATGGAACGATGAAAAGAAAGGATCATTTATTAACCATCTTGGAAGTGATTTTTTTTACGCATTCAATTAATTCAATACGGCATGACATGGAAAATATACAGTCATCCGATGATATTGACCAAAATCTTGATAGTTTTTATACATTAATGTACAATGTCTGTAATCCTTTATTTAAGAAAAATATAAATAATTGTAATACTAAAAATACGAAGCATAAATGGTATGATAATGATTGCAAACAGTCAAGAAAAGAATATTATAAAAATCTGAATAAATATAAAAATATGAATATTACAAAAAATAGGAAGGATATGGTACATTCTCGATCGAAATATAAAAAAATGATAAGAAGTAAAAAGTATAAATACAATGTAACACAAACAAAAAAGTTAGAATCCTTGCGTTACAAAAACGCAAAAGAGTACTGGCGATTATTAAAATCTACATCAAATAATAACACAAATAATACAAATATTTCAACAAAACGCTTCTCAGAATATTTCCGGGCAATTAATGACCCACAATCAGTTTTCTTCCAACCAGAAGAAGACGTGCATTTATTAAATGAAAGATTCTTAAACGGAGGACTACAAGTCATGTTTTCAGAACTAGACCATCAAATAAGCCATTACGAAATTAAAAAAGCATGCAAACAATTAAACAATGATAGATCAGGAGGCTCAGACTATTTAATTAACGAGTTTATCAAATACGGTTATGATTTTATATCTGATTATCTTCATTGTCTCTTTAATACCTTATTAAACCATTCGTATTTTCCAAGTAAATGGACTGAAGGCAATATAGTTCCTCTCCACAAGAAAGGAGATATCAATTCACCTGAAAATTATAGAGGGATAACTCTGTTAAGTGTCATTGGTAAACTGTTTACAAAAATAATTAATGATCGATTAAATAAATGGGCTGAGGAATATTTCATTTACGTCGAGTCCCAGGCAGGTTTTCGTAGTAAAATGGGTACTGTAGATAACATATTTGTACTACATTCGTTAATTAACCATTTCATATCTAAAAATAAAAAAATTATACGTATGCTATGTTGATTTCACAAAAGCATTTGATTATTTAGTCCGAGAAAACATCTTTTATAAACTCATACAATATGGGGTCCGTGGAAAAATGTTAAGCTTGATACATTCGTTATACAGTAATATAAAATCAAGAGTAAAACACAATATTAACTTAAGCGATACCTTTGAATGTAACCTTTTGTTTTCAAATAGATCGTTTTTCTTTTCGTTGCTTGCATTTGAGAAACTCGTCAGGAAGTGCGAGGTTAGAGCTCTGTAAAACCGGTTTAAGCACCCCAGTCGGTCCATATTGCCGACTGACCGTTCCAAGGCGGTAACTGTCGTGTTTGCTCTTTTCCTTAAATGACTCATCACAAATTTGTTCTTACTTTTCGCTTGGCTTGCATGTGAAATACCTTTGTTCTGTGCCTTTTTCGGAGTTTGGTATATGTTGCAATACTCATAGGACTTTTGTCATATATTCTTTTTCATGATCACAACAATGTTACTTGTGCAGTGTGGCGGTCGTAAAAAATCTCCCCGTGCATGCAATCTATGTTGTCATTTAATTCATCCTATGAGGATTGTTACGTGTATTTCCTTTGATGGACATTAAACTTTGGTTCTTCAATTCCATCTTCACATGAACAGGATGCTACAACCATTTATTCGTCTCTGGTCATGTTTGTTCATGATTCAGAAAGTTAATTTTATTTGTGGTCAACCATTTTTGTGTTGTTTTTCAAATCGAAATACTACCATATTCCTTTTCTGAACACTATGTGGACATTATTTTTCGATGACGTCACTACTTTCGTCATGACGTATAGAAAATATCAGCGCATGGACATTTTGTTTTCAAATAGATCGTTTTTCTTTTCGTTGCTTGCATTTGAGAAACTCGTCAGGAAGTGCGAGGTTAGAGCTCTGTAAAACCGGTTTAAGCACCCCAGTCGGTCCATATTGCCGACTGACCGTTCCAAGGCGGTAACTGTCGTGTTTGCTCTTTTCCTTAAATGACGCATCACAAATTTGTTCTTACTTTTCGCTTGGCTTGCATGTGAAATACCTTTGTTCTGTGCCTTTTTCGGAGTTTGGTATATGTTGCAATACTCATAGGACTTTTGTCATATATTCTTTTTCATGATCACAACAATGTTACTTGTGCAGTGTGGCGGTCGTAAAAAATCTCCCCGTGCATGTAATCTATGTTGTCATTTAATTCATCCTATGAGGATTGTTACGTGTATTTCCTTTGATGGACATTAAACTTTGGTTCTTCAATTCCATCTTCACATGAACAGGATGCTACAACCATTTATTCGTCTCTGGTCATGTTTGTTCATGATTCAGAAAGTTAATTTTATTTGTGGTCAACCATTTTTGTGTTGTTTTTCAAATCGAAATACTACCATATTCCTTTTCTGAACACTATGTGGACATTATTTTTCGATGACGTCACTACTTTCGTCATGACGTATAGAAAATATCAGCGCATGGACATTTTGTTTTCAAATAGATCGTTTTTCTTTTCGTTGCTTGCATTTGAGAAACTCGTCAGGAAGTGCGAGGTTAGAGCTCTGTAAAACCGGTTTAAGCACCCCAGTCGGTCCATATTGCCGACTGACCGTTCCAAGGCGGTAACTGTCGTGTTTGCTCTTTTCCTTAAATGACTCATCACAAATTTGTTCTTACTTTTCGCTTGGCTTGCATGTGAAATACCTTTGTTCTGTGCCTTTTTCGGAGTTTGGTATATGTTGCAATACTCATAGGACTTTTGTCATATATTTTTTTTGGGTGTTTTTCAAGGTGACTCATTATCCCCTTTGATATTTTCTTTATATGTAAATGATCTGGAAGATTACATGTACATAAATGGTTGCGAGGGTGTTGATATAGGTTTATTAAAGCTTTTTTTACTTCTATATGCAGATGACATAGTTATCTTTGCAGAAACTGAAAAGGGTCTACAACAGGGATTAAATGTATTACATAGTTATTGCGAACGATGGAAATTAATAGTTAATACTAATAAGACCAAGATAATGATATTTAGAAAGAGTGGTCTGATTAGAGAAAATTTAAAATTTAACTTTAATGATACTGAAGTTGAAATAGTTAATCATTTTACGTATTTAGGTATTGTATTCACTACCGGAGGTTCTTTTATTAAAACATTTGAATCCTTAAAGGGTCAAGCATTAAAGGGAATATTTAAATTAAAATCTTATATGTACAAATTTCCCACCATGACTGTAAGTCAACGCCTAGATTTATTTGATAAACTTATTACACCGATTCTCGGATACTGCTCGGAAGTATGGGGGTATCACGAAGCATGCATTTTAGAAAAGATTCATTTACAATTTTTAAAACAAATGTTGGGGGTAAGAACCAAAACCCAAAATAATTTTGTTTATGGCGAAGTAGGTAGATTCCCGCTACAAACCTACAGAATTGTAAGCGTTATACGCTATTGGCTTAAAATTGTCTCCCTTGATAATCGTAAACTGTCAAAAATTATATATGATATTATGCTGCAAGACCTTGATAATAATCCAAGAATAGAAAATTGGGCCTCAAATGTTCAATATAATTTACAGAAGTTTGACTTTAATCATGTATGGTTGAATCAAGGCGTTGAAAATAATCATCTGTTTCTAAGGATTTTTAAGCAAAGGGTTAAAGATAATTTCATTCAAAACTGGCAGTCACAAATCAATGATTCAACTAGAGCCCAGACATACACACTATTCGCTGAATTTGCATTTCAAACATATCTCGATAAAATATCAGTGGTTAAATATAGATATGCTTTAACAAGGCTCCGTACATCTAGTCATAGATTAGAAATAGAGACCGGACGTTGGACCAAACCAAATAGTATTCCACGATCAGAAAGAAAATGTCAACACTGTAATTTTTAGAAGACGAATTTCATTTCCTCTTAGAATGTCCTCTTTATCATGATTTTAGAATAAATTATATTAAAAGATATTTTTGGAAAAGACCAAACATTTTAAAATTTATTGAATTGTTACAATCAAAAAATACAACAGTTGTAAAAAATCGGTCAACCTATATTTACAAAAGTATGAATAAACGTGAACATTTATATTATTTTAGAAGTTAAGATCTATTTTAACGATACTTACCAATTGATGTTTAAGTATTTTATTTTTTAATTTCATAAGCCTTTGTATACATACATATACTGTTCTTATTCCTATATGTATAAACTTCTCTCCCCTTCGTATTTAGCATAGTACTACTAATACAATATCTCATATTTGCACATAAATCTATCTATTTTTATAGCAATCTGATAAATGTTAAACACTTTAGTATATATACAGTCTGACCTGCATAAGCGACCCTCGGCATTCAAACATACTATTAAGTTACACAACACAGTCTTGATGTTATTCCGTGGTGTTATCATATTAGTTACTCAGTTGTCCTGAGTCTAGATTCTATGTCTATATGACATAACCGATGGTCATGACATGCAGGTCAGGCTGTACATCACATTGTAAACATCATTCTATTTAAAACTTGTATTGATATTGTAGCCGAAATTTAATGACCGTCACTGGAAATAATTGTGTGTAAATTTATATGTTATTACATGCTTGTATTGCCTATGGACAAATGTCTTTTTTGCAATAAAATTCTTATTCTTCTTCTTCTATGTGATCAGGTGAACATATATAATTATGATAAATAATCAATGTATAAACATAACAGTGCGTTTGAATTTGAAGTAGTATAAACATGGATTATTATAATTATAATTATGCATTAAATTCAATATACATGTACATTATATAATGAACTATATACACTAAATAAAGCTATCAAGAAACATAATTAAGCTAACTGGGTAACTATGTCACTTTCAAACCAGCTTTACTAGTATTGATTATTGGAAGAGTGCATTTACTCATACAGACTGAAGATAATTTAATTCCACCATGACACCTACACGAAAACGAAATTGTAGGAACCAATAAGGAAAAGTTAAAATGTCTTAACAAATAAAGTGCACATTAAAATCCTATGACATATTTTCAAGTACACTAAATCAATAAAGAATTAGGGGACATAGAATCCATGTGCGTGTTAGCTAATATTGAGTGCATAAATTTTGTTTGCACGTAATTAAGACTAGCTGATATGTAAAGCTGGCTTGATGTCTATCTAATGTAAATTAATACACTTAAATAATACATGCATAGCTATACACAATGATGATATGTATACTAATTCCGCTAACTATATACAAATTACGTAAAGTCATAGCGTTTAATACAAATGTTAAGAAGTACAGCGTTTAATAACGTGTAATAAAACGTTTTCTACATAAGTGTGATGAGATCTTATAACAAAAGCTTTGTGAACAAACACACATAATTTCTTTATAGCATTTTCATTTTCATTAGTAATTAACTCTACAAATTTTTGCATGTTAGGTCTACGTCTATAATAGACTGGTATATAAACATTACGTAAATCAGTATACAAAGAGCATTCTAAAACAAAATGGTATTCATCTTCTATAACGTTGCATGTTAAACATTTTCTTTCTTTAACAGGAATTGAATTAGGTTTTGTCCATCTACCGGTCTCTATGCATAATCTATTTGCTGATAATCTCAAACGTGACATACTAACACGAAATTTGGTAATTTTACATTCATTTAAATAACTTTGAAATTTAAAACTTGCAATATGTTTATACAAATTATCTCTACTAGAATCCTGGAGTCGTCCATTCCAGTTTTGGATAAAATGATCATTTAATCTTAGTTTAACATTGTTTAAAAAAATACCTTCTCATGCCCTACATCTTGAAATAACCAAACATCGTAAAACCCTAGTGTACACAACAGATCTTTTAACAAATAGCACCAATTCTTTGTAGTAATATTTTTTTCATAATCATTTTTAATAACAAATATACTTTTTTAATAAATTTATTGTCATTAGTTCGTAACAACTTTAGCCAATATTTAATAATATTATAATATCTACATGTTTGATAATCCGTCCTACCTACTTCTCCATATATGAAATCATTTTGTGTAATTCGTTTAACACCTAACAATCGTTTAAGAAATTGTAGATGAACTCTTTCTACGGAGGAACCTTTAACAAAACCCCATACCTCACTACCATAATTAAGGATTGGTGATATAAGTTTATCAAATAGGTCTATTTTATGACTGATTGGCATATCTGTAAATTTGTATAAGTATTTATTCATTCTAAAAATAGCTTTCAAAGCTTGACCTGACAAAGTATTTTGTGTATCAGAAAAAGAACCACCTGGTGTAAACACAATTCCTACATAGTTAAACTTAGTAACAATTTCAAGCTGTATATCATCATAAAAGTAGGTACGGTTTTCAGGTAACCTTCCACCTTTTCTAAACACCATAACTTTTGTTTTACCAGTGTTTACAATTAATTTCCAACGTTTACAATAATCTGATAATGTATCTAAGCTATTTTGTAATTCTGTATTACTATTGGCAAATAACACCATGTCGTCTGCGTATAAGATAAGAAATATCTTAAAAGAATCTATGTCAATTCCATTTAGACCCTTTTCATAAAACACAGATTCGATATCATTTAAAAACATCGAAACAAAAAGGGGGATAAACATTCACCTTGTCTTACACCAAGCATACAATCAAACGTATCACTTAACTTGCTATAATGCTTAACCCTAGATTTAACTGAACTATACATAGACTTTATTATATTTAGAATATTTCCTCTTACACCAAACTTTACGAGCTTAAGCCATAAATTATCTCTTACAATATAATCGAATGCCTTAGTAAAATCTATAAATTCACAGTATAAGTGTTGGCCTTTATTTAATACATGAGTAAAAAGACCATGTAATACAAAAACGTTATCAACAGTACTCATTTTTGCTCTAAAACCAGCTTGAGCCTCAATATAAACATTATAAAATTCCGCCCAATCAGACAATCTATTATTTAGTATACGCGTAAACAATTTGCCCATTGTACTTAGTAATGTAATCCCACGATAATTGTTTACATCATTAATACTGCCTTTTTATGTAGTGGAATCACAAAGCCTTCTGACCAGGCTGGTGGAAAATAGCCAGATGCAAAGATTTTGTTAAACAGATAATATAAATAAGGCAACAATACATTTTGCCATGTATAAAAAAATCATTTAACAACATATCGGGGCCAGCACTTTTACCCGTATTCAGCTCTTTTATTGCTTTTAGAATACATTCATTAGAAATGGGAACATTTAACTCAGCAAACATAACATCAAATTCGTTCCTCTCATTCCGTTCTACAAAATGAATAACATCTTCATCTGGTATAAAAAATGAATCATCTGGGTTATTTACACTTCTAAAATATTTCTTACGTTTTCTATTAGACAATATTTACATAAAATGCGGTGACACTTTATTTAGACAAGTAATTGGTATCCCTATGGGAACCAACTGTGCACCATTAATTGCAGATTTGTTTTTATACTGCATTGAACGTGATTTCATGTTAACGTTATCCCCTTCGAACAAAGCCACATTATAGAGGCTTTTAATTTAACGTCACGCTATCTTGACGATATTCTAACTTTCTTTTCTCAAATGATCCATCTGATTTACCCTCCAGAACTTACCCTTAATAAAGCAAATAACTGACATTTAAATGCAGCATTTCTAGACATTGAGATCAATATTTCCAATGACAGCGTCTCTACTAAAATCTATGACAAGAGAGATGAATTCAACTTTAGTATTGTGAATTATCCATACATTGATGGTGATTCACCTCGTGCTACCTCCTATGGTATTTACATATCACAACTTACAAGGTTTGCACGAGTTTGTACTAAAGTAGAAGATTTCAATGCTAGAAACCTGTTTATTTCTTCTAAACTGTTACAGCAAGGCTTTCGTTTTCATAAATTAAGAAAGGCGTTTTCAAAATTCTTTCACCGCAATGGTTTTATAGCTTCTAAGTATAATAGCAGTATGAAAACACTTATGCAGAAAGGCATAAGCCATCCTGCATTTTATGGAAATGTTTTATACAAGTTAAAGAAGATCAAGGGTCTCAATAACTTTTCTGACCACTTTACAACACTTATCAGAAAATGTATTGCAGACGGTTACAACCCGGGAATCCATTGATGTACTGCATTGCTTGCAATTGACCCTTTTACAGTCAAGAACTTGCATTGCTTTTAAATTACACGATGACCGGACAGGTCGTTGAGACTATATGAAAACAGTGACTTAAAGCCATAATTGGACAGTCCACAGTGTTGGATTTCTTGTCTCTTCATCTCTCCAGTCGTGCCCTATATAGGTGGGACAACTTGAGCAGTCTCCATACCCTTTACGTGAGATTGCACAGTAGGTATAACATCGGGATTTTTGTACCTTTATCATATATAATATGTCAACTGCGGATAAATCCTCGGCGTTTATGATATGTTTTTTAAAACGTATTAACTCTAAACAATACTACGTTTTATTTTGTTAATTTTCTAAAATTCTATTATTTCGTCCGTATTATTTACATTTTACTTTTGACACTTTTGGCATATGACGTCATGGCATTTATGACGTCATTATATGGTTCTTATAATATATCAGCGCATGTACTGCTTTATTTTATTTTAAACTACTCTCTCATTTGGTATTTTTTGGTTGCCGAGGCTTTTATCTACTGTACATACTGTACATATGTTGTTTTATTACTAGTTATTTTGTATGTACATATGTTCATTATATCTGTTTTAACTCCCGATGCAGGTCTTACTGTTAGTTGTGTCACTTTGACGGGATATTTTTATTTACACTGTTTGTTTGATAGAAAAACCTTCAGGAAGTGCGAGGTTGGAGCGCTCCACAAACCAGGTTTAAGCACCCCAGTTGGCCCTTTGGCCGACGGACCGTTCCAAGGCGGTACCTGATGGTTTTTCTTTTTGTGTGTTATGTCTCGTCTCTGTGTTTTTTTGTCACATTTACATTTACCTTGTTTGCCTTTGTCTACAGGTAGATAAAAATTTAAATATCTGTGAAAATTTTGATAGGACCTTTTCTTATTTACCTATTCATATACACTTAAAGATATATTAGATTTTTTAACACCCGCACATTCCTTAAGTAATTTCCAATATAGTTTAGCATTTTTAAATCTAGCATCAATAAGCTTACTCGTTTTGAGTTTATCATATTCGTATTTACATTTCCTAATACATGCCTTATAATCAGATCTGGCTTTACACATATACATTCTATTATTTTCATTTTTATCTTGTCTATACATGTTAAGGTGTTTGTAAAAAGTTTGCCTTTTTTCATGACATTCTGTAGTAAACCATTTATTTTCTATATTTGTACAACGTGGTTGCCTGTCAGAGTCTGTAGTGACTCGTTTACAGATTGGAGAAACAACATCATCTATAATGTCACTAAATTGAGAGATACATGTATCATTATCCTGACCGTTCACACAACTTTCTATACAATATTGCAAATTATTTAACTTATCTTTTACAATGTCACTAGCTAAACCAGTCTGATAACTGTGTATATAATCCTTATTCCAAACATATCTAACATTTAAAGTTTGATCAAAATCATCAGTATTCGTATCCGTACATGTAACATCTTTTGTGAAACAAAACGCAAAATCAACAACACAATGATCCGACAATAAATTTGGCTCGTGAACTTCAAACTGATTGACAAAGGGAAATAAATTCTGTGTAGCAATAACGTAATCCACAACACTTGAGCCAGTTCTACCCACAAAAGTAAATTTTCCGTTTAAATCCTAATCGTCCATTCATAATACGCAACCCTGTTTGCCTGCACAAATCAAGCAATAATAAACCGTTGTTATTTAATCTACCGTGATCTTGCGAACACCTTAATAAAGGAACATCAGAAATATAATCATCAGGTAAAAAATTTCATGTGATCAACAAATTTATTACATGGATCAACTAGTGTGTGCATGTTCATGTATATGCGTGTGATCAACAAATATTGTCTTACCTTGCAGCACAGAATCACCAAATTCTTCAGACACTTGTTGTGGTTCAACAAGAAGCTCCTCTGGTGTTGGAAGTCCTTACAAACACAAAACAAGAGTATTTGATCACAGTTTTACATACCCTTCAAATGGAATAAAGATAAAACTATGGAGGAAACTTAAATAGAAAAATACATATTTTTCAGATGCACAAGAGTTTTATTTGGTATCCGACAAAAGTAAAAACAATGTGTTTTATAAGGGTATAACTGATAATATTTTTATGTTTCTAAAGATTTCAAAAAAGCTTAACTCTTTCATGAATTGAAGATGCATCATTTGCTGTTTTTCCTTTTTTATTTAAAGGTTATCTTTTAATGATACACCATATAAACATCAGACTTAAATGTCTTTGAGATGTGCAAGTTTTGTACTATAACCATGCTAGACTAAAATGCAAAATAAAATCAGAAACAGATACCAATACGTTATGTACATATTAGGTAAAGCAGTATTTTGAGTCTTTCCCCAAACCTTTTATATGTTTAACTTCTCTATTATTATGAAATTATGTAGAGGTAAAGTATATGCATATGAAGAAAAAGGATGCACCAAATGCCACTGGGGGGGGGGGGGGGGGGCACCTGTGGTAGAGTCGACGATTTGTAACTCCTCTGACTACTCAGACTCACACTGCTTGGGTTCTAGTTGGAGCAAAGGACATAATGTAGGAAGGTCTTCCAGGTGATCTAATGTATTTAAATACTCTATTATCAGTATGTAAAAACAATAACAAGCAGACAAACCTGGTCTAGTGCATTAAAATACTTTAATATCAGTATTTAAACTCACTAAAAACCAGACAAACCTAGTCTATTGTATTAAAATACTTTAATATCAGTATTTAAAATCACGAAAAAGCAGACAAACCAGGCCTAATGTATTAAATACTTTAATACGAGTATTTAAAATCATTAAAAACCGACAAACCAGGCCTAATATATTAAATACTTTAATACCAGTATGTAAAAAACACTAAAAAGCAGATAGACCTGGTCTAATGCATTAAAATACTTTAATATCAGTATGTAAAAACACTAAAAAGCAGACAACCCTGGTCTAATGCATTTAAATACTTAGTTATCAATAGTTGAACTCACTTAAAACCAGACAAACCTGGCATAATGTATTAAAATACTTTAATATCAGTATTTAAAATCACTAAAAAGCAGACAAACCTGGTCAATTGTATTAGAATCTTTAATATCAGTATTTAAAATCACTAAAAAGCAGACAAACCTGGCATAATGTATTAAAATACTTTAATATCAGTATTTAAATTCACTAGAAAGCAGACAAACCTGGTCTTATGTATTAAAATACTTAAATATCAGTATTTAAAATCACTAAAAAGCAAACAAACCTGGTCTAATGTATTAAAATACTCTATTATCAGTATTTAAAATCACTTAAATGCAGACAAACCTGGTCTCATGTATTAAAATACTTAAATATCAGTATTTTTTAAAATCAATAAAAAGCAGACAAACCTTATCTAATGTATTTAAATACTTTAATATCAGTATTTAAATTCACTAAAAAGCAGACAAACCTGGTCTTATGTATTAAATACTTTAATATCAGTATTTTAAAATCACTTAAAAGCAGACAAACCTGGCCTAATGTATTAAAATACTTTACCATCATTATTTAAAATAAGTAAAGAGCGGACAAACCTGGCCTAATGTATTAAAATAGTTAACTATCAGTATTAAAAATCACTTAAAAGCAGACAAACCAGGTCTAATGTATTAAAATACTGAAATATCAATATTTAAAATCACTAAAATGCAGACAAACCTTGCCATAAGTATTAAATACTTTAATACCAGTATTTGAAAACTGCTAAAGCAGATAAACCTTGTCTAATGCATTAAGATTCTGTAATATCAGTATTTAAAATCACTAAAAAGCAGACAAAGCTGACCTAATGTACTAAATACTTTAATATCAGTACTTAAAAATCACCAAAACGCAGACAAACCTGGACTAATCTAGTAAAATATTTTAATATCAGTATTTAAAATAACTAAAAAGCAGACAAACCACGCCTAATTTATTAAATACTTTAATACCAGTATTAAAAACACTAAAAAGCGGACAAATCTGGTCTAATCATTAAAACACTTAAATAATTTAAATCACTAAAAGCAAACAAACCAGGCCAAATGTATTAAATACTTTGATACTAGTATTTAAAATCACTAAAATGCAGACAAACCTGGTCTCATGTATTAAAATACTTAAATATCAGTAATTAAAATCACTTAAAAGCAGACAAACCTAGCCTAATGTATTAAATACTTTAATACTAGTATTTAAAATCACTAAAAAGCAGACAAATCTGGCCTAATGTATTAAAATACTTTAATATCAGTATATACGGTAATCGACTTTAAAATTCTTATTTCAAAATGTACTAAAACGAGGACAAACGGGCAAGATACAATAAACAACTTTAAAATATTTTTTTAAATTGCACTAAAGAGCAAACAAAACTAACCATATACATTACAAGAATTTAAACTTTCAAGTTTACAATGTTCTAAAGAGCAGACAAATAATTATACATGTAAGTATGACATTCAGCTTTATACGCCGAATAAATCAACAATCTATATTAAAGTTAATTTAAAACCATAAAAAAACTACTTCAAGCAATTTATTTTACAAAATTTTCAGAGGTCAGACTAAATCCAGTTTTGTAAGCTATAATACCATCAAAAGTGCTAAGCTATCAAGCAACAAGAAACAAGACAGCCGTACACGATTTGTATGCTTTTTAGTGCTTTCAAATGTCTGCATTCTGGGGTGCGTTCAGTATGGCAAACCGTAGCGTTACGTTTCGCTACGGTTTGAAACAGTTCGTATTTTTAGCACGCTGAACCGACCGTATGCCACATTCGATTGCCTCGGTTCGCAAACGTATCTCGGAGGTAGTGTGCGAAGCAAATCAAGATGGCTGCCAGGTGAATGTTTACTTTTGATTCGCTAGAATTAATGGAAATAACTTCAATTACAGTTAATTTTCAGCGACAAAACTATATGTAAATGTCATATATTATGCGGAATTATGCAGGATACGTTTTGCTGACAGTTTTAAGTACGTGATTGGCCGGTATACGTAAACAAACGTTAAAAATGCCAGAAAACATGCATCAATGCTTTTTCCTTGCATAGATGAAACTTATATAATATTAAATTCAAATAAGGAAACTTGTCTATTTATTTCTTCCTTTTTGCCAGTGTAGTCTAAATTCTTTCATAGATGCTCTTCTTTGTTTTCCTTAACATAAATTATTATTTTAAATGTCATTGTTATTGATCCATTTAAAAAAATCATTATTGTTTAATTACAGTGAACCAGTGTCGCAGTGGGTTTAAATCTATATAACACCTTTTTGAATGGGACAGAGGAGAAGGAGCATGTGGAGAGGCCATTCTGATAAACTGAAAGAGGTATTTTTTATGCTTGTGCTCACATGTCATGCACCAATTATTTTGATTCATACATGAGCCAGTGGTTCTACCCAGTCATTTGTCTGGTGTCCTCCACTAAAATAGATTGACGTTACTTTTATAACATATTGTATATATCTTTACAAGATGATGCAAATCGAATATCATTTTTAAGTCAAATCACTATTAACACATGAATGGTTATATTCGTTGCTTTTTTAAATATATTTTTATGATATTTTTCCAATTTTTAAATCTTTATAGGCTTGGTTATGGAGTTCATCGGTTATAATAATTGGCATGAGCTGAACAAAACAGAACTTCACATTCCTTTTTCAAACAATCTATGAACATGAAAAGTGATGAAATATGCATTGATAAGATAAATATTTCAACAATAATCTGTATGAAATTCTTTAGCACAAAGTCAACAGACTCCATCAACGGAAGTGATCGTGGAAACATGACATGGTCCTTGACGGAAAAAATCATGGCCAGAGACCCTCCATACCACCTGCTTCTTTCATAAATACAGTTAATATGCATATACAAAACTTTATTTTCGGAATAGTTTCTCCATTTTGATAAAATGTCATTGATTTAAATTATTTTTTTCTGGGGAGAAATGTTAACGTATTTGTTGACTATTTCAACCCTAGAATTGCCAAGAAAAAAAAATATGCAGTAGTAACTCTAACTTGGTAGTATGGATGCTTTTGTTTAAACAGCTATTAATTAGGGTTTATACATTATTTTAAACAGAACACAAGTTGATATCATTTTGAAAGTACTATGCTATTGATCACTTATAAATCCTTCATATTCATACCAAAGATCAAACTTAAAATTTAAATATTGGTTTTACAAAAATAATTTTTAACAAATTTAATTACAGATCTTTGCCAGCACACACAGCGATCCATACCTACAGGACACATAACTATGCCTATTCAAGCACCAACCAACAAGATGAAGGGAGACAGGATGGAGAGAACCCACTGTTATTCCTAACATTTGCTATAATGTATATTCTACTGCACTTAATGCATGTGGCCCTCATGCATTCATGACTAGCCATTGCATTTGTCCTGGAATTTTAAACTGCTGTTACAAACAACTTGTTAGAAATGCTTGAAAATCCTGTTGATGAATCCATGTCGATATTCATAGTCCTGGGTTTGGGAATTTATGTTCCATCTTGCCCCAAATTACACCCTGCAGCCCGGTTGACTGAAACAAATTTGCCACATCGTTTGGCTCTTTTATCAATTTAGGGAATATCACATGTTTGTGTCCCATTTTCTTTACTGGCCTCACCTGTACAATAGACCTGAAAAATATGAAAAAGGGGTCATCATATGGTTATGATGAACTACAGCATGTATGTTGCAATATTTGTGTTATTCTGTTGTCAGTGCTATAAAGAAAAAATATTGATGTACCTCAATCATCAATTAACTGTCAGTACAACACTGATTGGTTATTTATCTCAGTATCTTATTAAAAGCTGTCTTATTTTAAAATGTATGCATTGAGGTTGTTTTTGTGTTTTTATCTCAATCATATTTTTAAATGTCTGGTTTTCCCTTACGTTGTTTTGTTTTTATACCATGTTCTGTACACATACAAGAAATCTCCAACATTTGAGGGAATTAAGATACTGTATTGTATTGTCTCAATCATCATATGATGTCTTTAAAACATTGTTGTTGTTTTTTTTATCTTAATAGCCTTGTCAGATATTACTTAAAATACTGAATTGTGTTTGTTTGTGTTCAAGCAATATCAACTAATTTTTTTATCTATTTCACTGGATATGTACACAGCATGAATTTTCGTATCTGACATTGATTAGCTCTGATTTTCATACTATGTTTGCTTAGTACAGCATATTATTACAAATGCATGTACTTTTTATTGTTCTTACCAAAATAAATTTGAATAAAACGTTTTGTTGTTTTTCTTAGAACCTTACTAATACTTGCTTTTTTATGACAACATACCAGAAGTTATTGCAATATATTTAGTTGCAGCAATTAATTTAGAAATACAGAGGCAGATGTTATGTTTAACTAGCATAGGTTCTCAGTGAACCCCAAGGAAACCTAGTGGTTGTAGAGCCTTACTAATAGCCCCAATTGATATTACACCACAATGCCTGATTTCACAACATAATTAACTAGTATTATGTTTAAGGCATAGCAGTGATATTATCAAATAATAAAGAAATAATTAAAATTTCTATTTTATTTTATATTGTCATGAGTATGAAAGGTCTTTAGAAAATTTAGAAATGACACTATTTTTACAAAGAAATCACCATTTGTTTTATCTGGCATAGAAATGTTTCTGCAAAAAGAACCAATAGCATAATTGCACACTCCAAAGAATTATCTGGATAAAAATGTATTCATTTTATAAAAAAAACAGTGACTACATTGGAAATGTGAAAGATACAAGTGTACAGTATACTTTGTAAAATAAAATAAAAATATTTGTATAAGAGCATACCATTTTGATGAAACAAGCCTAACCTTATTTTTAACCATTATGTAGAAGGTTTAATCTGATTGTCATTGGATACCTTTTTAAATCTTATGGTGGATGATTTAGTCCAATATTATACTTAAATTGTAAAATGAAAAAATGGAATGTATCTTGCTGCTTCTACTGAGATTTGAACTCAGATCCCCTCTATCTCCGAAGAGAAACAAGGTGTTCTTCCAATTAAACTATAGAAGCTAGATGAAGATGACTTTCCAATCAAACTTTTAAGAGATGGGACATATTCCCTTGAAGTGTAAAAATTGTAAAAACAACACAACTGGTTCAATAGGTAAAGTGGGATCATAACTTGGGTATCTTGTTAACATATTTCAATTGATTTTATAATTATAATGTCACAAAAAAAATATTTAAAGTGTAATATACTACACTGCAATGTTATTTCATACGTTGTTTTTTTGCATAACTTGACAGGGGAATATGTCAAATATATTCATTTGTCATGCTATCAGAGTGAAGTCAGCATTGTATCTGTTTTAAAACAAGGAGGAGTTCCAAATGGTCTTAACAATCAGTATGCAAATCATTAACGACTAATGGCCTTGTTTAGTTTTAATGTTATGATTGTGCTCACTTCACACATCATTAAACGACAAATCTAGGGTCAAATTAAATGGCTTTTTCTAAAAAGACAACAAAATCATATGTCACGTTATTCACTAGTATAAAACCGATCTAAACAACATTTATCAAGTGTCTTACAACACTATCACACATGAATTTATGTAAAATTAATTCCACACACCATCGCTGTCCGCCATATTGAAAACGGTTTGCGGCTAACGGGTCGTTCAGTATGGAAGGTTGCGATTTACAAACTGCTTGGCTTACGTTTTTTTATACTGAACGCACGCCTGGTCAATCGGGTCACGCTTCGGTGTTTCTACGTAAAATCAATCGTAACAACTCGGCCATTTCCGTAACTTTCGAAAAATGCCGAGGGGTCCCGATTGACGTAAAATGTCCGAAGCTTGCCGCAGATCACCGAGTAGTTACGATTGCATTCTAGTGTCAACGCCGGAAGTTACGGAAAGCAGACCGGTGTATCACAATATTTAACACGGTAATGATGTTCAAGTCACGAAATGGGTGTTATTTAAACAAATAAATCGGAAACATTATAAAAAAAAAAGCATTGTCTTGTAAACGTTAATTCTAAACGTGTGTTAGTATAGTATGAATATTTTATTTCGATTTACAACCTGAATACCCTATAATATTTGTTCCTTGTCGAACTAAATTTAACATAACGCAGGCAAAGCCGCAGACATGACGTTAATTTGGATAACACTATTTCGGATATGTGTACTTGTGTCGTTTTATGTATCTATTCTTTTACAATACAATAATATTAAAGCAATACTGCCATATCCCTAATGAGAAATGTATAAATTTCCAAATAACACAAGATAAATTAATACAATAAATTTTCACCTAAATGAGAAATTATGCTAAAAATGAAAGTGAAAATTTTTAACATTGGTGTATGTATAATTTCTGTACAAAGAAATTAACTTAATATTTTTTTCAGATGATGAAGACAGTGAGGCAAGAAGTAACCAAGGAACCTCATAAAACAGCATTTTCAATACCCAAGTTTACATTAAACAATGTATGACATCGTAATATGCAATTTTCTTTATCACATACTGTTCAGTGTTTGTGGTATATTTACCACTTTTTAAAAACAGTTGTGTACCCTATACTTTAAATCAGGTAGATAACAGGAAAATTGATACAAAACCAGGTAACAAGTCTACTAGAATTAGCCATATATGTATTGTATTTGTAGGTGTGTAAAAATACACAAATAAGCACCTTTTTTTTATCAGTGTTTGATGAAAACCATGAATTTAAAAAAAATCTCCATATTTTTTATTATTTTTTTACATTTTACAATATTTTATTGCGTAAAACATATACATGTTTATAGCAAAACAATATAATATAATATTACTAAGCACAACTGACATGGATCGTTTTCAGAGGAGTACTGGTAAATTACATCAATGTAACAATACTGTCGTTATAATTTTGTTCTTAACAAGTAAGCATGATGAATATATTTGTTTAAATTATTTATAATATAAAAAGATGTATTTGACAGTTAATTTATAAATTTTTGCCTAGTGGGCCATGTAAAATAATATGGTCTGATATACTTTTGTCTTATATTTGAGTATTTTGGACAGATTAAGATACAATGGTATTCATTGACTATTTGATTCAGGTGACAGTTTTGGCAATTACTGTTATTTCTTGGCAAGTTTATTTGTCATCCTGTTTCTATGGCTAAATTATGTGAAGATGTTCTTAGTTTTGTTAATGCTATCCTATACTTGGGTTCTGTAATAATGTTAAGATATTTTTCAAAATTGAATGAATTTTTAAATAGGCAATAAGTATTAACTCAGGAGAATTATTGATTTGTGCATACCATTGTTGTTGATAAATATCAAGAATACACCGTTTTATGGGTTGTAAATCTATTTGAGTAATAAATTGATTTTGCCATATGATTGTTAATCCTGATTCATCTAGTATTTGTTTGATATTAAATGCCCAGTTATTACCATCATATATAATACTATTATCTACATCTGATTTTAACATTCTATAAGTTTTTGCAAGTAGACACGATTGATCAAGTTTTAGTTCTATTAAGTTTGCCATATAATGCTTCCCGGTTAGTTGAATTTTTAACACTTAATATTTTTCTACAAAATTATGTATGTATAGCTTCTATATCTGGTGCTATATGTGCCCCCCAAGCCTCAGCACTATAATTAAGTGTAGATCCAACTAGTGAATCAAATAACTGAAATTTCTGTGAGAATGGCAGATTAACTTGGTTGTAAATAGTAAACAGATTATGTAGCTTGAATGAGGCGTGTTGAGTTTGATTCCAGTTGCCATATAAAAGTGTTGATTTTAAGTTAAATACGAAACAAACTGATGTCTAACTAATTGTAATCTTAAATTCAATTTTAACTACTTTTTTTTTAAGAATGAAATATATTTCAACTTTTTGTAAAGTAAACATCATGAAATTATATATTCATTGATATACAAGGGCTGAAACTGATTAATTGCAGGTTGAAATACCAAATCCTGGCCCTGGACAAGTGTTGGTCAAAGTGAGGGCGTGTGGCCTTTCTTTACCATTGCAGAAGGTAATTAGGCACTTAACATTGATAACTTAACATGATGTTGTCCTGCTTACAAATATAATTTGAGCAAAATTTCTAATTAGTCATCATGGTTTTATTTACATATTAAAAACCATATGTGAGTGAATGACTGTGAAAAAGTTAAAAACAGCACTATGTCACTCAGTATCCCTTAGAACTTTTAGGCAAAGAAAACAACATCATTTTCTTGTATGATCTCCAATGATGAGTGTGCAACATCTAGCCCTATGTGGTGATGTAACACATCAGATAATGTTTCACAATACAGCAACTATATTCTGGAGGTTTTAATGATGCTGCATCATTTTCATTTTACAGATAGCCTAAACATTTTAGTTTAGATCTGGATAATTTGGCAGTTGTTGCTTGATTACATTTCTTAAGTGGTTCCTCAACAGGTATGTTTTTATAGGTAGTTATTATGTGACAGACCTATACCTCTTTTTGTTGTAAAACTAATGTTAATAAAACAGTGGCAATAATTTCCTCCAGGTAGTTGCCTACACCACCACAGTGGTCTGTATCATGTGAATTTACTTTCCAAACTATTATTTTACACACCTATCCTGACAACATACCAAATATCAGTGTGTTATTTAATCAATTTCTGTGCCCTTCTATATTTCATTTGGTAGAGCAACCAGCTAGTATTGGGAAGGTCTATGGGTCCAATTTTGGTGGAGGCTCCTTTTTTTTACTCCTGTTACACTTTAACAGTTGGTCCCAAATTATACAATAATTATTTTTATGAAATAGAGGTTGGCTTCTGTGTTTTATCAAAAGAGGGAAATAGTTAATGAATTGGTTTAACAAATGTATGACAAGAATAAATAAAATACAAACTAAATTACAAATCACAGGTCTGAAAAACACAAAAAGCAGCATAAACCATCAGCCGACCACTCACAGTATAATGATTATTGTGTACTGTTTTAAATTACAGGCAAATAGACATTTAGGATCTACAGCCTGTATGACAGTTCTACTAAAACAACCTGTAGTGATATGTATAGGATATAGAAGGCTAAATGCAGAGACCGGCAGATCTTTTGGAATTGCTACTGATCCTGTGATCTAATGACCCAGTTTAAACAGTAACTACTTTTGTTTATTAAGAGTAAATTTGTTTTAAACAACTTGTACTGTTTTTGAAGTTATTTAAATTTGTTTTCCATGTTGTATTGCAGATATTCAGGTCCTCACTGAATGAAGACAGTGGAACATGGGCCTGTGGTCAGGACGTGTCAGGGATTGTCATTCGTGTCGGTGAGGGTGTGACACATGTTCTGGAAGAAGACGATGTCGTAGGTATGCTGTCTCAGTTTGTAGGATACAATATCAGCCATTTTTGCTGTCTGATTTCCATTTTGAACCATTTTACATGCACCTTTCGAGGCTCACAATGTTTCACATGAAAGTTGAAAACTAAACATGCTCTGTTCAATTACACACAAAATTACAAATACAAATTCTAATAAAATTTAAAGCAGGCACTTAACTTCACAGTTTTAATGTCATAAAGAGACGATCAATGCATAATCACTTAATTGTTATCATTATGTGAGGTGTTGAGCAGATGTTTCACCCATGCACTTCATTCTATTCAGCTTAGAAAGAAACACATAATTTTGTTCAGTTTTATCTGAAAACATATTCAATTAACAAAAGAAATATCGCTGTTTTACATTGTTTCATTCAAAGATAAGAATTCCACATAAGGTAAATCTTTTGTCATATTATAAAAGGGCCATATGGTTCTCTAGCTATCCTAAACATGTTTCCTGCCAGCAAAGACCTTTACACATATGTTTGTTTGTAAGTCTTTTAGTGACTTGAAATTGTTATGTAAACTACACAGTAGAGGTCTGGGCCATTAAACTGCCATGACAAAGTGCTTCCACTGTACATAATGTACATTCCATAGCAGTAACCAAGGCTACCTTAATAAAACATGTGACAACATACACTTGTTTTTCTGATTATCAGTGTAAACAAAAATTGACTATAAAAATATGACGTCCGTGTTTATACAGAAATTACAGTGATAGCTGAGCTACTGAAGTTTACTCGACATCTGTGCACCTCCCAATGTATTCTGCAGGACATGGGTTCACTGTAAATTGGTGTATTACACTAGACAAATAATATATAGTCATCAATTTACCGAAACGTCTAGACCATTCACTATATGACATCAATTTATGAACCAGTCATTTATTGAAACACCTGTACATCGTTGATTCTGTCATGTATGGCCTCCTTCTGAATCTTGAGGGTCATGTGAAATTAGCAGATTGAGAAAAGGGTCCATTTTCTAATTGATTGCGAAAAATGTTGCTAGTTTGCCCTAGATATACAACTTTTTTTTTTGTTAAATGATGCAATACTATGAAATATGCACATGTTACAATTTTTGAAACTCTTTTTTTAGTGTGTGCAAAGTATCTCATTATAAAACCTTCTGAATACATTGGTGTAAGTGGTCTAAAAGAGCCAGGAAATTTTGGTTTGTCTACTACAACTAGAATTGAACAAAAAGCAATGATAATGTTATCAGTATGGTACTAAAGCAGTAAGCTTACACTCGCTGCTATATACATGGCGGAAGCACTTATAAAGGCAGGGAATGGGTTTAAACACAACTTTGTGCATAAGGTTAGGTTTTACTTGTTTAAATCTGCATTTTTGAATCAATGCATATCAGAAAAATACATTTTAAGGATGTTATTGCAAAAACTGATTAACTTTACTTTACACCAGGCTTGTAGCAGTTCATCACTGAAAATTATAATGACACATGTCTTTTTGCTCAAAATTGGTCTGTGCATAAATCTTGAAGATCTCTTAATTTTAGTGTAAAGAATAAAAAACTGACAAAAACCCCTGCAAAACCAAATGTAAGTTCTATTCTGAAGCATTGAACGCCACAGTCCTTGCTGTTCTTTCATTGGAATATGGACTTGATAGGTCCTGTATGCAAAGTTTCACCTGTCTTTATAGGCAAAATATTTTTATTGTTTTTGATTGATTACATGGAGCTATGCTACAGGTGTGTGTTTTAAATTGCTATTTTCAGGTGTACTTCCCCTGGACAGTCAATATTCAGGATATGGGGAGTTCTGTATATTTAATGAGTATGATCTAGGTAAGTTAATAGTTTTATATGAATTTTTTTAGTCAGTTCTACCAAGGAAGATGGCTATAAGAAAATATGAGCTTAAGTGCTCTTTCTTGTGTTTTTTAGCTCAACTTAGCTTATGCTTGGGGTGAGCTATTGTGATCGCCCGATGTCCTGCATCACACATCAACATTTTTTAAACGACATCTCCTCTGAAACACCCTGTGTCAAATTTTACCAAACTTGCTCAGAAGCTTCAGCAGGCAGAGGGATAGAATGGCCATTTTATTATATGGCCATTTTGGAAAACTTAGACAATCATCTTATCAGAGCTAGAGCCTTGATATTTGGTATACAATTTTCTTGCATGGCTCTGTAGTGAGAATTTTTTTTAAAAACAGTAGATGTTAAAAAACATGGCCGTCAGTGGCATGAACATTTCCTCATATGGCTCTATAGGAAAAAATAGAAAATCTTCTTGTCACAAACTACCATACCTAGAGCCATGATATTTGGTACACATGTTCATAGGTGGCCCTACATCAAGAATTTTGATCGGTCAAAAGAAAAAGGCCACCAGTGTTGTGGCCATTTTCTCATATGGCTGGATAGGAAAACTTCGTAAACCTTCTTGTTAGAAACTGCAATAGTTAGAGCTTAAATATTTGGTATACATGTTTCTTGGTTAGCCCTATATCAAGTGTGGTCAAAGAATTATGATCTGTCAAAAATCATGGCCACACAGGGGCCAATTTCTTTATGTGGCCATGTAGTAAAGAAATTGAAGTTGATTGTCCAGATGTCTCTTGTATACTTGTGTTACAATTGTTCTGATTCCTTCAACATCGCTGATGTTCTTACTATTTAAATTTGATCTCAGTGTATACGCCACACAGGTGAGCGATATAAGGTCATCATGGCCCTCTTGTCTTGAAAAAAACACTTTATAATCTGCTTGAAATCAAGCTGAGTGTGAGTAAACTAGAAAAAATAAAACAATAATGTAAAACAGAAAAAGACATTTATTTTAAAATAAAACAAAATGTTATTAAGATTTTGTGTTTTGTTTTAGTGAAGAAACCACGAATGCTGAGCTATGATCAAGCAGCAGGATGTATAGGAGACTTGGTGCGAGCCTATACAGCCCTTCACTACCAGGGACGAGTGTGTGCCGGAGACACAGTCCTTATCCTAGATGGTGCCACACCATTTGGCTTTATTTCTGTACAGTTAGCCAGACATTGGGGCACTAAGGTAAGGCAGATCTTGTATAGCAACATGACACCTTTATAGTTCTACATATCTGTTTTTTAACCAGTTTTCTGATGGAAAAATGTGATAATTTGATAAGCATATGGTGGGCAGGTGTCAAACTTTTTCTTCCAAGCACACTTCCTCCTACCTTTTTTAAAGGGTTCGAACCAATTTTTAGAGGATGTTCGTCATCAAGTGTTCCAGCACAAAAAGGGTCAATGTCGCTGTTAGTAAAATTACACTTCCCGTTTCCTTCAAATAACTTCTTTTAGGTTTGATGTATGATGATCAGTTTTAGTAGGTTTGTTTGTTTGGCAGGTTATCATCCCACCAATAATAAAGCTTGAGTTGGTCAATACTTTATGGGAATAGAAAGATTGACATGGTTTTCAGATCAATGGAGTAGTCAGTGGCACCATTACTAAAAGAGTGCTTTTTCACAGTATTTCTTCTCTGCAATGTTTACCAAACCTTAAAATGATTTTTGTCATCAAGAAAACTAATGTATAGTTATTACTATGTGATTGTTTCAAAGTCACTGTTACAGATAAAAGATTTGTTTGTTTCTATCAATAAACTTTGTTTATGATTTAGTTATGGTCATCAGAATTAGTAGGTAGATACCTATAGAAAGTGGAAGATTGAAGTTTTCTGGTCAATAGGGTCAAAGTCACTTGTATAAAAAATATGTGTTCCACAGTGAAAATTCTTGATTTCATGTGACTTGACATATTCTTGTTTATAGTCAGTGGCAAAACTTTTCATTTATAAACTGCATAGAAAAACTTCCAATGGTTAGTATGCAAGTAATGACTTAAGTTCAAGTCATGACTTGGGCTTACAAATAATTGTTGAGTTTGGACCTCATCTTTCTCTATTATGCCCTGCTTTTTATTTTATTACCGGTAGCTCACCTGAGCTTATTCTCAGGATGAGCTATTCTAGTCGTCCTGCATCCATCAACATTTTTCAATGATATCTCATCTGAGACTGTTAGGCCAAATTCAGCCAAACTTTCTCTGTTCTTAAGCAGGCATGGGGAATGAATTCTGTACGAATAATGTTGATCCATCAAAAAAAAAAAAAACATGGGCGTTAGGGACATGGCCATTTTCCATGTATAACTATATAGGAAAACTAGAACATATTCTTGTCAGAAACTGCAAGAGCTAGAGCTTGATATTTGGTATACATGTTCTTTAGGTGACCTTGTATTAAGATTGTGAAAATAATTCTGATCCGTCAAAATAAGGCTATATAGGAAAACTTAGAAAAAATCTTCTTGCCAAATGCTATAAGTGCTAGAGCCTTGACATTTAGTACAGACATTCTTTGGGTGGCCCTGTATCATGATTGTTCAAAGAATTTGAATCCCTAAAAAACATGGCCACCAGGGACATGGCCATTTTCCATATATGGCTATATAGGAAAACTTTGAAAATATTCTTGTCAAAAACTACAAGAGCTGCAGCATTGATATTTGGTATACATGTTCCTTGGGAGGCTGATATCAAGATTGTTCAAAGAATTTGGATCCATCAAACAGAATGGGCGCCAAGGGCACGGCCATTTTTCATATATTGCTATATAGGAAAACTTAGTAAATCTTCTTGTCAGAAACTGCAAGAGCTAGAGCCTCGATATTTTGTATACATGCTTTTTGGGTAGCCCACTATAAAGATTGTTACTTTAAAAATCTTCTTGTCAGAAAATGCTAGAGCTAGAGCCATGCTGTTTAGGACACATGTTCCTGAGGTGGCCCTGTATCAAGATTGAGTTTGATCCATCAAAAACATGGCCTCCAGGGGTGTCGCTATTTTCCATATATGGCTATATAAGGAAACTTAGAAAGTCTTCTTGTCAGAAACTGTAAGAGCTATAGCTTTCATATTTGGTATACCTGTGTTTTGGGTGACACTGTATCAAGATTGTTCAAAGAATTTGGATCCCTAAAAAAACATGGCCACGAGTTTGTGGCCATTTTCCATCTATGGCTATATAGGAAAACTTTTTTCTTGTCCAAAACTACAAGACCTGAAGCCTTGATATTTGGTATCCATGTTTTTGGGTGGTCCTGTATCAAGATTGTTCAAAACATTTTGATCAGTAAAATAACATGGCTGCCAAAGGTGTGGCCATTTTCCCTATATGGTAATATACAAAAATTTTGAAAGTCTTTTTGCCAGAAATCACAAGAGCCAGAGCTTTGATATTTGGCTTCTGTATTCCTTTGTTAGCCATGTTTCAAGATTGTTCAGAAAGTTTTGATTTGTCAAAAACCATAGCCACCAGGGCTAAATTTCTATGGCACTCAGATGAGTGATATAGAGCCATCATGGCCTTCTATTTTATTAATTCTATAAATATTTCCTTTGAACTATAAATTAACTGTATAAATAAATGTTTCATGCAGTAAAAATCATATGCTAAACATGAACTGATAAGGCCTTAGCAAAAAGTGTAGATCTAGACCAGCTTGCTCTTGCTGGTTCACCTTTAAGCTGTCTCAATCTACACTATTTACCTACAAGAACCAACCAACCTGTGTTAGTGACAATAGCATTAAATAGCAATTATCTTTGTTTGAGTTACTTACAATTGAATCAAGCTAAAAGTTCAATGTTATGATATGCTGTTTTTCAGGTGATAACAACAGTAGTCTCTGCTGCAGAGAAATCCTTTCTGGAGAGTAACATTCCAGCATTAGGTGATAGAATTATTCATTACACATTTTATTTCGAAGTTTTAACTTTTTGAAATTTACTTCTTGTTACCTTCTAATATCAAACACACATTAGATCATCTGATTTTTTGCTATTTCTTTAAGTACAATATTGATTGCTAGGGTCTGTCAGAGCTTTCAGAAAAAAAATATTCTCATCTAAAAAAATTCTTTACTGTAGTTGAAAGTTTCAGTTTGAAACCATTTTCTTCATATTGGATTGGCAAACAATTTTTTTTCAACATATATTGAACTTCCTAGGTAGAACCAGTACTCAGGTAGTAACTACCTGGTGTCAATAGTCCCGCACAAGGACCAACATTTCGTGGTTGTTCAAACCCGAACCCTCCTCTCTAGAGTCCACTGTCTTTATCACTAGACCAAGAATGCTCAATAGAAATTTTGTTTGTCCATGTATTTATACTTACCGATAGTGTTCTATGAGTGTATGTATGGAAATCATTCACTGATCTTTGTGCTGTATCCATCAGTTGCTTTGTCCCAAAAGATCTTCACCCCTAGGACCAGACCTTTTAGAATGCGTGATTTATCAGCATGTGATCATTTGTTTAAATTTGATAGCACATGACTCACAAGTAAAGAAATTGTAATCATGGAAACTCGGTTTTGTGTCACTGTTTCATTGTTTACACCTATACCTATAGACCCTGGACAAATGGATAGGTAGAACCACTTGTACATCAAAGATCAGCTTGAAGTTCACCACCAGGTGAATTTTCTTGTTTGGGCCGGGACTTGTATGGCGAGGGCTGAGAAGTTAAAAGTCCCTTAATGGTACTAGTAGTCTAGGTTCATGAAAGTTTAGGTGTATTGGCTAGGGTTAGCTAATTATTCAAAGGAAGAAAAGATTTTCATGAGTTGACTGGCCATGTTTGTACATAATAAACTATAGTAAGTTGATACAGTTTAAGGAAAATATGACAGGATTTTGTTATGTCTTTGAAGCATGTTTTTTCAGTGCAGGCAGCAGTGAGCACTTATTGTTTATCTTTTACAAGTAAACATTGCTTGATGACTGACATGTTTTGGGGGGAGTAAATAACCCTTTCAAAGCAAACATGAGTTGATAACCTCTATTACTATCTGGTGTCCCATCCAGGTCAGGTGATAGAGTTGGGTGTGGCTGGCAACATTTTGGTCAGTGCAGTAATGGAGGAGACAGGGGGTCTAGGTGTGGACGTTATCATTGACAATGGAGGTTAGTATTAGTCTATGTATGGGTTGTCCAAAATATGTGGACTTCATGGAATGAAACATATTTACAAAACAAGCCTTATATTTTGATGTGAAATTTTGAAACATGTTTCTGAACAACAATTTTGCTTACTTTTCTTAACATATGCCTATAATACAGAGCTTTAAATATGTGCATCATAGCAAACCAGACACAATCTTACCAACCAGGCACAGTCTCTGAAAATTGATGTCGATGTCAGAAGAGATAAGCACCAGGGGCAGTGTATTGGATTGGTCTTTATTCATAACCATGCTTGCTAAGCACATGGTTATTGCCAGGGCAAAGAAAAATTTATCTAAGAAGATGCTTAAATAACAAGAGCCCTAGCTGTTCACCCAAACTGGGAATGGATTTGATCTTAGTTTTCCTCCTATACTGTAGAACATCAGATTTTCATCAAATAAAATAAGGTAAACAAGCAGTAGGATTACTGCTGCAAGCAAGTGGTGAACAGTTATCATCAGCAATGACAAACATGAGATATGACTGTCAGAAATATCATATAACCAAATACTCAAAACATTTTTCTGGAGGAAGGAGTATTTTCAGACCTAAATTAATATTAGAAATGTCAGAAACCATTCTCTAGCATACAGTAAGCCAGGCTTTAGTTACAGATTCACAGATTATTAAGGTACATCTACTTATAAGCTATCTTTAGACCTGGGCTAAATTGTACCATCTTAGTTCTCGATTTTAAATAATAACAACTGTACAAATGTATTTATCATTCCATGTAGACTGCTAAGCATATATTGATAAGTCTCGGGGGAAAATAGTACAGATCAGCCACCTCCCACTTTTTGGTGATAAGTCGGTTTTGCTTTTTTGTTTCTTTGCTCCAACACAATCATGGTCATAATGGCAACCTCTGATTATAAATGAAGGAAAAATCCGTCAAGGGTGTATGGGTAGAACCACTGGTGCACCGCCCCAATTGGGACTCGCGAGTTACAAGTCGCCATTCTTAACTGCTCGGCTGTGGGCATCCCTTCTAAAGCATGAAGTTAATAATAGACAGTTAGTATAAATTATTCACAAATGCAGCAAGAGTTAACCCAATGCTTTAACCTTTGTTCCTTTACCATACAGTCACCAGACAATGTGAAAATATGAACTTTATTTAGTGATCTCCATATTGAATATTTGGGAGTAAATCCTGTTGTACAGTTCAGACTATGGCATGAAAATTTGGCTGGACTTTTTCTTAACCTTAACCATAGTTGTATAATTTGATTAGCCATAATGTATAAACTGCAATAAATTCTCAAATATTAGTTTTATTATTTATTAATCTTGTACTACAGTTAGATGTGTAGTTACGTCTTTTAGGTGATTGCCTAGAGTCATGTGTCGGACATCATTCAAATTCAGTTGTTCTCTTGATTGTTATTCATCTAACCCTGCAGTAAGAATGTACTCAAATGAGGAAGACAGTAAATTACCCTCAGAAAGGCGTCGTTTTCCCACACCACATAAGCATGACATTATTGCCTGCCTTGGAGTTGCTGGGAAATGGGTGACTTCACAACCAGATCTCCAAGTAAGTACTGAAATGATGAACTGACAACAGTCGTGGGCTTGTTTAATGTCTATCTTACAGGGACATTTAGGAGATTTTATCTCTTGTATTGGAACTGAAAACATTGTCACCTAACACTTCTGTAATTGAAAATATTACAAATGATTACCAACTTAAGCTGATTTAGCAGTTTCTCAACTGATAAAAGATTTTATATTGTATCAAACCAGCTGCTACAACCAATCATAAAACAAGAAAATCTAGTTATTTAGAAGCACCAAGCAAGTGTCTCAAAAATGTGAAAAAATGTTTTAATCACAATATATACTTTTAGATGTGAGTGCATATTTTACCTGTTCTGTTCAAATATGCAGTTAGACCCGCCTGATTCCCAGCTGTTGTACCTGCGTGGAGCCAGTGTCAACTTTCTGTTTGATGCAGCCTGGACTCTGTCATACAGTCAGCAGGGGCGATACCAGCATATACTTCATGAGGCCATAGACAAATTGGACAGGCACAACATCAAGTAAGCCTTGGGAGATAGATCTACATCAGGCCTTATACTCATACTCGAGATAAGAAATATCATTACCTTCATAGCCTAATGTTGAGCATTGATAATAGTGCACATGTTAAGGTAGACAATACTGATATCCCATATTACCTTAATTTTCCAGCTTTAGTGGAAAAAAGTAAGAAAACCTTACTTTTTAGGTTGATCATATTTGAAAATCTGTTCAGGAGTTATTAGCATAATAACACTTTGATCCAAACTATATTGATGTAAAATTGACAACCTCTTGATATAACGACATATAAGAAATCCTGATAAAAGCCAAACAGTTCATAATTCAGGCAATGCTTTTGGGATAATCTTATAATTATACAATGAACAGTGAGAGCTATTATTGTAATATGAGCATGTCAAGGTCGAAGCTTTGTGTTGTTCAGTGTTTAGGGCCATTGCATGTATGCACCAAAGAAACAAGTCTGTCATCTGTTCATCAGGGACACTTGTACCAGTTAATGTCTCTTCATATCTTGCAGTTTTTTCTGTTTTGTTTCAATAACTTTGCATATATTGGAGTGAAACTTTTATGTTTTCCTAGTGATCTTACCCTATGGTATTATTCAGTAAAATACTTCTTAGGTGGATTTTTGTTTAGAAATGTTGCCCTTGTTCAATAAAGAAAATGTTGGTGTATACGCATACAGGTTAAAGATTTGCATGCAAAAAGTATCAAGCTTATATCTCAAAAACCAAGTGCAAAGATGAGAATGAAACTCCAAGTATGTCCTCTAATTAAACAAAAGCTTCTGATAGAATGAAGATAGTAGTACTACTGGGTCAATTCATTTTTATAGCCTACCTGTGCAAATCTGGCTCAATGTGAGCTTTTCTGATACCCCTTTTTCTGCCATACATTGTGTTTCCTGCAGCATCAACAATTTTCTTGTGAACATATTAGAGGCTACAGTTTTTTATACAATCTTCACCAGACTTGGTCAGAATGTAAATCTGAAAAAAAATTGGATGAGTTCGTAATTGGGTCATGTATTGTCAAAAACTAGGTCATTAGGTCAAATTTTAGAAAAACCTTGTGTAGAAGCTAGAGGCCACATTTATGATCCAATCTTCACCAAACTTTGCCAAAATGCTTGCCAGCATAAAATCTTGGATGACTTTAGAATTGGGTCACGTGGGGTCAAAAAGTAGATCACTAGGCCAAATCCTGTACAATGTTGTAATCAGCTCAGGGACCACATTTATGGCCCAGTCTTCACCAAACTTGGCCAGAATGTTTGTCTGCATAAAATCATGGATGAGTATGTAACTGGTTCATGTGGTTTCAAAACATCTACGTAGGTAATATCTAAAAAAAAAATAGAAGCCACATTTATGGCCCAATCTTCACCAAACTTGGCCACAATGCTTGCCTGCATGAAATCTTGGATGAATTTGTAACTAGGTCCCATGGGGTCAAAAAGTAGGTAACTAGCCAAATCCTATAAAATATTGTAATCAGCTTAGCTCAGGGACCATACTTAAAGTCCAATCTTCGCCATTGCTTTCTAAAGTAACTAAATCTTAATTACTTGATGCCAGATTTGAGCCTACTAAAAACCTAGTGACCAATTAGGGCCATCATGATAAATGACCCCGGTCTAACTTAGAACATTTTGGTCTAAATAGCCCTTGCATATATTATAATGAAACATTACATAAGTTTTCCTATTGATCATACCTCTTGATAAATTAAGTCTGATAGTTCTAAGTTGGATTTTGTGAGAAATATGACTACTTCAATCAGATTTTTTCCCAGATAAGTAGTCAGGTTAAAGTTTATTATCAAGTTCGAGCTTGCATCATAGTATCAATTTTTTTACTTTAAAGTGCACTGTTCTGTGATGTCTCTAGTTTGTTTTGTTTTTCATTCAAGAATCACATTGTATATTATGTGTATTTTAACAATTTTAACAGTAACGTTGAACAACTTTGCAAAAAAAGTGCCTCAGTAATTCTACTTTTATCCAACTATATTATGACTTAAACATGTACTTCCTGTTTGCTTCGATCTACAGATGCAAGATTGAGAAGACAGTGACCCTAGACCAAGTTCCAGAGGAGTTGTCACAGCTTGAGAATCATCGTGTGGGAAAGATTGTTCTCACACTGTAATTATAATGGTCAGCATGAACTGTGAAGGAGGAGGGCAAAGTATCTGTTGGATGAGTGTACATGCGTCTGATGATGTCATTGGATTTTTATGATGTACAAATGTTTATTTTGTATAAAGAACAGAGATCAGGCAACATTTTCTAAAATAGTACTCATTTGAGATTTTGCTCTGAGTTGGGCCAGGCCCTATGTATGGGAACATTTATCAATTGAGATTTAATTCAAGCTAAAATTTTGTCTCCCAACTTCATACAGAGATGTACACGCATAAACTTTAAATATTTATATATATATATATATATTTGTTGTAATATTATAGAAATTAACGGTACAATGAAGTGTCAATGAGATGAAGCAAGGTAAAACCCTGCACTCATAATTTGAGCTTGAGCAAAATATCAACTGTTAAATGTTTCTACAAGTTAGGCCAGTATTTAGACAAATTAAAAATACTGCTTACCCCTTGAGAGTAAAGCTAACATACATATTTGAGACATTGTACTGTTTTGAATATCTGTGTGGCTTAATACAAAGCAGAATATTGAAAAAACTAAAAAGTTTATTTTGGACAAAATTCAGTCAGCATTTCTACATAGCCTTTTTTCAAAAGAGATCAGATTATACTTGTTTCCTTTTCATATTTTGACATAGCTTAATTAACAGTTATCAAATATTACCTTGCCTAGCCTATATGTATTCATTGATTGATAAGATTATAATACATGGGACTTGTGCAATATTGTAAGCAATTTTAAAATTTAAAATATTAAAGGTAAACTTACAATTTACAACCCTTAAGTTATCTATTATTTTGCCTGTTATTGATTAAGTACCTATGCATTATGTGTAGGTTACCATAGAAACCATTTTTCAAGTATGCCTTCTCAATATTACATGTCATATACTATTTTTGTTTATTACTAAAATCAGCTATCAGGTGCCAATACTTCGGTCCAGGAACTTTATTAACACATGTCTTACATACATATCGATCTTAAGTGCAGTTTTCTGAAAAAAAATCCTGCAAAAAGCATTACCAGAAGAGTTGACATTGTAGCTTTACTTCCTGTCTGGTGGAGGGGTTACTTAGCAATGTTTTCCGCATTATGGTTGATTGGATAAAAACTAACCTACTCTTGTTCAAGACCAAAACAAAATCCTGTTGTCACAAATATTATGTACTTACTACTGCCTGCCAGAAACTTGGCATCAAAACCATAAGAAGCCATCCTGATAAGACAGCTTCCAATTTTAATATGGTGTTTGTTTGAATACAAAAAATACAGTGTTATAATGTGTTTTATTCTGGATTACATAGCACAGGCAATATGCACGTAAAGAGCAATACATGTATATCTACAGTGCATACAACAGTTGGATTGTGAAGACAGTAAGAAGATAACAACATGTAATATCTTAATTCTATAAATTCACAAACATATTAGTCATTCAGTGACACACAAATAAAAAAAGGAAAGTTATAATACAATGGGAATTAAAGGTGGTATCCCAGAGTTTGAACAAAACTTTTTTTCTTAAATAACTAAATAAGTTATTGTTACCTAAAAAGGTCCTGCAAACTGTTGTTCATTGATGCCCTAAATCTGTGTGAACAGTGAAGCATAAATCCCCACTCTTCATAGGTATTTCCTATCTGAGCCACACTGCAGAGATAGCTATTTTTAAACTAAGAAAACCATATGACACCTTACTTTTGAGATACATTATATTGTCATCCTGACAGTCCACGCTAACATCGGTATCTGTTTTAGCAGAGATAACTATTGTGGTTTATAGATTTAGAAAGAATGAACATATAGAGTTGTTTGTTTGCAATTTGTACAGTCTTACATTAAAGGTAGTGTTCCAAATGGTCGTTACTTGGATTATAGTTTAAGTTTATGCAGAAATTATGCAGAAATTTTCCCAAAACTGTGACAAAATGTTGTAACATGCTTTTGCTATAGGTAAACTGTCGGATACCAACTTTAAAAGAGCAGTTGATTGAACGGCTTATATTTGAGAATGACATATTTATAAATAGAATCCTATGTTTTCAATCAATCAAAATATGTTAATTGCTGTTCTGTAACAGACACTTGCTAAAATCATTTTTCGCTATGCCATGATGAATTACACAACAGATATGTTTCATTAACGTTATATGTAGTAATTAGCACAAACACACCTGATTTTATATTGATTATAAATTATATAATTATAAATGAATAAATATATCAAGTATCTAGCTGGTGTTGTAAGCTATGGCTGTACACTTCTTAGCAAACAAGACTTAACACCAACATGGACAGATCGTCGTATCAGCTCACCTCGGGGGCCTGGAGTATACTTAAAGGCATCTCAAAAGCCTTATATAAGTGACCCCCCCCCATTTATTGCCCCACCCAGCATGTGAGGGCATCTGTTTTCTGATAAGCCAGGCTGCCACAGTCTGTAACGATGTGTCTGTCACACAGGTATTGTTCAAGATCCAAGTGTATGTATGGGGGTTGAACATAGTCATTCACAGTTTGTAAAGGAAACAGTTGTGAATATATATATATATATATATTGGATTGTGTAATTGGTATATTCACAACTGTTTCCTTTACAAACTGTGAATGACTATTATATATATATATTTATATAAATAAATATATATATATATATATTTATATATATTTATATATATTTATATATATATATATACGAAACGTAACAAAATGTAACAAAAGCAATTTAAAAAGTCATTCATTGTCAGAATAATGTCCTTCAGAGTCATTTTGAATACTAAAGCTTGTATCTCTCATGTATTTTCAAAATTAAATATTTAGCTATGAAATAAATACATAATCTTGCAGTTACAAAATTGACACCTAGTAATTAATGCAATAAAGAATTTGTAAGGGATCATATAGTAAACAACCCACATTATCACTAACAATAATGTTTGTGGCTTTGTGTAAAACTAGCCTACTGTCTCACATCCATACTAGCAGGTAATTTAGTTTTGCATTAACCCATCAGAGGTATTACTGTGACAGATTAGTACTATGTTGGCTAAAGACTCCCTGCAGTGATGACCAGCAATTAGCAGGTCTGGTCATAGCATGTGGGGGCCTGGCTCAGTGGGATACCACATTCCTTTCGAGATGCCTTTAACACCCAGTTGTTGCTATACAAGATATAGATATTTGTGTGTAAGTAATATAGTTTATTTGTCACGTATTGCATTAACAACTGCAGAGAGTAACAATTAAGTCATGATACGCAAAGTTGGAAAAAATCGCTACTAAATGTATTTATTGTTTTTCTACTGCACACATACATGTATATACACAATTGTCACTGTACAACTACACAGACATATACCTGTATATCATTGTTACTTCAACTGATCTAGATCATTGACATGTACTCTGACTGGTCAAACCCGTTGTTGGTGAACATTATCTGGTTAATGTCGCTGTTTTTTGTCCTCACCCTCTTTATTAGGAGCGGCATTCTGGGTACCTGGGACATTCTGTGACACAGGTTCATCTTTATCAAGAGTCTGTAGCTGAATTTCATCGTATGTGGTCCCATGGTCCATGTTTTCCTGTGGTGGAGTGTCGGTTCCGGACGCGATGGGAGACTGGCTGAGCCCAGGGGTGACAGCTGCCCCTTGATGCAGATGAGACTGGCAGGGCTCTTGGGTGACAGCTGTCTCTTGATGCAGATGAGACTGGCTGGGCTCATGGATGACAGCTGTCTCTTGATGCAGATGAGACTGGCTGGGCTCAGGGATGACAGCTGCCCCTTGATGCAGATGAGACTGGCTGGGCTCAGGGATGACAGCTGCCCCTTGATGCAGATGAGACTGGCTGGGCTTAGGGATGACAGCTGCCTCTTGATGCAGATGAGACTGGCTGGGCTCAGGGATGACAGCTGTCTCTTGATCCAAATGGTCATTCGAGCGCTTTAAACTCTGAAGTAACAAATGCCATACTAAAGATACTGGAAACCTTTATTTCGTAGGTCTTGTTTAAGCCAAACATAACCCAGACTGTTTTATTTTGACTCGATCCAATTTATAACACTTTGTGTTTTCTTAAAAAAAATTATTTCTGCCAAAAACTTATATTGCTGAACATATTAATATTATTGCCAAAATGTTGAAAATTGATGCATATAGCTATTACTGTCACAAAGGTAGATTCCTGAAGCATATATATATTACCGCCATAAACGTAGATTACTTATGAATATTTATATTACAGCCATTAAATAGATTACATATACTTATAAATATTGGTATTACCACCTCAAACCTTACCTCTCCAGTTCGGCTGGGCAAGACATTTCATAAGGGAAGTCTTCCTCCTGTTAACCATAAGGTTTTTCTTAACCAATTATAATTTGCGGCCACTATAATTACAGTGCCGCTGCTATATATATCTAAAATATAAACCGAAACTATTCTATACATATTCAACAAAAATAGATCACTGACGTATTGTCCGTAAGGATTAAACTGAAACTGCTTATTGATTTATCTTATTCGTTCGGAGAAGTTTCTTAACATTGAAACAATGTACATGGATAAATGAAAACTGGAGATGATTAAAACTTGTCCATTATCAGGGAAGAAGTGGTTTGGGTGAGTGGATAAAACCGAGATTTTAACTCCGTCTAGGCTGTGCCCAGTTTCATTTAATAATATAAAGAACTCTACATGCATCTTTGCTAGTGAAGACAAACCTATTTATATTTTGTTATTATTAAAAATATGCACACCTTTTGTTGATTAGAACCCCAAGGGCGGATCCAGGAAAAAAAATTCAGTTGAGTGGGAACCAAATTGATCGGGCACCAGACCGCGACCTTCTGATTAGTAGACAAGCACTTACACCATTTGACCAAACAGTCAGTTTTATTCGGGTGCCTAATATAACCGTATTAAAAGTGGTATTCGACAGTTTGGAGCAGATGTATTGTCTCAAACAACCATATAAATTATTGCTACCTGAAAAGATCCCGCGTTTTTAGTGTAGAATATTTAAAAATGAAAAGTAGAGCATAACACCCCACTCGTCGTTACAAACATGTATTTCCTTTCTGAGTCAACGCTACACAGTTATTTTCAAACTTTGAAGACCATGTGACTACCTACTGTCAAACTCACGTTATATTATCATCCAGGTTATCCGCTCTGACTTCGGTATCTTTCTGAAGCCGACATTCCCATCGTGCTTATTTATAGATTTAGAAAGAACTAACATTCAGAGTAATGTTTTCACTATTTGTACCGTCCAACACTTGATGTAGTGTTCAGAATCGTCTTTATTTAGACTTAAGCTTGAGTTCATGCAGAAATGATACCTAATTTCCCAAAACCTGGATAAGTGTTTAAAAATTGTATCTGATGTAGGAAAACTGTCGGATAACACCTTTAAAGTCAAACAAGGGAATACCGTCGCACGCGACTTTCTATAAATAACTGGCTGAAGATAAACTGAATATACATGGGTCGCAGTTTAATCCTGACGGACAAGATGTATCAATATTACCGCCACAAACGAGTAATTCAGTGCATGGAAGAGAAGATCTATGAGGACGAACAACCACGTGATGGCCAAGACAACAATGGCCGCTACTGTTAGTTGAACGGTTTCCCTGGCGACTATACACCGGTGGTCCGCGCTCATGTCATCCTCGCCCATACCGCCGTATCTGAAGCATCATTTATAGATTGACAACATCAAACAAGACAACAGACAGAAAATGATTATTAATCAGTTTTCGTAAAGAGATGTCGGAAATTAACGAATAGTATCTTTTTTGTTTACATATTACATAAAAATACGTACACCCATTTAGGCACAGAAACAAATTAAAGGGATCTCAAAAGCCTTATATAAGTGACCCCCCCCCCCCATTTATTGCCCCACCCAGCATGTGAGGGCATCTGTTTTCTGATAAGCCAGGCTGCCACAGTCTGTAACGATGTGTCTGTCACACAGGTATTGTTCAAGATCCAAGTGTATGTATGCTATATCTGGGGGTTGAACATATTTATTCACAGTTGTAAAGGAAAAAGTTGTGAATATACCAATTACGCAATCCAAATATATATATAATATATATATATATATATAATATATATAATATATATAGATATATATATATAATATATAAAATATTGTTTTCTTTCTTACTTTGTTGGTTGATTTTGTTATTTCTTATACATTTTGTTATTTCTTTCATTCTTTTAGTTCTCATATATATTTAAAGTTATATTTTATTTTGATTTGTAAAATGTAACCAAACGTTTCTAACAAAAGCAATTTAAAAAGTCATTCATTGTCAGTATAATGTCCTTCAGAGTCATTTTGAATACTAAAACTTGTATCTCTCATGTATTTTCAAAATTAAATATTTAGCTATGAAATAAATACATAATCTTGCAGTTACAAAATTGACACCTAGTGATTTATGCAATAAAGAATTTGTAAGGGATCATATAGTAAACAACCCACATTATCACTAACAATAATGTTTGTGGCTTTGTGTAAAACTAGCCTACTGTCTCACATCCATACTAGCAGGTAATTTAGTTTTGCATTAACCCATCAGAGGTATTACTGTGACAGTCTAGTACTATGTTGGCTAAAGACTCCCTGCAGTGATGACCAGCAATTAGCAGGTCTGGTCATAGCATGTGGGGGCCTGGCTCAGTGGGATACCACATTCCTTTCGAGATGCCTTTAAGAACAGAGGTAAAATAGTTTGCTAACATTCGGACTGGACGTGCGTGAACTTCCTTCAAATCAGCATGAACTCTACGTTGTCATTTTTGCGCAAAAGCAAATTATATTAAACAACAGCGAATTTTCAGTGGAGTTATGCATACTGATTGCTTCTTTACGCACGTAAGAGAACACAATGTTCTCTAAACATGCTATCTTTATTCAATAACAAGTTTCAAGTTATTTAGGCTCGCAGACACAATCAAAATTTGTATTTATAAGGGATGTAAATCGAATCCCAAAACGATATTCGAATATTCGTAACGTGTATTCGAATCTTATTCGAATATTCGGAACGAATTTATATCGTAGTGGCACATAACACGGTAATTTTCCATTACGTTCAATGTGTTTATTCATTGTAAAATGTTTATTTCTGGTCATAATTTACATTGCTAGCCTTACTTAATGCTAAAGCGGCGGTAGATTTATGATTTTAGCATAGCATTTATTTTTAAAACGACGATTTCTTCTTTTTAAAATACAAACGGCAATATTATCAATCCGCCATTATCCTGTTTATAGTGAAAGACCAGACGGGGTGTTTCTTTACTTAAGCTCCTTTTAATGTTAACATATCGATTTAATAAAGCCATATCACATTTTATTAGATGAAACTGTACAACACATGCACACCAGCTCACAATTTTAATATTTTACTCTACTAACCGCAAACAATGTATAACAACAAACAGTCAAATATGTTTTGTGAACTAATCTTATAAAATACATAAATATTTAAGGGGGGCATTTTCAAAAGGACAAAATGCGGGTGATACTGGATCAACTGTAAGATAATTAGGCAAAACCACGAAGGTTTTATGAAGGGAAATCGCTCAAGTGTACAGCCAATTAACGGTCTTGATTGGTTGGTGGTCGGATTGATGTTTAATTGTGATTGGCTGATATCGCTAAGGGCGTTAATCCGAAGCCATAACATGTCAATTAGAGACATTTTGTTACCAATACACAAGTGACAATTACAAACCTGCTCGCCATATGCCTATGGGTGAAAGGCGAAGGTAAACAAAACCATTTGATGACGATAATTACTGTGATTGGCTAGTGTCAAGATTACCTGACTGTTAATAAACTGATGAAGTACCAATATATATATATATATATATATATATAATTATTAAAATTGTAAGCTCATGTATTAAGTAAACCTATGACGAACAATTAAAAAGTATGTAGATATACATTTTTGTTATTCGGAGAGAACGAAGCAAAAACAGAGAACAGAAAATCGCGGTGACAAAAAATAACAGATGTCGCGGTATTGTATAGGAATAAAATAACAAACATGAAGTAGAGTGACAAAAACAGAAAGTGATTGCAATTTAAGTTTGTTTGACAGTGATCTGGTTGTGCTTTCCAAAAATAAAAGAAGTTCTGGTGGACTGTTATCAATAAGTATAGCCTTATATAATGTATTCATTACACAGTATCCTGACCGAAGCTGGATAGAGTCAGTGTTACGTAATTGCTGTAGCTAGTTGTCGCAGCATTGAACTGATATGTGTGTACTTTAGCAACTGTTTCAACAGCTGTATGGTGATGTGACCGGGTCTTAGTGGGGGAGGGGGCAGAGAAGAGGCTGTGCGCGTTAAAGGCATCTCAAAAGCCTTATATAAGTGACCCCCCCCCCCCCCATTTATTGCCCCACCCAGCATGTGAGGGCATCTGTTTTCTGATAAGCCAGGCTGCCACAGTCTGTAACGATGTGTCTGTCACACAGGTATTGTTCAAGATCCAAGTGTATGTATGCTATATCTGGGGGTTGAACATAGTCATTCACAGTTTGTAAAGGAAACAGTTGTAAATATACATATATATATATATATATATATATATATATATATATATATATATATATATATATATATATATATATATATATATATATATATATATATATAAATCTTTATTTGTTTTCTTTCTTACTTTGTTGGTTGATTTTGTTATTTCTTATACATTTTGTTATTTCTTTCATTCTTTTAGTTCTCATATATATTTAAAGTTATATTTTATTTTGATTTGTAAAATGTAACGAAACTTTTCTAACAAAAGCAATTTAAAAAGTCATTCATTGTCAGAATAATGTCATTCAGAGTCATTTTGAATACTAAAACTTGTATCTCTCATGTATTTTCAAAATTAAATATTTAGCTATGAAATAAATACATAATCTTGCAGTTACAAAATTGACACCTAGTAATTAATGCAATAAAGAATTTGTAAGGGATCATATAGTAAACAACCCACATTAACACTAACAATAATGTTTGTGGCTTTGTGTAAAACTAGCCTACTGTCTCACATCCATACTAGCAGGTAATTTAGTTTTGCATTAACCCATCAGAGGTATTACTGTGACAGATTAGTACTATGTTGGCTAAAGACTCCATGCAGTGATGACCAGCAATTAGCAGGTCTGGTCATAGCATGTGGGGGCCTGGCTCAGTGGGATACCACATTCCTTTTGAGATGCCTTTAAGGTGATTTCATGCTGTTAACCAGATGGCAATAGACCATTTCAAACGTCTAGTGCGCATGCGCCGATTTATATCTCGCGCTACGAGACTTGGCCCGTTTTCTCGAGATTTTCCAAAACTGGGGGCTCTTGCGCAAAGGATTTAATCATTTGTGTCCGTACCAAAATAGTTTATTGTGATTTTGTAGGTCGTTTTGTTGATAAGACGCTTGCATGTTTTGTTTGATGTCATACGACGTAAACCAATCGAACAGTGCGTTACAGAAACTGGCGGATGTACTTTAACCATAAAAGGTGATGGTAAACAACGCCGTTCGTTTGACATTGATGATAGCAAAAACCACCCATTTCTATAATTTGTATAAATGACAAAATATGATCAAAACTATACATTTTCTGAAAGTGCTGCTCATACCAATTAAAGAAATATATAGGTTTATCATGTAGATGTATAACATAATTGTTTGGATGGACCAGAAAATACAAAAAAATATCAACCTTCGAAAAAAGGTCAGTTTTTAATTTCAAGGAAGTTCTGACCTCATATATTATCTAACCAAATAAAGATACAAGAAACACAAACTACTGTTCTGTTAACTAGTCAGCTATATACACATCAATTTTAATTGTACCTGAACATTTTCAAAGAGGTATTCTTGTCTGACAGTAACGTGTACATTGTTCACGCACTTATAACATGGAGTCGCTAATTACATCACTGTGATTTTAATTTCTTCAAGGTTGTAAAAAAATAAATGCGGTGTTATTTCTTTCTCTGGGCTCTCTGGCTAACACTGCAACATCAAAGAAAATTCTGGGAAACAATCGACGGTCACTATCTTTTGAAGTCGCCGAAAAGAAATATTTTTGTTTCAAATTGACCGACCCATTATTTCTCTAATACTGTGTTACATGATATCGATCGATAATTGTCTTCAAGCTGCCATTTAGAAGATAGAGAGGGTGTGAACGTTGGGTACTGTTGAGAGATTAAAAATGATAAGTACACCTGAACGGCGTGTGCTATGAAAAAATATGCAACGTTATTGACGATTTATCTTCGCGGCATAAGTATACTTTCTAAAGGAGTGAGAGTGGAGAGGGGGGGGGGACTAATATTTCAGACTGCGCATGTTTTTACTTATATAAATATCCTTACAAACTTCTTTAGTCCATTGAATGATCATAAACGGATTAACTACAAAAGAATAGGCGAGCTATTGAAATAATACATTTGCAATAAACTTGAGATGAAAAAATGCATTAGATTGTGTTCCTTGAAATCCCAACATCCACGTTTCCTCTTCCTTAACGAAAAAAATAGTGGGGTTGGGAAAGGGTGCACCATTGTTGGTACTGCTAAAAATAACGTTAGGTCCTTTTATGAGCCAAAAAAGATATTGTAGACCTTAGTGTTTTGTCCTTTTTGTTGTCCTCGCGTAAGTCAATGCATATTGCTCTTTAAATGGTGAATGTCATAAACCACACGACTGCCATATGGAGACAGTTTCAAACACAGCTGCATAGCGGATGCATGTGTTCTTGCGAAGGGGAAAAGACGCCAAAACACGGTCACACTTCCTGTCCACTAGACAAACAAGGTGTCATAAAACTGCCAATTAGCTTAATTAGTTGGGGTGTCCGCTCATGTCTTAAAATTAGGGATTCAATTAGAGAAGAACTTTATGATGGTATGAAAGGGACCCACGCGCAAAGAGAAACACAAAAATTAAGTACCCGGTAGGGCCCACTTTAGACCACATTTTGCCATAGAACATTCAAGCCATGAATGGGAAAATAAGCCGTACCCAGGCGTGTAGACCCTCATTCAAATAGTTGCAAATCAAGTAAAGTCAAAGTAATATGGGATCATGATGATGATCATGTGTGGCCAGGTAAATTAAATGGCGGTAATGATTATAATTTCTTAAATATTTAACATGTAAATGAACGTGATATAAGTTCGTTTTTTATTACGATTGTTTTATTTATCTGTCAATTGATGATTGTATACGTGCACTATTTGGCAACTTGTGGTTATTCAGACGCTGAACTTTTGTCAATTTCATGATTTTCAGTACTGTATTACGTTCAATTAGATAATACAAAATCCGGAAGTGAAGAGCCCCCAGTTTTGCAAAACACGCCGAGCCTCGCAAGATTTTCTAACTAAGCGTCTACTTGATCAGCGGAATAGGATTGGCCAGACGCTTGGTTTGAAATGGTCTATTCGTTATCAGGAGACATGACCCACTCCCTCTATCTTAGAGCGAGCGCGATCACATATCGCTAGCGTCTTAAGTCGCTGGGAGACACTACGATCAACTAAAACATGTCTTTTCAATTTCCTTCAAACTTAACAAAAGTGACATATAAATTTTAAAATATTCGAATCACAAAATCTCTATTCGAATAGCGATTTGATATTCGAATATTCGTTAACATCCATAGTATTTATGCGTTTGTTTGTTTTTGGCACTGTTCTGGCGCCTCGAATGGAATGATATTTTATGAAGATTCAAGTGAAGCCGGCAGTAACAGGAAATTACAGCGGTTCTGTGAGACCATTTTTAGAGAAAAACAAACAAACATGGCTATTCCAATTTTAATAGTGTAGCGCGTGACAATATATTGTAGCTTGTGCTTATAAAAAGGTTAGCATTAATAGAAATTGGAAGCTGGTTGTTGTGGGCTTGTTTATCAAAAGAAACAGAGTATGCCCGATGCTAACAATGTAGCTTGTAATCATAGATGTTGCAGACAGCAAGGAATAAAACAAAATAGTCTAGGTCTTATCTGAGTTACGGTTCCTGACTCACAAACATGCAATGAATCGACAGTTTAAGAAAAGTATGGGTTTTCTAGATAATTAATTTTGTTTAAGGTGAATGCTCTCTACTGCACCATTACATGTCTCATATTCGTGATCTTTCTTGCGTGTCGTTTGCATTCAGCAAGTATTAACTGTACCTTCATTTACCGGTAGTTATGAAATAGTTAAACACTTGAAATGAGTTAATGGCGTCATGCGCTATGCACACACATTAACGTTTCCATGATTCTTTTAACAAAACATGTATAGGTTTTTAAGGGTTTTTAAACGAAAAAAGAAATATGTATAAAATATCAATTTGCGGAGACCACAATCTTACCGTAGCTGAAAGGCACAGGACGTGTAAAATTCGTATCTGCCTAGTAGTAGGAGAACCACGAGTGCAGCGGCACTACTTGTGTGCAGAAAACTGCCCAGTATCAGGCTCACAATGTCAGCCACTAGGTGTAGGATCACCTATACAATAATGCCATATTAATGTGGTGGAATTTAACATTTTCGGTCAAAATTTTGTATTTTAAAGCACAGAACTGTAGATGGTGTCGTACGATTTAGAAAATAAATGCACACATTTACGTAACAATCTTGCCTTTATCCCATTTTCTTTATTATTCGGACACAAATTTGATTGGACAAAATTTAATTGGCCGCCGCAGCCTAAAATCGAAGAAAAAGCTAAAGCGCCAACAAAAGTGATTTAAGCGTTGCCTTTAAAGATATACCGTTCATATCACTTGGTCAATGAATATGAAATGTTAAAATATAGTAGCTTTACGTGTAATTTAATAATATGCATATGATGTGTTCTATCAATGAATTATTCCCCAAATTCTCTCGTTAGATTTGAGTCAAAACCGGCTTATCATAATCTAGCGTACTTACCCCTATGAGATCTTTACGGGGGAAATGAATTTTAAGAACAGTTATAAATATATAAATTTAAAAATCGTAAAATGTTAAGGAAGAACATGCGGTTAAGGCGATTAAGCATTTACAGTTTTATCTAACTAAAAAGTAAGTAAATGGTAGGCTAGTAGTAAAAATGCATATCAAAGTAATGACCTTCTTCAAAACAATATCATGAAAACGATTTACACGACAGTGTTATAGAGATCTACAAGACAATGTCATAAAGTCGATCTATATAAGATAATATCATGAGATCGATCTACAAGATAATGTCATAGAGACGATCTACAAGATAATGTCATAAAGATCATCTACAAATAATGTCAAAAAGATGATCTATAAGATAATGTCATAAGGACCATCTACAAGGTAATATTGTAAAGGCGACCTACAAGATAATACCATAAAGACGATCTACAAGGTAATACCATAAAGACGATCTATAAGATAATGTCATAAGGACCATCTTCAAGATAATATTGTTAAGACGATCTACAAGATAATACCACAAAGGCGATCTGCAAGATAATACCATAAAGACGATCTACAAGATAATACCATAAAGACGATCTATAAGATAATGTCATAAGGACCATCTACAAGATAATATTGTTAAGACGATCTACAAGATAATGCCATAAAGGCGAACTGCAAAATAATACCATAAAGACGATTTACAGGATAATACCATAAAGGCGATCTACAAGACAATGCCATAAAGACCATCTACAATACAATGCCATAGAGACGATCTACAAGTTGATGTCATGAAGACGATTTGCACGACCAAGTCAAGAGACGATTTACAAGCCAACACCATATAAACAATTTACAAGACAGCGTCAAAAATGATCTACAAGACAATGTCATAACAAAATTAGGAAATGCCCTAAATACAGCGTTCAAGACTGCCGTAAAACAATGTTCAAGACACCGGAACTCGATTAGATGGGTCTATTTCAGTAACAGTTACAGTAAACAGATTTGTAGATCAGGAAATATATCCGGTATCGAATACCAATCACGACAGATCTTACCAGCCCCTTAAGGCAGGACATTGACGCCGCTACAGCAGTGATTGACACGAGAATGTACTGAAACATAGAAACAAGCGCAGACAGTTTCAAAGATTGTATTGTCGGTACACAGCCAATAGTACACTACAACGACTTCGTCATAGTCAAACTTGCAATTTGAAAAGTATGTTTAAAAATGGAAACACTATTGAACCACTATTAGATTAGTGCGGATTGTGTCGTTCCATGTCTAGACAGTCTTAAATCATGAAGGCAGAGAGACACAGAGAGAGAGAGAGAGAGAGAGAGAGAGAGAGAGAGAGAGAGAGAGAGAGAGAGAGAGAGAGAGAGACACACACACACACACACACACAGATGCCTATATAATCATAATCATCATCATCATCATTATAATCATCATCATCATAATCATCATCATATTATTATTATTTTTATTACATCATCAGATAAAAAAAAAAACATTTAAGGTGAATACATAGCTACTGTTTGTTACACAAGATATACATAACATGTCTCTAACAAAAATACTGCTACAAATTGACAAATTTATAGATTGTTTGCCTGAATATAAAATACTAGTTGATATCTAACCACGCGTTGCAGCAAGAAATCTTAGCAGTCTTGTTTGCAACCATTTAAATTGAGTATCTGTATGACCAGGAAGTTGTGTTGCATATTGCCTTAATTAAAACGCACTAAATATGTACGTAGCAAAATTTAAACTGTTCTCGACGTTGTCTGTAATAAATCAGTGAATTTAAGCATGTCTGGTCTTGTTCAACTATATGGTTTGAAATCAGTTTTTCTTAGGTGCTGTACATTGGACATTTCAGCTAAAAGTAGTACCCATATTCTAGTGCATGACAAACGTCACGTTTTCTTTCACTTAATTGAATAAATACGCTTGAAAGAGCAATTCGAATTTATTAACTTCAATAGTGTATATTTTATGGCTAAATCTAAGTTATTTAATATTCTTTGGTTTTCTACGGTGGCACAGAGGTGACATGCACTACTCTTTTTTTTTTCTCGTTCCCACGAGATACTAAGTCGTGGGACGACATACTAAGTCGTGGGAACGAGATAATAAGTCGTGGGAACGAGATAATTAGTCGTGGGAACGAGTTAGTTAAGTCGTGGGAACGAGATAGTAATTCGAGGAAACGAGTTAGTCAGCCAATCAGAATGTTTGTTACATTTATGCATTTGTCATACACCAAGTTACTTCCCTTTGTTTCAAATAGTTACATTTTTAAAAAGCAGATTTGTTTATATTTATTTGTAAGAAAAATATGTTTTATCAATAAAAGAAAAACATCACTTTAGCAAGCATTTATCAATGTTGGTAGCTCTGACATAACATAATACACAAATTCACGCCCCCAACCAAATATCCTGGATCCGCCACTGTGGGTGTATATGTAAGGTATGATACAAGAAGCACACATATGTTCCACTGTTATTTCAAGTTCTTTTGAACTAGCCCAACTTGTTTGGGTGGCGATCGGTCTTCAGATTGTTGCTGTGTACTTTACGAAAACTGTCGTGTACTACCGACAGCGCCCAAAATAAATTAAATTATAATATATAGTACTACTTAATGTATGTATTAAACTTAACCCTGTACATACACCTATATATTCGAATAATAGTTGCAACATCGTCGGCCCGTACCCTTAAACCATTAGCGATACAACGCTGTCGCAGGACCCGGTACCCGTGCATACTTCCAGAACGCTCAACTTCATAAGTAATAAAGTTCACAGCAGTTCGATAATCACTATAAATTCTTGGTCGCAACCCCAGTACACGTGAATCTCTATGCAGCTGCCTGACAGGTAGCCTTATATTATGCCTTTCTTTCAAAACAAATCGAATTTCTGCATATGTTAACCCAGTTTCAAAGTAAAACTTAATAAGTCTTTCTCTGTCATCGGCCATCATTGAACCGAATCATGCATGCATGAATAAAACAAGCATTTTGATTGGCTAACTATCTCGTTCCCACGACTTACGTATCTCGTTCCCTCGAGTTAGTATCTCGTTCCCACGACTTAGTATCTCGTTCCCACGACTTAGTATCTCGTTCCCTTGACTTAGTATCTCGTTCCCACGACTTAGTATCTCGTGGAAACGAGATAAAAAAGAGTAGTGCATGTCACCTCTGTGCCACCGTAGTTTTCTGTTGCCGTGTTCACTTTGTTTGGGAATTTTTCAACATGAATTGCCTATATTTTCTGCTCCGTTATTTAGTATGGGTACAATGACTTTGTCGAACAGTTCAAATCGACAACTTATTTTGATATTTGTAAATCTTACTAGATACTTATTCATATAAAAATGCCTTCAATTCTTGACCTGCCATATTTCGCACGCGCACGAAAAACAGCCTCATGATGAAATCTTTAAACCAAGATATTTATATGCTGGTACAATGTCGATGATATCGTTATTATACGTGAATTATTTGGTTGTATACCACCTTTTCATAAAATAATCATATAATCAAATAATTTTTATTCTAACCAACTGCAATTTTAATTTGTGTCACAATGAACACAAAACAAAACAAATAGAATGAATTACAATATAAACAGTACAAGAATCGAAAACTCGTTTCTGCATTACATTTGAAATAATCGACTCTTCCTATTTTTATAGAATTGTCAGTAATCAATACACTGTTGATTTAGATGATGATTTGACTTGGTCAATGTAAAAGCAGGGACAACAGTCACCACGGTTTTTCCAACTGATCTACGGTGCGCCGGTGGTTTCTTCCAGACCGTTTTTATGAGGTCGCTCTGTATCAATAACTGCTTAGCGTTGCAACTATTGTGTAAAATATCAAACATCTCAAACTTACAACAAATCCCACAGTCCAGCCATTGGTCAATGCCGACTTAAAGCTATCGAACTTTGGCTCATAGTCCAATCTGTTGTCATAGAAGAACTGGAAACCCTTTTCCCCTGCAGTATACAGAACAACTGTACCCGTGATGCCTACAACAAGAGAAAATACAGAATTGTCACCAAGACGCTAATAGGATAAAATACAGAATAGTGATCGGAGACGCTTACGTAATTAAAAATACATTATCGCTTATACCAGAGCATACAGAGTCGTCTTCGTTACGCTTACAAGATAGAATAACATATTCTTGTTCGTGGCGCTTACAAGAGAGAAATACAGAATCATGTTAGTGACGCTTACAAGAGAGAAATACAGAATCGTGTTCGTGATGCTTACAAGAGAGAAATACAGAATCATGTTCGTGATGCTTACAAGAGAGAAATACAGAATCGTGTTCGTGATGCTTACAAGAGAGAAATACAGAATCATGTTCGTGACACTTACAAGAGAGAAATACAGAATCATGTTAGTGACGCTTACAAGAGAGAAATACAGAATCATGTTAGTGACGCTTACAAGAGAGAAATACAGAATCATGTTCGTGACGCTTACAAGAGAGAAATACAGAATCATGTTCGTGATACTTACAAAAGAGAAATACAGAATCATGTTCGTGACGCTTACAAGAGAGAAATACAGAATCATGTTAGTGATGCTTACAAGAGAGAAATACAGAATCATGTTAGTGATGCTTACAAGAGAGAAATACAGAATCATGTTAGTGATGCTTACAAGAGAGAAATACAGAATCATGTTAGTGATGCTTACAAGAGAGAAATACAGAATCATGTTCGTGACGCTTACAAGAGAGAAATACAGAATCATGTTAGTGACGCTTACAAGAGAGAAATACAGAATCATGTTAGTGATAGTTACAAAGAGAAATACAGAATCATGTTAGTGATGCTTACAAGAGAGAAATACAGAATTATGTTGGTGATGCTTACAAGAGAGAAATACAGAATCATGTTAGTGATGCTTACAAGAGAGAAATACAGAATCATGTTCATGACACTTACAAGAGAGGAATACAGAATCATGTTCGTGATGCTTACAAGAGAGAAATACAGAATCATGTTCGTGACACTTACAAAAGAGAAATACAGAATCATGTGAGTGAGTAAAAAAAGAAAGTTAGCAATAACTTTTTTATTTGTCTTTATGTAATGAACTTCTAGTAAGTGCACATTTTTAATTCATTATTTTGGCTTATAGAAATTTGTAGCCAGTTGGTATGTCTTGTAATTTTAATTCTGTTTCAAGTTGTTTAAGGGCAATTAAAATGCTTCCATTTTTATCATCCTTAGACTACCTACTGCATAATCTTATAAAAAATAAATCTCTTTTCATTTTATCAGCTTTTCCTTCCCATATAATTTTAAAACAATGGTATTTCATCTTATCTGTTTATTCTGTTGTTCAGTTCTATTATGTCATTATTCTGCTGAATAAATATATTCCAAGTAATTTAGTATTCAAACACTATTCTAATGTAGAAAATTGCTTGGGAATACTGTTTTAATTGCAGCCTATCCATACTGTTTTTGTTTTATCAATATTAATTTGAAAGTTTCCTCCAACTACATGAAGATTGTACAAGACATAAACTTCTATTCAAACACTAGCAGTACAGTATGAAGAACATGTTAAACTACATAAAAAAGAATCCTCCATTTGAGATACATAATATTACAAACATTATATTATACACTAATATCATATTACATAAATTATACAAATCGAGTATTACATAGAGACACATTCTTCTTTTAGGCATCATGTTGGAAAAAATGTATTAATACAAATTGAGATACGAACAAACATAACATAAATTTAAAAAAAAAAGTTCTAAAAACGCTCACACTCAAATTGCCTTTTTCAAGAATTATACATAAATAATTGCTTTCTTTACATATTTGCAAACGTTCATGGGCACTGCCATATTAGAAAAAAACTAACATTTACCTAATGCAGTTCCCTCTAGAACAACTTATAAGAAAAATGCTTTAAAACTTAAATTTGAACATTATATCTTAACTCCAATCTTGATTGAGACCTTGTCGAAAAGAAAAACAAGATTTAAATGATGGGGTTAAACATATGAGACACATAAAAAGATAACGATGGCCTGGGAATGAATTTACAATTAACATTTGTCCAGCTTTTGCGGACATGTCATTGCTTGTTCCCAAATACAATTGTTCTACATCATGACAGTTTACCCCTGGTCACTTTTTATTGGGATTATCGTCCCACCAAAAGTATTTCAGTTATCTGAAGACGGTGTCCCCTTGAAACAGACATAGGACTACCTTCACTGTGTATAGTATTTGCTTGAACGTTAATAAGGGAGTTACATCACTACCATTTTTAACGACTTTGGTAATGTCTCGGCCGGGGATCCAGTCAGAATAGGATCTGTAGCTATCTAAGAGTAAATCTCCGTATGTATTATATTCTGTAAATTGTGTGTTGGTAGCTGGTATAATGCAGGCATCAATTCGTAAGTGCACACACACACACACTATCAAGTATGGAAGTCCTACCTAAATATAACAACTTATATTGATAAAACTGCAGGTGAATACAAGTCCCGGTTATACAAATAATATGGTAGCACCTACCTAAAGCCAAAACTATAATGGCCAGTAATGTTCCCTTCAAACGATATGCTGTTATTTTCCTCATGTCGTATTTACGAACGTGCACATATAGATATGTATATTACACCTTAAACCCCCCGACAAAGATTTAGAATATAAACCATACAACTGGAAGTAGAACTACACGATGATAAACCAAAATCATATGATATCGGGACCGCCGACGCGTAACGTCACTCTATACTCTCTATTGAATCCGTCGCAGCGCCATCACCGGAAGTCATAGAAAAATTCTGGTGTAAATTATGAAATAGAAGGAAAGCTGAAAGCTGTGTTAGCATTAATGAAAAACGCGTAAATCTCGTGTTAATGGGGGTACTTGGATGTGAAATTATAACTTCCAAAGGGTTTTACCAAAATAGAGCGGCAGGGGACGCTATTTCCTGTTGATAGTTATTCAGATTTAAGTCTTAACCTAGACACGACGCACATCTGCTCCGCCCACTTCGAGTCTGCTGTCATTGTAAGTTATTTCTTTTTTAGTTTGTTGTTGTTTTTAATCTGATGCCAAGGTTTTATCCTAGTATATAATCAGTCATTTTACGTTTATTTTCCTGCTATATAGAAAGCTAAATCGAAAATCAACACGTCTACAGCCGTTGGTAGAATACCTTTCCTACTTTCGGTTTCCATTGCGATAAATAGTAACTGTTCATTTTAAACTTCTGACTTAGATTATCCTTAACAACATGTCTGGAATTTAAAAAGTGTATCATTTCTATACACACACACGCACGCACGCACACACACAGACACACACACATATGTATTGCTTACGTGATTCAGTTTAATTGATGAATAACCCTACTGCAACTAAATCATATACTATTTGTTAAAATAGACTGTTTGTTATTTTATCTAAATGCTTTATGTTTTAGCAATGCCCACAGAATCACAAAATCTGTGGAAGCTTATTATCAGTCAATACAAATATATAACTAAAACTATACATTTTTATTTATTAATTTAATAATACTTAAAACCTCTATGTATTGTTGTGACTTGTTTACTAGGTCATATTAATCTTAACTTTGACATGTTTATATTGTCAAAACAACATACAACTGTAAAGAAATATTCTGTCAATACAGATAACTTAAACTACTGCCTCAAACATAATAAACAATTGAGACAACCAGGTTTTTACATTTACATATAATTAGTGTACCGAAATATGTAAACAAGGGTTCTTCTGATATGAAATAAGTTAAAACTATGTCAGCATTAGGTAATTAGCTCTGTCTGTCAATACTGTAGGATATATATCAAAATAAAACACACACCATGAACACCACACTTTCAATGTTGTTAGTTGTTTTATATGCTCTATTTCTCAAAATGTTCTGTTATGAAAAGTTAAATATGTTCACATCATCTAACAGCTCGATGGTAATATTTAATCTTATCTTGAAGAATTCTGGCTTCAAGATGGCTTTAAGGTACTAGCTGAACGTCTCAGAGCAACAGGTACAAGTCAGGCAGAGACGTCGCTGGATCTGGGGATTCATCAACGTTGTCTTATTCCTAGAATCAGTATAAAAAGACAATTTAGTGCATATTCTGCATGAAACAGCGTAATCTAATTAAACTTGTGTTAAAATATTGATAGTTGATTGTGGTTCTTTTTTCTTTCCAATTTGAGGTCCCTTATATACTTAATCCTTTCCACTAGAAGTCTTTATTCCGCCTTCCGCCTCTTTCACCATCCTCCGACATATTTATTTTATTCTAATTAAATATTATGTCTCCGTGCCGTTCAGGCAAAGAAAAGCCCACCAATCACACAGTATTAGCTATGGATGTATTATATGAAAAAAAGGCATCCACAATAAGGTATAAATGGGATATTGTCTATGATTCATTCGGAATTCGAGTTCTTTGTTTACACTCGGTTACGTTATGTTTACTGCTGATTTACGTAAAACTTAAAGCAGGACAATGAATACACATACAAAGACGAAAGTTATCTTCAATCCATTTTCAACATGTAAATAAGAAAAGGTCCTATAAAAATCCACAGATATTTAAATCTGATCTACCTCTAGATAAAGTCAAACATGGTAAATGTAAATGTGACAAAAACACAGAGACGAGACATAACACCTAAAAAGAAAACCCATCCGTTACCGCCTTGGAACGGTCAGTTGGCAAAAGAACAGACTGTGGTGCTTAAACCTGGTTTGTGGAGCGCTCCAACCTCGCACTTCCTGAAGATCTTTCTATCAAACAAACAGTGTAAATAAAAATATCCCGTCAAAGTGAGACAACTAACAGTAAGCACCTGCATCGGGAATTAAAACATATACAATGAACTTATATACAGACAAAATAGCTAGTAATAAAATAAACTATCAACATATATACAGTATGTACAGTAGATAATAAAAGCCTCGGCGACCTAAAAATAACAAATGAGTTTAAAATAAAATAAAACAGCCCAAAATAGCAAAGTGTTATGAACGAAGCGGCATATACCGCTTATTAAAGACATAAACGGCATGTTTGATCTACGAATCGCGTGGCTAATGAGCGGAAGCAATAACGACAGCAACCTGCACAAGGTCGGATTCTGTGGCAGGGGTTATACAACTACCAATTTATGAAACGGGTCGGGTGATATATTTCTACCTAGGAGATCACCCCAAGTAAGATGCTGTAAAGCTATATAATCGCTGGTATACACTGTAAAATGCAGAAATCATGACTGTCCTTGGCGAATTATTTGATGTGTTAACAGCAGCAGCAAAATTAGTGACGTATATAAACATTAAATATTTGACACTATTTATTTAAATATAATGCCATCTATCATAGTATTTATTAGCATATTAAACTAATAAAATTAAATGTATTTTAAGACGTGGAAGTTAAGACTTGATATATCATGGCCGATTATGAATTTTTATGAAACGGTGAAATTGTGTTTATATTAGTGATGTAAGCGAATGTTCGAATAGCCGCCGAACGTTCGAGTGTACTTTAAGCATACGAACTTAAACATTGTTCTTTTTCCCAACAAAATTGACTGATTTGATTTTACTAAATTGCTTTCATATATCAAAAACGACGAAGTTCATACTGTTTCTTGTTTTAACTGTTATTGTTAACACATTAACTGTTTAATAATCACACCTGTTACCAGTAAAAAGGCTTTAAATTGTGGTGGTCAGGTAATAAGAAGTGGCATGACGTCAGAATAGGAAGAATGTTTACCTAATTGTCTTTTTCACATTATTTCAACAGTTTTGAACTATTTATTTTATCCACTATACTAGTGTTCAAACTGGGTAATCCGCTCAAGCTATTCTCGGCAACCGATTACGTAACATAGCAACTGGTTTCCCGCTCGCATACTGTGCAACCCATTAGGCGAGTAATATCATGAAACAAGTCTGGTCAAAATAAAGTTCAATGAATTTATAATTAGATCGGCCATCTTCTACATATCAAATAACCAATAAGACTATATGATAAAGTCCTATGTGCATTGCAGCATATACCAATATTTGAAAAAGTACAGGACAAAGGTATTTCAAATGCAAGCCAAGAGAAAATTAAGAACAAATTTGTGATGAGTCAATAAACGAAAAGAGCAAACCCGATAGTTTCCACCTTGAAACGGTCAGTCGGCAATATGGGCCGACTGGGGTGCTTAAACCGGTTTTACAGAGCTCTAACCTCGCACTTCCTGGTGGGTTTCTTTAAAGTAAGGAATGAAAAGAAAAACAATATATTTGAATACAAAATGTCCAAGCGCTGATGTTTTCCTTGATAAGTTATGAAAGTAGTAACGTCATTGAAAAATAATGTCCACAAAGTGTTTAGAAAAGAAAGGGGTATTATTTCGATTAGAAAAATACACAAAATGAGTTATTATAAGTAAAATTAACATTTTGAATCAAGAAAAAAGATTGCCAGAGCATAAGTAAGCATTTTTATTTTTGTGTTATAATTCATTATCCACTAGTGTTTAAGCTAGAAAATTCCCTCAAACTATTCGCGACAACCGATAACGCGATAACGAATCACGGACAATTCTCCGTCCGGACATTACTCCGTTCGTTGTTTCTCACATCCCGGACAATTCTCCGTTCGTAGCTTTGCAGGGCCAGACAAATCTCCGTTCATATTTTAAAGTCAATCGCCGTTTGTTAAATGTTAAACGTTATGATCTCATTATTATGTATTTTATATTTCTATCTATGATCGGTGGATTTATTTAATGCAACTGCGCATTGGTGCACACATCAACAATCATCTCTGTTGGTAACTTACACACTTGTAGATCAAAGTGAAGTATGCGTTATTGAAGAACAAAATCCAAGACTAGTACATAATTAATTGTTTTTATTGAAAAAGACAAGGTACGTGTCAAAAAAAATAAATACAAATTTAAAAGTACAAAACACAAGAAACATATTAAGCACTGAACAATGAGAACACGTACACAATAAACATTTTACTGATCAATAGCACTGTATATAAAACACAAGATCTTTAGCACTAAACATAAGAACTGTCACATTTTGTTGGTTTCTAATGGTCCAGGCGGACGTACTTTCCACTTGCCTTCAGGAACTCGCGGATATCTTTGTCGCCGTTGTGTAGTTCCTGGCACAGCCCCTTCAGTCTCTGTTGATGCGCGACTGCGTTCTTCTTTCGACGTTTTGTAGCTTGACCTCTTGCTCATGTAGATAGATTTCCGTCTCGGTTCCGGCGTTGTCCTTCTGTAGACAGGTGATCACCGTCCACAGTGATGGATGAGCGTGGCCGACGAGGTGGCGGAACCCGTTGTTCCAGGGCTTCCAGTATCTTCCAGTGACGTAGGTGCTGTCGAAGTAGTCGATGATGCTCGACAATACTTCGGGGCTTCTTCCCGGATGAGGTGAATTCCGTCTTCCACTTGGTCGACTGGCAGGAATGCTAGACTTTGGTAAAATATGAACGGAGATTTGCCCGGGTGTGCAAACTCATGAACGGAGAATTGTCCGGCCCTGCAAATCCACGAATGGAGAATTGTCCGCCTGTGCAAATTTCACGAACGGAGAAATGTCCGGACGGAGATATAGCAACTGATTACCCTGCTCGCATACTGTACAAAGCAGAAGGCGAGTAATACCACGGAACCAGTCGGGTCAAAATGGATTTACAATTAGATCACGTGATTTGTTTCATACATTCAGTTATAGGGACTGAAAACCACTATTAATTTCAATTGACCAGGAATGTTTTGCTGTTTTGTTAAAATTGAGTTTTTTATCATTATTGATCCACTTTGGCGTATTATTCCTAGCAAAAGCAAATATGCAGGCTGCTTGCAATGCAAAAGAATGTATCAAAAGAATGCAATAAAATGTTTATGCACTGCTTATTGGTTTATTTCCAGTCAAAGAATTTAATACTGCTATAAGTAAATTCTAGAGTGGTAGTATGCTTGTTAATCGGTATTGAAAGTTATAAATACCAAGTTAGGATCAAGGATAGGTATGGGCTGGTAGGGATGAGACCTATGAGTGGAAATTTTTTTTTCTCACGTGTAATAGATAGTTCCCATATCAGTGAAGATCACTATCTTCGCAGCCATCTTGGATGGTTACTCCAAGGGATTTTCAGATGAATTGTATAGAAGTAAAAATTCTATTTTCTTGTGATTTCTTCATTTGTCGTCCAATAATTAAAAGCTATACACCATTGGAAAGCTCTTGAAATTCATATTTTTAGAATACAATATTTTTAAAATTGATACATGCAAAAAGAATTAATACACAGAAATAAGTAAAGGCATTGGCTCATCCTTGAACAATATGAACAGTACATCTTTTTTGGTTGTATTTGTTACCTTTTAAACTATCAACATATTTAAAATACTTAATAAAAGCTGATTAACTTGATATTAAGTTCAGTAAAATAGACCGAAAAATCAAAACACAGTGACGAGTTTAATACAGCACATATTTCCAGATTTCGGCATGCATTAGCTTCTGCCTTCAAAGTTGGCTGCCTTGAACTGCCTTATCAGTGGCTATGACATCACATAGGAACTATCTAGTGACTACTAGATCAAATGCCAGGGATGGGGACAGGGAGGGTGTCTTATCGTGGGGACATGCTGGCTGTTTCGTTGCCAACGAAATCCTCTCCTACCAGTAGCCACAGCGGGTGACACTCACACCTACCACCCCCACCTCAGGTGATAATTGCATGATAAGTACCCCTGGTCACTGTCTACTAGCCTGTTTAGACTTTTCCGAAAATATTATTTATCTGCCCCTACAATTTGCTCTTCAATTTAGATTTAACTTCCTGAAAACGCGCACCTGTTATTTCCGGGTAGTAAACTCAGCCAAATCTGAACGTCCACATAACTCGGTTCATTAAAGACTGGCGTAATGAGCAATACATCGAAAAAGAAAGGCAATGGGCACGCGCGTTACTGTTGTGTTTGTAAAGGCAGCTTCTGTGGTAAAATTATAAATGGGGTGAAACTTCCCTTACATCGGTTTCCTGTTTATGCCGCGGCAGTCCGCAGCAAAAAACGACACAGTTTCTGTCTCTTTGGAAAGGCATACCCAAATATCATGATCTGGATTTTTTCCTCACATTTGCAATGGGCATAGATGGCATTACTTTGCATCTTACATACACAGAGTTATCCTCAATGCTGGCGTGTTCTATGCTGTGGACATGTTGATTTACAGATGTTTCGCTACCTCGTTTAAAAGTGCGTGTGTATAGTCAATAGTCGGCATTTAATGTGTCGATATATTTTTGTTAATTTACGTATGCATAAGATTCGCTCAAATTTCTATTATTAACTGAAATCACTGTGAAGCTCTGAAGAATCAAACATCGGCCATCATAAAATGGGCTAAAAGAGTTGACAAAAAAGACGCCGCATTTTCTTTGATCCTTCTGAAGTCACCACCAAGAAAAATGCCCAATTAACACAGTCTTTGATTTCACCAGAAACTTATCATCTTGTACTGTACATGTTGTGTTTTACTTTAATTGTTGTCTGATTTTTATCAATCTGGGAGAGTGTGATAATGGCAATCAGGAAAATACCTATCTCTCACAAGCTGTGAAAGGTCATGGCTTACATCAGATACAAATAGGATTATCGAGTTGTTTGGAGTAGCACTTTGGATTATTTAAGAGTGAATTTCAAAATCATGTTTAAAGAGGTAAGATAAAAATATTTCGAAGCTTTAGAATCAAAAGAAAACATAACAAAATTCTTTTCTCTCTGAAAATACTACTTACATCGGCATTATAGGATCACTTTCACACCCTGTATTATTAGTTCATACTTCTAACAAGACCAGTCAGCAATCAATAAACAAATTGCTAATCACACATACACACACACCATGAGTCAATTAACAGTTTTATGGTATGAGATTGGATTCATTTCCTTTGAGGAACGTTAATCCACATTTAATAAGAATTTTAATTAATACGATTTTTCTTTTGGTTTTGCTTTGATTTTTTTTTTAATCTCTACAAGTTATTATGTTTTCTTCACAACAAATGATATTATTTTTTATCGATTAATTGTACATACACTTATTCTATTTGGCATATTGTATGCTTTGGGACCTTGGTTAGTCAAATATTTTATGATAATATGTCTGCGGTTAATGTTAATAGTAGTTGCCTAGTTGGTAGTTATACGTACGCTACCGTGGTTACCAAAACTCGCCGTAGTAAGCAGTTAATTATGTGTTTGTTTGCTTTGAGTTTTTGAAATGAATTAAATTACCATTAAAAATCATTTCAAACTTATGGCCAGAAAACAATTAACCTTATTTAATTAATCTAATTAACATATTTAATTGATAAGTGACGTTAAAATCAATAAGCGAAACCATAAACAAAGCGGCAGATTAGCAATTGATATCACACCTTGTTGACCTTGTTTACTTGTTCAACATAAATGATCACCAGTTGAAATACTTTAAAGGTGTTCGTCAAATAACAATAGTCAGACTTTAGTTTTAGAGACATTTTTATTTTCGTTTTCTTTTTGTGCACACACGCACATAATTGTAAAAATAAAATTCTAAGATGGAACTATATTTAAATGTTTCCCTTTTACTCGTTCACCATCTTCTTCTTAATTACTTTTAATATATAACATGTACAGTCTGATCGTTTAATAAAACTTATATACTAAATATCAATAACTGTTCAAGAAGGGTGAACAATGACAACAAATACTTTTTATATTTAATAGTTCAAAAAGGCCATGGTTGTAAACTGACAACAAATACAATTTTATTTAATAACATCCTGGATCTAGGTGGTCAAACATCAGGTCTGGGTAGCGAAACAACTGTCATTCGACGTGTTTATCGTCATAATATGACTTTGCCCTTCTTCGTTCCAGCCTTATACACACAGTAATTGTACATGTCATCACCCCTAAACGGTGACAACCAAAACAAATCATCAGTTCAAACTGCGCCATTACTCCGTTCACGATGCACATGGTCCGACTTTGAAAGCTTTTCCACACCGTAAGCTCGCAGAACAGGTTCTGCCTTCTTCTCTGTCACTTGTTAGTTGTGAAAACGCAAATAGTCTTTCAATTTGATTACCGAAAGCTGATCTATCATTGAATCACTGAGAATCTTAGAATTTTTCTTCTGATTCGTCCGCCATCTTGCCAAAAAAATTACTACCCAGAGCCGAAGCGTTCCGAATGTTTTTCAATTATTGAAGGGACGTAACAGACTTTTCGGAAAGGTCTATAGGAGACATAATACCTGTGCCATGGGATGAAACCATATACACAGAATGTCAGTAAGGTATTGCCGTGTTGGCATTCCCGGCTGTTTCAGTTCCATCGGAGCGGATATTTTCGGCAGCGGGACTACAGACTAACGTCTGAACTTGTCGATAAAACTATCATCTTAAGGAAGAATGTGAATGTCGGTGCATCCATAGATTAATGCTACGGATAACAAATAAGTAAAATTAATATAAATCAAAACAAAATACGAACAAACATTTTCAGAATTAAAATCAGTGCTGTTGCTTCACTATTAAATGTTCAGGCACCATCATCAAGTCACCCAAGAAAGGGGATCTGGAGGACTGCAACAATTGGAGGGGCATCACTCTATTCTCCCAAACTAGCAAGGTTTTCAGCCGCATCATACTACAACGCATCTTAGCAGCAGTGGATGCCAAACCTCGCCAGCTGGCTTCAGACATGGACGACCATGCATCGATCATATCTTCACACTACGACAGATCTTGAAGCAGTCTAATGAATGGAACAGTCCACTCTACCTGGCCTTTATTGACTTCGAGAAGACGTTCGACAGCCTACATCGTGACTCACTCTGGAAGATACTTCAACACTATGGCATCCCACAGACACTGGTACGCACCACCCAAGGTCTATATGAAAACGTTGAATGTGTTTCATCCACAACAATACACTGACCGAACCATTTAAAGTGGAAATAGGAGTGAAGCAGGAATACATCCTATCGCCGATCCGGTTCTCCTTACCCATGACTGGCTGATGTTAAACGTCACTGAAGGACAGCGACGAGGAATACAGTGGACCCGGACGACAGCTCTGGAAGACCTGGACTATGCAGACGACCTTGGACTGATGTACCACAGACACCTGACACCCAGCAGAAAAGAGAAAGTCTCAACAAAACCGCCAGCAACATCGGGCTCAAAGTCAACAAGAAGAAGACCCAGGTACCGAAGAAGAACACCACTTCCAACACACCTGTCACCCTTGATGACACTCCATTGGAAGACATAAAAGAGTTTGTCTACTTGGGCAGCAAAGTGACGACCTATGGTGACATCAAGACATCAACACCAGAATTAGCAAGGTCAACCAAGCTTTCGCCATGCTCAAGCCCATATGGAGAACCACTAGATCAGGATCTTCAAAAGCAACGTCCTCAGCGTGCTTCTGCACGGATCAGAATGCTGAAAAACGATGGCCGCAATTGAGCAAAAACTCGAGGTGTTACAGAATAAGTGCTTGAGACAAATCCTCAAGATCTTTTGTCCAAATATTATCTTCAATGAAGAACTACTCAAAAGAACAGGAATGGACTCAATCCTTGAGATAGACAGAATACTAGTATGCCAAAAGAGATGGCTGGGACATGTTTGTCGGATGCCACATTAACTCCCTGCCAAGGATAGCACTGCGATGGACCCCCAAATGGGAAGCGGAACCGCGGGCAGCCAAAAGAGATCTGGCGAAGGACTGTCGAGAAAGAGCTGAAAAACAAGGGGTTGACCCTCGAAACATACCCCAGGACAGCAGCAGACAGAGCCAAGTGGAGATCCCTTGCCCTCGCCTCAAGCACCAGACTGTGGGGAGAGGACTGATTGAGTGATCACATGTTCAATGTTTCTTGTTTTGTTGCATGTTGTTTGCATAAATTAAAGAAAATAAGTATTATGAAAATAAATACAGAACTGATACAAACTCATATTATTTTCGTGTTTTCTTTAATACCTGTTAAGAATGTCTTAAAATTCCGACAATGGCCGAGTAATTGGTACCGCATACCTAAAAATAAACTTTCCTTGGAATCTTCGGTTCATATTGCTTAAACCGTTTACAACCTTTATTTATGTATGATAAAAGTAAGCATAGAAATGTTACAAACTCATATTATTTGTTTTATTTCTGAAAGTAATTACCGAGTAACTAATACTGCATACAGAGAAATAAAGTTTCCAAAAATTGGAACACTCGGATCTTATTGCTAAAATTTGCCCTCATTATTCACAATATTTCATAGTATAACGCAAACCAAATAGGATCAAGTTTGTTTTGTAGGATCTATAAAATTGATCTGAACGTTCGGATAAAAAGGATCCGAACATTCGAAAGCTTTAATATACGTTCAACAGCTTGTTGAGACAATACGAGAGACCGTTCATTATAACCTATGTTTATCCTGGGTCAATTGTGATTAACAAAAAGGTAATTATATTGTAATTTAAATCTTAAATAAAATACATTAAATCTTATATATTTTCACTGGAACAAAAGTTACAGGTTGTTTTATCGGTTGTATATTAGTAATAATAAGCCTTAGGAGTGATGCATACATTGGGATCTACTTTGTCCCTTTATGAGGTTAATTTACCTAAAATTTAAGTGTCATTTTACGATAATTTCGGTGCCAAACACGTGTCAGGAATAATTAATCTGGTTTAGTTGTCCAGCCCATGCATTTTGAACAATGAGCACATTGTCTTCTGCACTATTATACTGTTTGGACACAATTTCATATTAATCATAGTGCCTCATCACTTTTTTCCCAGACGATTTTCTGGCGAGCGTTTGATTGGCGCAGTTCTCTGTGTCAGAAAGACGCTTATTTCGAACTCCTCTATTTAGTTTATACTGAAATAAACCAGATGAAACAGTAACCGAATTGTGCAGTGAAAACATTAAAAACAATGCAATACATGGGATTTTAAGCACCAACCTCAGAATCCGGCACCCTAACCACTTGGCTATCAACATATTTGATGTTCAGTTATAATGTGCATTAAACTTACGATAATTGGAATTATGGAATCTATTCAGGTCACGTTAAATGTCGTATCTTGGCAATGTTACATTGAACAAAAACCCTAAACCCTACGGAAAGAACAATTTAAGCATTATATTTTCTGCCCGTTTGTTTGTTTTTCTGGCGACATTGAACATGCGATAATTACAAATTTAGACAGATTTGCATTTCCTAATTTTCGCAGGTCTCTACAGCCAATCGTGTCCGGATTAACCGGAAGGCCGAGGGGAACTTAACCTCTCATACTGGCCCATTTTAGACAACATTTCTTCAGAATAGGTGAATAAGAAAAGGTCCTATCAAAATTTCCACAGAAATTTAAATTTTAACTACCTGTAGACAAAGGCAAACAAGGTAAATGTAAATGTGACAAAAACACAGAGACGAGACATAACACACAAAAAGAAAAATCATTAGTTACCGCCTTGGAACGGTCAGTCGGCAAAAGGGCCAACTGGGGTGCTTAAACCTGGTTTGTGGAGCGCTCCAACCTCGCACTTTCTGAAGGTTCAGAAACTTATTTTACATGTTCGTTTACTTATCAAATACGTTTTACGTTGATTTTACGTGAACCAAGTTTGATAGAAGCAATCAGGGAATAGTTCAGCTACAAGCTAAGACAACTGACGGTGAATGAAATAACAATCAGTACAGTGGGAAAGTTTAAGCAGCTAATCAGCAACCATCTAAGAAAATATAGGTCTGCCACCCTCGTTTACAAACGTTAGAATCTATGGTCAACAAAAGTATCAATGCCCACCAGCTCAATTGTATTAGAATTCAGGGATGCTAAGCAAAACTTCTGCTCACGCTGCACAATTAAAATAAAGACAAGATCAGCAGTGAAAGCATTGCAATCAGCACATTAAAATGGCCAGAAAGTCAGACAGTGAATGATTTTGAAAGTAACCTAAGGCACAAAAACAGGGTAGGTGCATCAAATCTAGACCGATGGATAAGATACAAAGAGCCGCCTAAGTTAGAGAGAACTGACGTGCCAAGATCAAAGAGTTTTGGTGCAACAAGAGATTATGTGACAAGAGGAAGGGGAAGCAAAAGAAGGGCAGTGGACAAAGTGAAACGCACGGCAAAGAATGCTCACATAGTAAGAGTTGCAGTCGTACAAACAATTTCAACCCTGATTTTTCCAATGGCCCATTTACGAGTTGTGACCTCCCCAGCAAACTTGCACCATTGGAAGCTTGCTAAAGACCCGACCTGCCTACTATGCGAGTCCACAGGGTCATCGCACCACACTCTGTTAGTATGACCAACCTCTTCGTCAGTAGACGGATATCGCTAGCGCCAGGACGAAGTCTTAAGCGAGTTGACACATATCCATGAGAAGCAAAGGGAAAAATCAAGACCTCATAAGACAAACCCTCAATAACCTAACTTCGTGCGAGCAGAAGATAGAGCAATTTTAATTTTCGGTTCATCGAGTATATTTAATGAATCCTGATGTTGGGAGAAATTGTCACATAATCGGTTTTATTAGATCTACTGGTTATATCCTTACTACAACTAAAGAAGTGCGTTAAACAAACCGGAAATGTTCGCTAAGACCATAGACATATAGTAAAGGGACCGCTATATACATAGGTTGAATCCGTGGCTGGGCCCTCATCGGGAGTCATAGAAAACTTCCGGTGTAAGGAAAGCTGAAAGCGGTGTTAACATTAATGAAAAAAAAACATGCGTAAATCTCGTGTTAATGTGGATACTAGGACATGACATTATAACTTCCAAAGGGTTTTACCAAAAAAAGTGGCGGGGACACTATTTCTTGTTTATAATCGTTAAAATTTTAGTGTAAACCCAGACACGACGCACATCTTCCCCGCCCAATTCGAGCCTTCTGGCATGGTATGTTATTTCTTTATTCGTTTGTTGTTGTCTTTAATATTATATTAATATATAATACCCTAATATTATATTAGGGTTGACCGTTATATATATAATCAGTCACTTAACGTTTATTTTCCTGCTAAATAGATGCATAATCGAAACTCTGCACGTCGATAGCAGCTGTCAGAAAACTACTTTCGGTTTCCATTGTGATAAATAGTCACAGTTTCAGTTTAAACTTCTGGACAAGATTATCCTTAACAACAAATCATGTCTAAAACTTATAGAAGTGTATTTCTTTGTACATATAGATGCTTTATTTTCCATGAAAAAAAAATATTTTGCTTTTTTTTTACTATGCAGCATGTAGTGGACCGAAGGGGGTGGTGTCTAATCTATTAATTTTTATCGTTTTTGAAATAGAACCAATTATAGAATCAAACCTACCACTTCCATTACTCTTGGTTATCAATGAATAATTTTGAAACAAATATAGTGCAGTCTCTTCTGTGATTTCATGCCATGAACACCTGATATATCAATTAAACCCATGATTTTATTGAGACTAGTATTGTATAACCTTCAGTTTGAGTGTTGTCAAGAAATTGAACTACCAAATGTATGTACCACTGTTTAAGGTCACATCTTAGGATCAACCTTTTAACTTTGAGCGCCCTCTTTTTTTAGTGGATGTGCTAGACACACATATAGCAATACTTTCCTTGACTTACTCACAAAAACATTCAATTTCAGGTTGTCATTGTAGTAGATATGTGCTCATTTATGTGATTCTTTTTACATAATATGCAATTTTATTTACAGTTCCTGCAAAATGAAATCTTTCCACACTTGAACACATGGTTAGAGGGTGTCAAGCTACCTAAGGCATTTGCAAGGTAATTCAGACAAATCTATACCTTAAATAATTAACCTAATTTAAATTAATTTTGAGACAGCTAATCTGTATTACTAAACCCTATGCATATGTTTTTATGAGGTTTTTTCTGTTGTTGTTTTGTGTGTGTGTGTGATTTTTGTTGTTGTTGTTTGTTTGTTGTTGTTGTTGTTGTTTTGTGTTTTTGTTGTTGTTGTTGTTTTTTGGCACATTGCACTGACACAGTTATGGTTATATTGGCGACATCTAGCATATTATTATCTGGTTGTTTGAGAAAAAAATAGTCTAAACTTTTGGATACCACCATTAATTGTATTGTCAAAAAGGTTTTAATAACAATAAACCATGATAATGATTGTAGGTAGGATTTACTCTGCAAAGTTTTTTTGTGTGACAACTGTCACATAAATCAAGGACATAACAAGATTATAATATTTTTGTTCTAACTTTGTATGTTTTGTTTTATATTATTATTGGTGAATGAATAATAAATGTATTTGTCTAGACTAAGATTAGAACCAAAGAGGTTAGGCGGGTGCCACTTTTCATATAATGCTGAAACCTGTATGGCATTTTTTTCAGTTACCATGACAAGAACCATTTTTTCAGAGACAATTAACCTTTAATTGGTGTTGCATAATCATTGTCTGCATTTGTAAATTTATATGTATTTATCTGTCATAAATGCATTTTTCATTCCACATTAAAATATTTTCTTCACATTATAAATATGTGTTCTTGCTTAAACACCATGGGGCAGACAACAGAAGCACAGCTGTCAGGAAGGCAGAGAGGAAATATCAGTAATTTGCAGTCCTTTGAAAAAGATTAAATGTTATTAAAAGATTTTAAATTTTCAGTCTGTTTCAGTATTGCTTTCTTAGTGGTAGACCATTTCTTAAATTTTACTTTTCATAAAACTGTTTTAACACATTACAACTCAGGATTATGTTAAATATTGTTTATTTCTCCATAAAATCTATAAAATAATTCGACAGTTAACAAACATCAGGAAAACAGAAAAATCTAATTCACTTACTATATCTAATGGGTGACAGTCATGTTTTTGAATGCTATCAAAACAACTGTTTAAAGTGTATTTTACTAAGATTAAATAACATGTATAAAACTTTAAAAGAACAACTTAATGGCACATTTATCGAGTACTTGCATAGTCAATTTATATCAAATGGTATAGGGAGAGTGAAGCATGTGCTACTATTAATTCAAATAACCGAACCAAGATATAGAGTTGCGTTAACAAAGTTTAGAGTTTTGTCGCATCAACTTGCCACAGAAAAGGGTCGTCATAGTAATACAGCTAGAAGTGAACGATTATGTAGAAATTGTAATATGAACCAAATCATAACAGAATACCACTTTTTACTAATTTGTCCAAAATTTTCCCAACTACCCTCTCTATACTTGAAAAGATACTATTATTAATGGCCAACTAAACAGAAATTTGCTTTATTAATGATACAAGATCAAAGAATATTATTCAAAACGTTTTAAAATTTATATACTTTGCAAACAATTTGAGAAACTAATATCTTTATGTTGCTCTTCAGATAAACTAATGTCTGTAACCCATGTATTCTATCATTTGTCACAATTACATGTATGCTTATAATGCCTTGCTATAAAACATGTATGTTTTAATGCAATAAAAAATTTGTATTGTATATTGAATTGTATTGTTAATCCGAAGACATAAAATTTCAATTAGCGACACTTAGTTACAAATACACAAGTGACAATTACGGATTGCGATTGGTTAGTGTCAGAATTTTCAGATTGATGTTGTGATATGTCAATGAGCGAGACCATCAAGGTAAAAAAGATCCCTGCGCTAAAACAACAAGTTAATTTAAGCTGGAATGAAGGGTATTAATTATAAAATATGTACTCTTAGTTAAACAAAGTGATATATAATATAATAATTCAGCTAATGTTGTTTATTTAGCATACATTTTTCAACGATATAATATATAAATAATTTGAGAATTTTGCATAATACACTCAATAGCTTGCTTACTATAGTTTATGTGTCATAAACAAACATACAAAGTTGACTGCTACGTTGATTATTTGTTTTTTCATTTTGACTTTTGAATAATTATGAATTAGTATCCTGTCCCAAATTAAAGTAGTTGCCGAATGGCGACTTTAAAAGTAACACATTTATAATTTTTAACATGTAATCCCATACGGGAGACTATGAATACATTTGATACGTGGTATAAAATTATAAATAACTGTGTATTTGTATTTAACATTCATTCCAAAAATGTTTGCAAAAGACCAATGTAATTTCTCTAGCCAGTAACTAAAAGGTAATATATATAAACGAAGAATACGCGGCGGAAAATGTTATTGAAATATAATAATGATGTCGCGCTTTGAAAGGTTAAATGCCGATAAATATATAGAATTGTTTTACTCGTGTAGGCTTATGACGTCGAGAAGATTGTCGAACAGAAAATCGCGGTGACAGAAAATCGCAGATCGTCACGGTATTGTGTGCAATAGTGGTTAAAAGAAAATAAAACTAAAGTTTTGTTTTAAAAGTAATCTTGATGTGTAATTGAAAATAAAATAAGTTCTGGTGGACTGTGATGAAAATAACGCATGGTATAATGTGTTGTATTAATTACCAGCGATCCTGATTGATGACAGTAGAATCAGTCTTCCGTAACTAGTTTAGCTGACTGCCCCATGAACTGACATGTGTTTTTATTGTGTAGTGACAACCTGTTTTCACAGCTGTGCGTGTGATGTAACTGGGTCTAGGTTGCGCGAAAGAGACAGAACGGGGTAGCGCGAGGAGACGTAATACTCTGGATTGTATACTGTTAACCAGATGGCCGAAATCGTAGCCTAACCCCTCCCCCTCTACCCAGCACAATCACACATCGACAGCGTGCTTCAGTCGTTTTGTGACAATACGGTCAACTACAGAAATACGATGTTATTATTTTTACTAAAATAACAAACGTTAATAAGTGAATAAAAATTATCAATCATTCAAATCCCTTGATCTCTATTCGAATACCGCCATGATGTTCGAATATTCGAATATTCGTTTACATCCCTAGTTATTTAAGCTATTTGATTTATTTTAAAAATGCACACTGAATCAGAAAAATAAATAAAGCTTATTCCCAGTCAATACAAATATATAACTAAAACTATATATTTTTATTTATTTATTTGTTAGTACTTAAAACATACATGTATTGTTGTGACTCTGAACTTTGACATGTTTATATTGTCTAAACAACATGCAACAATAAAGAAACGTTGTGTCAATAAAAATAAACTTAAATTACTGCATCAAACATACATAAACAATTCAGATAATGGAGTTTCTACATTTACTCAATGTATAATTAGTGTACTAAAATATGTAAACCAGGGTTCCCCTGATATGAAATGTTAAAAGTATATGTCAGCAGAAGGTAATAAGCTCTGTCTGTCAATATAATGTAGGATATACATCAAAATTAAACCCACACCAAGAAGACCACAGCTTCATTGTTGTTTTATATGATCTATTTCTCAAAATGTTCTGTTATAATAAATAAAAAAATAAATATGTTGACATCTAAAAACTCAATAGTAATTTTTATTATTATCTGGACGAATTCTGGCTCCAAGATGTGTTTAAGTTCCCCTGTACTAGTTGAACGTCTCAGAGCAACAGGCACAGGCCTGGCAGAGACGTCTCTGGGTCAGGGGACTCATCACTGTTGCCCTATTTCTAAAATCAGTATAAAAGACAATTAAGCGCATACTCTATAGGAAACAGTATAATCTAATTATACTTGTATTCAAATATTGATAGTTGATTGTGGTTCTTTTTTCTTTCCAATTTAAAATCCCTTACACGCTTAATCCTTTCCACCATCAGCCTTCGCGCAGTCTTCCTCCTGTGTCTCCAAAAACGACTTATTTATTTTATTTTAAAATTAAGGTTTATTTGTCAGCTGAATGCTCTTGATTTGCATGCGAAACCCCGACCGGAAGTCTTTCTATGACTTCCGGTGATGGTGCTGCAAAATTGAAAGATATTCGCGCACCTTGCGGAGTCGGCGGTCCCGTTACTATATGACTAAGTTAAGACATGTATGTGATCAAACATAGTTGACAGTTATACGTTCTACACAGAGACGGTAATGCTTTTGTGTACGTCAGTGTATGTTGTACGTTATTTATAAAAAAAATTGTACAAATAAGTATTATGTTTTTATTAATACACGGAACTATTTTAAACGCGGAAGCACAAATCCTCCAAATCAGCCATTAGTGAAGTGTCATAGTTTAACATTAAAGCTAGGATCACATTAACGTCGCAGCCCGCCGATTAGCCGCCGATGGGGGGGGGGGGGTAATCGGCGGGCTGGGGGAATCGGGACGGGAGAGCTAGTAGTCGGCCGGTCTGTGAACATCGGCGGGCTCGTTAAATCACATAAAAATAACCCGTTTCGACACATCGGCGATGTTTTGAAAACTTTTTCGTTCCCAGTTGGTCCACAGTCGGAAAAGTGCCGCCGTGTAGTCGACGACACATCAAAGGCTAGCCGCCGACTAGCCGCACCCTAGGCGCCGTGTCACCGGTGATGAAAGCAATCGGCCGGGCTGCCGGCGGCACGCCGTTGACTCATCGACGAGGCCCCGCCGACTACCCAGCGTCCACGCCAGTAGTATAAGCGGGGCTCCGACTCTCCCTTATCAGCTCCGTCATCAGGGTGTCGTACTGGCCAAACAACTTTCGTCTTTGTAACCATGGCTTGACCCAAACCTGACGCCGACGTCTTCCTTCTTCTTCCTCCATCACTGCTTCTACGAGCGAGAGTAACAGAATGTTGTGCCGCACACGGAGAAGTGCCATTTGTAATTGCAAATCATCCAGGCGTTCAGGCGGTCTGGCCATGACAACTGTTTAAAATGAAGTCTCACAAATTTTGACAACTGTCACCATCAAGAGCGAGATGCGAATGAGAGGAAGATTCAGCGGTTGTCCAGGTTTATGTACCCTGGAAAAGTTTTCGTGAACGCCGCCGAGGCGTGGACGAGTAATCGCCGTCATCGGCGACTGGTCGACGACATATCTCCGGCTAGTCTCAGACTAGTCGGAAACCTCTCCCCTATACGTTGAACCTCGGCCGATAGCCGGCGGGAGCCGCCGGGGCATCAGAAGATACCCGGCCAGACATCGATAGGTGACCGCCCGATTTTGTTGAGATGGAAGACGTCTTCGATGACCTAAAACCGGCCGGCAGTCGGAGGATGCCCTGACGGTGCCCTCCGACTCGTCGCCGGGCCCCACCAATTAGTCGGCAGATGCCTGATTTTTCTTGAAATCCATACCGATCATCGGAAAATTTTATGTTAGAGTTAAAATTTTCCGACACTACGCCGAGCACCCAAAAATGAAGACGACGTCACAAAAAATGACGATAGACCGCCGACAGCCCGCTGAATGCCCGCCGATATCCCGCCGATTTAGCCAATTTTTTTTGGGGGGGGGAGGCGTCGCAAACTGATCGAAAACTCATCGGAAGCATCGCCGACGTTAATGTGATTCCTAGCATAAAGGTGGTATCTTTTATAATTTTGACCATTTTTTCCTCGTGCAACCAAATAAATTACAGTTACTTGAATATATCCCTCGAAATGTTGTTTATTGGTGCCCTACATCCATGTGAAAAGTAAATCACATTTTACTTGTCCTTACAAAAATATATGTCCTATGCGAGCTACGCTTAACAGTGAGATATTTTTTAAACTAAGTAAACCACGTAACAACTTACTTTTGAGATCGCGTTTCATAATCATCCGGGTTATAAGCTCTGACGTCGACATCTATTTTTAGCTGAACTCATAATCGTGCCTATTTATAGATTTGAAAATAAAGCGATATTTTGACAATTTGAACTGTCCAATAATTGAGGTTCGTTATAAACAGCCTAATGATGAAGAATACTGTGGTCACTGCTTCGACTTTTTAAGCCCAGGACAATCCCTTCAAACAGATGGCAGATCGGTAGTGACGATCGGACACTACCTCTCAGTAAAAGGCCTCCAGCCCTCTTGCTCTTTTTTGCTCCAGAGCCAGCTAGGTGCCCTCTCAGCTACCTGTCCAAGGCTGTAGGCTGAGGATTTCCTGTCCTTTCCAATGTTTCTCCATGAACTGAACTTTCTCCACACAGATTGGGCGAGGAATCCACGGCACCTTACTTCAACTGGGTATAGCCAGTTCTTGTTCCTTTTTTCTCAAGGTCTGTGTATTGCAGTCTCTTAGTCTCATTCGCAATGTCGCATCTTTCCTCCCACGGCACGGTGAGTTTAACCATCACAGGCTTCTTGGTTTCTGGTGACTCATTGTTGTCTGGCAGACTATCTCCGGATAAACTAGTTTCTTGCCTTAGTCGTCTCTCATTTACGAGTCATTTGCTTGTGGCAGAATGCCTGATGCAGTCCTGGTTGATGAGGTTTTCTCCCCTGGGCGCAGAAATGGAACAAAGTTGGATCCGTTACTTGACTTTGGCCTCTTTTCCCGTCATTCTCTTTAAAGGGTGTCTGCAGTACCCTGAGAACAGGGTCATGTCTCCACCTGAAGTTTCCTTGCTTTAGGGCTGTGTTACATGTGTAAGTTGGCTGGTGATGGCAATACGTCATAAACCGACCTCAAAAGAAACTGCAGCCTGAGACGTTCATACTTCCAGATCTCCTTCCAGGAGGTCAGCTTACATTCTGGAAGTGTCGATCTCATCCATGCACCATGATGACCAAGCTGTATAGCTCTAGCTTTTCTAGTTTTCTCTTCTTCAGACCTGACCCCAGTCTGCACCACGTGCCTCCTCTCGTCGGGACCTGCTTTCTTCCAGTGAGTGTGTGTTGTCATTCCTGGGCCTTAACGTCCGACTCACAACAATGTTACTTGTGCAGTGTGGCGGTCGTAAAAAATCTCCCCGTGGATGTAATCTATGTTGTCATTTAATTCATCCTATAAGGATTGTTACGTGTATTTCCTTTGATGGACATTGAACTTTGGTTCTTCAATTCCTTCTTCACATGAACAGGATGCTACAACCATTTATTCGTCTCTGGTCATGTTTGTTCATGATTCAGAAAGTTAATTTTATTTATAGTCAACCATTTTTTCAAATCGAAATAATAACATATTCTTTTCTAAACACTATGTGGACATTATTTTTAATGACGTCACTACTGTCGTCATAACGTATAGAAAATATCAGCGCATGGACATTTTGTACTCAAATAGATCGTTTTTCTTTTCATTGCTTGCATTTGAGAAACTCGTCATGAAGTGCGATGTTAGAGCTCTGTAAAACCGGTTCAAGCAGCCCAGTCGGTCCATATTGCCGACTGGCCGTTCCAAGGCGGTAATTGTCGGGTTTGCTCTTTTCGTTAAATGACTCATCACAAATGTGTTCTTACTTTTCGCTTGGCTCGTCTCTGTGTTGTTTTTTTCACATTTGCATTTACCTTGTTTGCCTTTGTCTACTGGTAGATAAAATTCAAATATCTGTTAGAGTTTTGATAGGACCTTTTCATATTTACCTTGCATGTGAAATACCTTTGTTCTGTGCCTTTTCGGAGTTTGGTATATGTTGCAATGCTCATAGGACTTTGTCATATATTCTTATTCATGATCACAACAATGTTACTTGTGCAGTGTGGCGGTCGTAAAAAATCTCCCCGTGCATGTAATCTATGTTGTCATTTAATTCATCCTATAAGGATTGTTACGTGTATTTCCTTTGATAGACATTGAACTTTGGTTCTTCAATTCCATCTTTACATGAACAGGGTGCTACAACCATTTATTCGTCTCTGGTCATGTTTGTTCATGATTAAGAAAGTTAATTTTATTTATAGTCAACCATTTTTGTGTAGTTTTTCAAATCGAAATAGTAACATATTCTTTTCTAAACACTATGTGGACATTATTTTTCAATGACGTGACTACTTTCGTTTGGCTTGCATGTGAAATACCTTTGTTCTGTGTTTTTTCGGAGTTTGGTATATGTTGCAATGCTCATAGGACTTTGTCATATATTCTTATTCATGATGGTCCAACAATCTCTTTGTGGCTCAGCCTTGCCTTTGCATGGTCAACACCTTGGCTTGCTGACCACTTCCTCCCTGCCCTGCCCTGGTTTCTACTCCTGCTTCTCTAACCCGGGGATCCCGAGAGTCTTGAAGTGCAATCACTAGCCGGGCTTTTGCAATCTTGAACTCTTCTGTCAGTGTTGACAGAGGAAGTTGTAACTGTGGTTTGACTATACAGTCCAACACTAGTGAAGCTCAATGAAACTCCAAGCCATCGTCTTCGATGAGGCTTCGATTAATCGTCCGCTCTAGGTCCTCTACTGAAGAAGTAGAGATCTCATAAACAGTCAATGGCGAGGTAAAGCGCGGTAGCAGTCCATGTTGGGAAGGCCAAACCTCGAATCTGCTTAAAGTAGTCCTGTCTTTTAAATGACAACTAAGCCTCTTTCCACCTGTAGCCGTACTTCTCGACTGTTGCCGAATGTTTACAAAGGATTGAAAGACAATGCAATATCAGGAAGCATTTTTGCCGTGGAACAACCTGGTCCCAAATTGTACAAATGATTGACATTTGCAAGTGATTAATACACTATTAGAAAGGTCAAAGATTTGTCTTTCAGACTAGCCAAATATATGAGCCCTATAAATCCATTTTTCTATTTAAATCCGAGTTTCATTCCAAGGAAAACAGCGGCCCACGTATCCGGCATCAACGTTTGTAGTTTATCGTATTTGTGAATGAAGGATGCACCTCTCCACACCACCCCACCCACACCACCCACCCCACCCCCTAAAAAACGTAAATCCTTAATTATCGTCATGTTCTTAGATATTTCTGTGATACATTATTACCACGTCCGTATAATGAAATTGTTGGGGTTTTTTACATAAGAATGTAACTTATCTTACTATCTGTCTCGTTCTTTGAATTCGCGCAATTCCTGCTGTTCTGCTATCGGGTTCAACTGTAACTTTTACCAACTCTTTACAACCCCTTCTGTGTAACAATAATCTAATTCACTCACTTTGTACGATTTTGCATAAACATGTATATGTCTCTTCTGTCTTTAGATTTGTAATCTACAACCATGACTCTTGGGATAGTCAGACGAAGTACCTAGGTGATTATTTGTGTCTGGAATCTTACGCTGTCTTCATATCATGGAGCTAAAGTGTTAGATTTTCTTGACATTTCTGGACATTTTTCATGTGGCTGGATTCTTCTCGGTAAGTGCATTATGATTTAATAAGGCAATAAAGCATACGTGTATGTATGTACGGATAATTTCAAACTTTTTTTACAGTTACAACGATGCATTTTTTTCATGTTTTATTTCCGTTTTGTTAACTGTATTTTGACCAGTAAGCCAATCATTCAATAGTACCATAACACATGTCAGCACATTAATTGTTGATTGCATATTAACGCGAAGACCAATCAGGATTATAACGGCAGCTGCCACACTGTAGCAAGTGGCGACTCATTAAACAGTTTGGACACCTTTCTTAATGGTATATTATATACAGTTCTGGACGTATACCACTTATAAGGAAGAAGAGAGGAGGACGGACGTTACTTGGAAGGAATAAGAGAGGAGGAATGACGTTACAATGAGGAAGGGTACCACTAGGAAGGAGGAGGAGAGGAGGAAAGACGTTACGATGAGGAAGGGGACCACTAGGAAGGAGAAAGAGAGGAGGAATGACGTTACAATGAGGAAGGGTACCACTAGGAAGGAGGAAGAGAGGAGGAATGACGTTACAATGAGGAAGGGTACCACTAGGAAGGGTGAAGATAGGAGGAATTACGTTACAATGAGGAAGGGGACCACTAGGAAGGAGGAAGAGAGGAGGACCGACGTTACAATAAGGAAGGGTGCTACTAGGAAGGCTGAAGATAGGAGGAATGACGTTACAATGAGGAAGGGTACCACTAGGAAGGGTGAAGATGGGAGGAATTACGTTACAATGAGGAAGGGGACCACTAGGAAGGAGGAAGATAGGAGGACCGACGTTACAATAACAAAGGGTGCTACTAGGAAGGCCGAAGATATGAGGAATGACGTTACAATGAGGAAGGGTACCACTAGGAAGGATGAAGATAGGAGGAATTACGTAACAATGAGGAAGGGTGCCACTAGAAAGGAGGAGGAGAGGAGGACAGACGTTACGATGAGGAAGGGGACCACTAGGACGGAGGAAGATATGAGGAATTACGTTACAATGGGCAAGGGTACCACTAGGAAGGAGGAGGAGAGGAGGAATGACGTAACAATGAGGAAGGGTACCACTAGAAAGGATGAAGAGAGAAGGAATGACGTTTCAATGAGGAAGGGCACCACTAGGCAAGAGAAAGATAGAAGGAATGACGTTACAATGAGGAAGGGTACCACTAGGAAGGATGAAGATAGAAGGAATGACGTTACAATGAGGAAGGGTACCACTAGGACGGAGGAGGAGAGGAGGACAGACGTTACGATGAGGAAGGGGGCCACTAGGACGGATGAAGATAGGAGGAAATTACGTTACAATGGGGAAGGGTACCACTAGAAAGGAGGATGAGAGGAGGATAGACGTTACGATGAGGAAGGGGACCACTAGGACAGAGGAAGATAGGAGGAATTACGTAACAATGAGGAAGGGTACCACTAGAAAGGAGGAGGAGAGGAGGACAGACGTTACGATGAGTCAGGGGACCACTAGGACAGAGAAAGATAGGGGGAATGACGTTACAATGAGAAAGGGTACCACTAGGAAGGGGGAAGAGAGGAGGAATTACGTTACAATGAGGAAAGGTACCACTAGGGAGGAGGAAGAGAGTAGGAATGACTTTACAATTAGGAAAGGTACCACTAGGAAGAAGGAAGAAGGAGAGGGCGTACGTTTCAATGAGAAAGGGTGCCACTAGGAAGGAGGAAGAGAGGAGGGAGGATGTTACAATGAGGAAGGATAATACTAGGAAGGAAGAAGAGAGGAGGACAGACGTTTCCTGGGAGGAATAAGAGGGGAGGATAGACGTTGCAATGAGGAAGGGTACCACTAGGAAGGAGGAAGAGAGGAGGACAGACGTTACAATGAGGAAGAACACTACTAGGAAGGAGGAAGAGAGAGGAATGACGTTACAATTAGGAAGAACACTACTAGGAAGGAGGAAGAGAGAGAGGAATGACGTTACAATGAGGAAGAACACTACTAGGAAGGAGGAAGAGAGAGGAATGACGTTACAATGAGGAAGAACACTACTAGGAAGGAGGAAGAGAGAGGAATGACGTTACAATGAGGAAGAACACTACTAGGAAGAAGGAAGAGAGAGGAATGACGTTACAATGAGGAAGAACACTACTAGGAAGGAGGAAGAGAGAGGAATGACGTTACAATGAGGAAGAACACTACTAGGAAGGAGGAAGAGAAGAGGAATGACGTTACAATGAAGAAGGGTGCCACTAGAAAGGAGCAAGATAGGAGGAATGACGTTACAATGAGGAAGAACACTACTAGGAAGGAGGAAGATTGGAGGAATGACGTTTCAATGAGGAAGAACACTACTAGGAAGGAGGAAGAGAGAGGAATGACGTTACAATGAGGAAGAACACTACTAGGAAGGAGGAAGAGAGAGGAATGACGTTACAATGAGGAAGAACACTACTAGGAAGGAGGAAGAGAGGAGGAATGACGTTACAATGAGGAAGAACACTACTAGGAAGGAGGAAGAGAGAGGAATGACGTTACAATGAGGAAGAACACTACTAGGAAGGAGGAAGAGAGAGGAATGACGTTACAATGAGGAAGAACACTACTAGGAAGGAGGAAGAGAGAGGAATGACGTTACAATGAGGAAGAACACTACTAGGAAGGAGAAAGAGAGAGGAATGACGTTACAATGAGGAAGAACACTACTAGGAAGGAGGAAGAGAGAGGAATGACGTTACAATGAGGAAGAACACTACTAGGAAGGAGGAAGAGAGGAGGAATGACGTTACAATGAAGAAGGGTGCCACTAGAAAGGAGCAAGATAGGAGGAATGACGTTACAATGAGGAAGAACACTACTAGGAAGGAGGAAGATTGGAGGAATGACGTTTCAATGAAGAAGGATGCCACTAGAAAGGAGCAAGATAGGAGGAATGGCGTAACAATGAGAAAGTGTACTACTAGGAAGGAGAAAGTGTGATGGAATGACGTTACAAACGTTAAAGTCGACTATAATGATAAGTGTTGAAAGCAGTTTTAAAAAAGGTGTAAACCAACGGACAAATCTAAAGCAAAACAAAATAAACTTTTTAATGTTGAGTAGCATATCTACAATCTCGGGGAAATGATTTGAAGATGAGATTGGCATCTGTTGCCTGAAAACGAATTTATGTTGGGCACTTAAATGCTGATGACAAAACTTCTCTTTTAGACAATAGTGCTAGGTTAAATGATAGAGTGATTAATTTCGTAAAAGACTTGTAAAAAAAAACAGAGGGCTATGATGGCCCTTAATCGCTTACCTGATGACACATGCTTTAGTAGGCTCGAATCTGGCATCAAGTTATTAGGAGTTATTTACTTAAGAAATCTTTGGTGAAAATTGGACCATTAGTTTGGCCACTAGGTTGATATTTTCTAGAATTTTACCAGGTAACCTACTGAATCCACATGACCCACTTTAAAACATATGTACGATTTCATATTGGCAAACATTCTGACCAAGTTTGGTGAAGATTGGACTATAAATGTGGTCTCTAGTGTGTTCACAATTTTTTCCTTAAATGTGACCTAGTGTCCTACTTTTTGGTCCCAGGTGACCCAATAATGAACTCATCCAAGATTTCATGCAGACAAACATTCTGACCAAGTTGGATGAAGATTGGTTAAAACGGAAATAATAACTGGCTCGAGTTGTATTAAATGGAAAAAAAATGACCCCTATTACCTTTTAGACAGTTTGAAAAAACAGAAGTTCACTGAATGCAAATGTTACCATTCAATGGGAGACATTAATAAATAGTCTCCCTTGAATAGTCTCTTAATGCAAATATGTCCTTTGATTTGTTGTACTCGGTCTTTATGCCTGTGCTATTTTGAGTGTATGTTGACTTTTCTGCCTTTCTTGTGATACCCATGTTAACTATCTTTAACAAATACCTTCCATTTTCATTTTAAACAACATATCTTTATAAGTATTGAAATGGATATTAAGTTTATACTTATGCAAAAGTTAAACAAATCACTGTTTGCCATTGCAATAACTACAAAAGAAAGGCGATAAAGTCCAAGAATTCCAACTTAAAGGACATACCTACGGTTTGGAATACCTCGGATGATAACTGACAAGGGAGATAATTTCCATAGCACAAATATACCCCATTGTATCAATATACAACGGGGGTCCCCAGTCATTTGTTAAATTAAATAGGTGCAGAAACATCATAATTCATCTGAGTGTGGTTTTTGCTACATCATACACAACTGAATTAATATTAAAATAAAGCATTTCAGCATTTCATATATTTAATATTAATAGTAAATATGATCTCAGGCATGATTTAAAGTTCCTTCTATGCGAAAACACCTATTACAATGTCTAGAATCTGTTTCAAAAAAAAAAAGGCCATAAATGCCTGGCAACGAACCTTAAACTATCACAATAAAACTTTACTGCCCTTGTAAATTACCTTATATATAATTAACATAGTACAGTGTTCACAAGTGGTATCATGAATTCTGCATAATTAACATGACAGAAAACTAGGTTTGTTCTAATTGCGCTACGTAATCAATAAGACACATGTGGAAAGTTGGAGTTTTTATTTTCAATGTCACTTACGTATAGACTCTTAATGACACTATTTTGTGTAATGTAATTACGATTTGTGATATACCGGCTGTTTTAGCTTACTTCTTAATTTATTACTTTGTTGTTAGTTTGCTATATAATAAAAGACTTCAAGCAAAATAGTGTTTATCGGTGAAAAAAAGTTGCATGTCATCTTTTAGTTTTTATAATTGTTGTTATTTATTTGTGGATGTTAGCCTGGGTTCCCTTTCGAGTCTCTCCGATAGGTACATATATATTATCATGGCTACATAAAACAACAAACACATTATTGGTATAAGCCGTTGGGAAACAATCGACCGCTTATTTATTTATTTTGAACTGAACAAATCATACTTAAATATGATATAAACCATATCAAATAATATATATAGCCATTGCTTTCGAAACAATATATCAATATCTGCAAAGGATGTCTTTAAGTAAAATAAAAACACGTCTGCTCGCTTGCCGGTCCCAAAGCTGAATGAAGTAACTATTCCCGCACGAAAACCACGTGCATATACCTACGCCCCTATCAGACTAACAGTAACAAGGGAAAGTAATTTTCGTCTAATTCATCGCTTCAAAAAACGACAATTATCTTTATTATGTTATCGTCCATGTAAAATGACATTTTGTCGTATTTTATTTTTTTAAATTGTGTTAATTCGTACTGAAGTTGTACTTTTTATTATTATGCCATTATCTTAAATCTTTATTTTAAACGATAACTACTTTAATTTATTTGTATATAGTATAAATAATATAAAGGAATACATTAGATTAGGTAAATATTATCATTGTGATTAAATAACTAAATTCTCGGATTGGGACAGTCATTGGCGCCGCTCTTGAGAGCGGTGTCTCTTATGGAATGCATTTTTATGTGGACGATAGTGCAGCAGTCAATAACACGATGTCAGAGGTGTTCCGTGAAACACTTTTCAGAAAAAAAGAACCAAATGTTCCGTTTGTTTAACAGGATAGCTTGCAACAATAATGTGTAGCTTGCAATTTTAAACAGTAGCATAAAAACGTAGCCGTTTGGCGAAGTTTTGTTTAACAAAAGAAACCGATTATTCCGATAGTAGAAATGCAGCTTGTAAAAACAGATGTAGCAGAGAACAAGGAAAACAAAGTAGCTAAAATACTCCACTTTCCTTCAGAGTTATGGTTCGTTACTGTCAAATGTTTATGTAATTAATCAACAGAGTAAGGGAGTGTTTAGTTCCCAGGATAGTCATCTTCTTGTTTAAAGCATGTGCTCTCTACGGCTGCTTGATGTCTCACCTCTTGGCTCTTTCTTGTAGAAAAGTCGTATGCATTACACTTTACAAGGGGTTAATTAACCTATGCACTGGTCTCATTTGGGGTCGGGGATTTCGAATACGTGCGGCTGGAGTTTTTAGTGGAATACAACTAGGACTAGGCATGACTAGATACACTTCATGGCTTTATAGGGCTCATAAAGTTGATTATTCTGAAAGATAACTGTTTTATCTTTCTAATGGAGTATAAATCACTTGCAGATGTGAACAAATACTAGTTAAAACAGCAGATGAATGGCCCCGTTGTAATGTTGTTGTTGTTTATATACAGACCCTTAAGGGATAGTAATACAAGACCCGAAGGATGGTTTACACTTTTATTCAGATGCTCACACATACATTCTCCGACAACAACTACCCTTCAATACAAGCATACAATAATCTTATATGATTAGAGAGGCGGGGCTTATCAGCCAATGGGCGGGCTTAGCCGCGCGGGCCTTATCAGCCAGTGGGCGAGCTTGGCCGCTACATCCCTCCTTAACACGAATGAAATATTTATGATATTAGGATATTAGCCTAATACGTTACTTTTATAACGGAGAGATTTAAACGATATGTGGCCTACAGTATGAACAGGTCTTTAAACTATTAAATCAATTAGTTTAGCAGATTTGATCAATCTTAGATTCTCTTCCCACAAAAAGGAATAAAAGTATCCATCAATGTCAGTGTCTTAAAATCAAGCACTATGATAATTAGCTCGTACAAAATTCAAAAGCTACAATATAATAAAGTCAGTGATACGAAACTGAAGACATAAATAATATTTTCATTGTTCTGGATTTCCAGGCAAATGTTTACACATTGTCAGATGTCTGTTAATTAATGAGAAATGTCTGCCAGTGGTCTAGTCATTTAATCCAGGGAAATGTTCACACAGTGTCAGATGTATGTTGATTAATGAGAAATGTCTGCCAGTGGTCTTAGTCATTTAATTCACACGGCAATAAAATAATCCAAGGAAATTTGCCCTTTGATGAACTTAGACTTTTTGACACACACGTTTATTAAAACAGGTATTATTATGACCTGTAAAATTAAACATGTTTGATTCATTTACACCAAACACGCTTATTCATTTTCTAACACACGATTTGCTTTAGTAACAACTAGCACACTTATAAAAACCGCTCATAAATGACAGGCATTATGATGGCCAGTTTTTCAAAACATATTGTTTCAATAATTCTCCCTGTACCGCTTTGGCTTGCGACGGTGTCGATCCGAACGTCGGAGGGGTGATTTGATGTTGTTAGGAAGAAGGTTGGTATCTGGATTAACAGCGTTACGACCACGTTCCGTTGGCGTTGGATTGTCGACGTTATTTGGCATTGGGACCAGCTTGAAGTGTGACGAATCGCGGGTTATTTCTCGACCCTCGTAACGTACTGTTATCATCGATCCTTTTCGGCGGACGACGTAGCCTTGTTTATGGGTAAATGGTGTTGATAGCTTATTTTTCATTGTCTGTTTTACTAGAACAGGGTCACCCGGTTGTAATGTGCAAGGTTTCCCTTTTCGTTTGACATCAGCGTACTGTTTGTTCTTAAGTTTGGAATTTGTGTCTCTTTGACGTACATATTTGTCGTTTCTGGGCACTGAGAATTTCGGTAGTTTTGTTTTCATTTTTCTGTTAAACATGAGTTCAAATGGTGTCAGGTTTGTGCTTGGGTGTGGAGTACTTCTGTAATTCATGAGAAACACTGTTAATTCGGATTTAAAGTTTTTCCCAGAAGATGATGCAGTTTTCATAGTTTTCACCAATGGTTTCATAAAGGCTTCAGCAGTGCCGTTGGCTCTCGGGTTAAGTGGGGTTATTTTCCGGTGCTTAAACCCAATGTTACTTGCAAACTTGGCGAACTCATGGCTATTGAACGGTGCTCCGTTATCACTTTTTACGATATCTGGCACAGAAAACATCCCAAAAATTGTTTCAAGATGTGCGATGACGTTCGACGCGGTCAAGGTTGGCAGTTTTTCTACAACTGGGTATCTGCTATAATCGCATATAACAACCATAAAGTATTCCCCTGTGGGGAATGGTCCACAGAAATCTACGGACACTTCGTCCCATGGCCCATTTGGTAGTGGACTTGGCTTAACTGGTTCCGGTGTCGAATGTGGCGATGCGGACATACATGGAATACAAGTTTTGCATTGCTCATCAACCAGTTTGTCAAGATATGGGAACCAACACGATTCACGAATTAATGCCTTGGTCCGGTTTCGCCCCTGGTGTCCCTCGTGTGCGAGGTTAACGACCTGTCTCTGCAGGCTGTCTGGGATGCACAACCTTGTGCCTCGTAAAAGAACAATTCCGCTGTCAGTTGAAACGATTGACAGTTCGTTTGACAACTGTTGATAACAGTTGAATCTGGCATCCCCTGAGCATGTCTGTTTAGGCCACGTGTTATTTTTTAATGCGTCCATAACGCATGTCAGCACACAGTCTTCAGACGTCGCGGTTGCCACGTCACTGAGATTTAATGAGCTTGGTACCGCGGAGTTTGCTATAAATCTGACATATTCCTCCGCGATGCTCTTGCTTGATTGCCCATTAACTGGATGCCTCGAACAATAATCGGCGATCATTGATTTTCCGGGGTTATGTTTCACCGTGAAATTGTATGTGGTCAGCCTCAATCTCCACCTTTCAAGTCGAGCAGATTGTATGCGGTTAGAGTTTGTAAAAACAGATTGTAATGGTTTGCAGTCGGTCACTAGCCGAAATTTCTGTCCATACAAATAAATATGAAAATGTTCACAACCCCACACGCACGCTAACATTTCACGTTCTGTTTGGCTGTACCTCTGCTCTACTGGGGTTAACGATCTGCTGCCATAAGCCACTACCTTATTTTCTTGAATTAATATTACGGACACCCCCTCTGGACTTGCGTCTACCCAGAGTTCTGTTTGCTTTTTAGGGTCAAGATATGTCATGACCGTGCTGCCGCAGAGCTCTTGCTTCAGCTGTTCGAATGCTTTTTGTTGGCGCTGTGTCCATTTAAACGCGATGTTATCTTTCAAAAGCTCCCGCAGCGGTGCTGTGATGGTTGAATACCTGTCGATGAACTTTGACAGGTAATTAGTCATGCCCAGGAATGACCTCAGTTCACCCGCGTTCTTTGGCTCGGCTACATTTTTGATCGCTGTAATTTTAGCTGGGTCTGGACTAATACCTTTGTCAGAAAAGACATATCCATAGAACTTAAGAAACCTTTTTCCGAACTCGCATTTCTGTTTGTTGAGAGTAAGGTTCTTTTCTTGAAGTCTCTTTAAGACAGCTTCAAGTCTCTGGTCATGAAGCGTTTTGGTTGGGGCATGAATTATTATGTCATCGGAAATATTAAGGGTTCCTTGTAGTCCTGTGAGCACTTGCCGGATTTCATTTTGAAATATTTCAGGGGCAACATTTACTCCAAAGTTAAGACGTTTGTACCTGTATAATCCAACGTGTGACGCAAACACTGTCATATTTCTTGATTCTTCAGCTAATTCAAGTTGATGGAAGCCTTTGTTGAAGTCTACTTTTAAGAAGTATTTTGACCCATTGAGTTCTAATATTATATCATCTGTTGTAGGCACGACATGTCGTTCGCGTTTCAATGCCTGGTTAGCTTTTCTCATATCTACACATAACCGTATTTCATCTGGGGCGTTTGGTTTTGGTGCCACGACAATGTTGGATACCCAGGGGGTCGGGCCATGTACCTTCTCGATAACGTCAATTTGCTCGAGCCGTTTGATCTCTTGTTCCACCTTGTCCCGCACGTGAAAAGGTATTCTTCTAGCCGGTTGCGCTATTGGCACGACATTTTCGTCCACATGAAATTTAATCTGTTTGTCTTTGAGCTTCCCCAGACCGGTAAACACTGGTTTGTATTTGTCACACAGTTCTGCATATATGTCACTGTCCACAGAGTTTAGGACTGGAACAATACCAAGATCCACAGATGTTTGATAACTGAGTATTGTCACTGACGCGCCCTGAACGACATAAAAGTCTGCTACTGTGTACCCTGATTCTGATTCGATTGTGAAGCTGTATTTTCCTTTAATGAGCAGCGGTGTGTTCTGTGCAAACGCAAATACCTTTGTATTTGTCTTTTCAAGTTTCGGCTTATGTACCATTTTATTCACAATGTCTTGGCTTATGACATTTATTGAACTTCCTGTGTCTATAAGAGTCCTTGTGGGTACTCCATTTATGTTCAGTGTCATTTTAGGAAGCCTGCTATTAGTCAACACGTTTACGCTGAATGCTGTTTCATTGTCTGATGACGTAACGTCAGTTTGACTGTCACTTTGTCCGATTTCGTGCACATGCTTTCTACTTCCATGCGCATGCTTTCTACTGTTTTTTCCCTTTCTGCAGACTGCGATAAAATGGTTTCCTTTATGGCAATAATGACATATCGCCCCAAGTGCCGGACATTTTCCATGGTGTGGGAAATTTCCCCCGCAGTTTCTGCACATTTGCTTTTGTGGAGGTTTGAACGATGACGACTTGTCTTTGGTATCCTTGTTTTTACGACGGTGGTGAATTTTATTTATTTCACTGCTTTGCGAGTCCATAGCCTTTGCTTGTTTGTCTGCGATTTCCATTGTCCTCGCCATTGTGAGGATGCCACCCAGGGGTTTGTCGTCCTCGAGACATTTCAGCCGCAATCTCTTTGATGTGCAACCTTGAATAATCTGGCTTTTGATTTCGCTGTTCTTGTCTTGGAAGTCACAATTTTCCGCTTTCTGACGCAGCCTTGTCGCGAACTGATCCGTCGTTTCTGCTGGCGACTGTCGCATGTTTCTGAATTCATACTTTTCGAATTCTGTGTTTCTTTTCGGTTGGAAATATTGTGCGAGTCCGTCTTTTGTGTCATCATAGTTTGAGTCGCTGTCACTCAAGTTCAACGTTTCGTAGATCTCAAACACTTCATCTCCGGCATAGTGGAGAAGCAGTGCTTTTCTTCGTTTCTTTGACTCAATGTTTAATCCAACGAATAGGTTCTCTAGTTTTGACACATATTTATTCCACCGCGTACCTACGGACGTTTCTTCCCCAAACACGTCGAATTTTGGGAACGGCGACAATCCAGTCATTTTCCACAGGTAATCCAAAGGATAACTAAAGTCAGTAATATGTTAATTCGTTTATCCTCGTCGCCAATGTAATGTTGTTGTTGTTTATATACAGACCCTTAAGGGATAGTAATACAAGACCCGAAGGATGGTTTACACTTTTATTCAGATGCTCACACATACATTCTCCGACAACAACTACCCTTCAATACAAGCATACAATAATCTTATATGATTAGAGAGGCGGGGCTTATCAGCCAATGGGCGGGCTTAGCCGCGCGGGCCTTATCAGCCAGTGGGCGAGCTTGGCCGCTACACCCGTCATGTGTACAAGAAAGACCGTTGATGATTCGCATCAAAGGCGACGCAAAAAGTTGAAGATGTACAGAGATTAAAGCAATATGTTTAGAAAGTCTGCAAAACAAACTTTCCCTATGTTCAATTTTCATTGAGCAATCCATATACCAACAATTTGGGACCGGGATTTTCCACCGGCAGCAAATGCATAATTTCCCAATTTTATCTTGTCTTGTCTTTGTTTATATTTTCTACGGTTTCTGTGAATTTCTGCATAAGCTTAAACAAATTATGAAAAAATCGCTCTAAATATTTATTCTTCCCAAATCTATAAATAATGCCCATATCTTTCCATATTCTGAAAGAATGCTCTTTCTTCTATCAAATAATACATAAACATTCACTTAAATTAGGAATAAATTTCCTAAACAGGATAGGAAAGCCATACCTTACTAGGGCACAGTGGGCCGTGGGGACGGGAATTTGGGCCCGGCATTTACACATTAGAGATTTCCCGTCGGAACACCTCTATTTCAGCGATTGACCGAGATTCTGCGAATGTCCGTATTATCCATACAGAGCTGTCAGAGGAACTCCGATCAACAAAAACAAAATGGCTGAAAGCGAAAAGGAGCAGGTAAAAATATTAAGATGTTACTCAAATTAAAGGGCTAAAGGCTTTTTTTTAATAAGGCCATTTGTCTTGGGCAATTTTCAAATAAAAGTTTACTTTAATTAGACAATATTTCAGCAACAACCTCAAAATTGTAACTTTTAAACAGGAAATATCTTAAAGGAAAGTTGCAGACATCGGGAAAGTAAAAATAAAGTTGTCACTCCATAAACTCAGGTTGGCTGCTGGGAGAAAGCGTCAGTCTGACAGAAATATTGCCACAAAGTTTAATCGGTCGTTTGTCAAGCATGACTAGATACATATTTCTTTCTTTCCGATGTCCATTTAAAGGTGGTTTCTGACCGTTTACCAATATCATACGCATGTAACAATATTTTTCCACAGTTTCTGGGAATTCCTGCATAAACTCATTCTTAAGTCTTAAACTTCAACTTCAACTTTGTACTGCCAAAAGTCAATACTGACTACATAATGCAGCTGACCTCAAAATATACCCTTTCTATTACGCGGTGCTATGAAATTGTCAGAGGATTTTGAATTGAAAAATTTGCATTAATAGGCTTGAGGAAGACCAAATAGGGCGTATATGACCTTAAAAACCTTAGCTGGTTGTTGTTTAATCCCGAAAACCGAAAGGAAAATTTTGCCCTCTGGAATATTTGTCTAAAACAACCATATACGCTAGCAATTTTACTGTTTTCTTATAGTTCTATCATTGCTCTTTTCATTTTAGGCCATTCTCGGGCTGTATTTTTTTGTAAAATGTATTTGTTTTACTCGTAACTTGCAGTGGGTAAAAAGCACCTGCGCACAAGGGAGGTAATTTTGTACTTCCGGATTGTTTTACCGCGATCAAAACATATTGCGGCATGGTAAGTTTAAATGAAAATTGCAAAGAAAATCAGTCCCTGGTGTAAATTCATGGTTGAAAATACTTTCTTATATTAGTATTTAATTAATGCAAATAGGTATTTGTGCATGTGGTTAAGTCAAATTTTCCTGCTTATTTCCGAGTTTGTTATTCGTACCCAATTTATTCGTACTTGGATATTACGTTGATTATGTAAAATATGATAAGTTGTTTCCACTGCTTTTCTTTTTTTTTGATTGCTTTGTATTATTTTTTAGTTATGACTATATTTGGTGTATACAAATTGATTCTTTATAGCAACAACCACACATTTTTACAAATGACAAAATATGATCAAAACTATCTATTTTCTGATAGTGCTACCCATGCCAATTAAAAAAACATATAGGTTTATTATGTATATGTATAACAAAATTGTTTTGATGGACAAGAAAATACAAAATATTAACCTTTGAAAAAAAGGTCAATTTTTAATTTCAATGAAATTCTGACCTCATTTATTCTCTAACTAGCAACAACCACCCATTTTTATAAATGACAAAATATGATCAAAACTATACATTTTCTGAAATTGCTACTCATGCCAATTAAGAAAATATATCAGCGTTCGACGTTAACTTTTTTGAGAGCTGGACCAGTGGTCCAGTAACTTAGAAAACTTACTAGACCTGACCTAAACTGGACTAGACCAAAATAGAAAACGGTTAAATCGGTTACAACTACTTACAAGTGAATTATCTGCATCATCAGATCTCTCCATTTCTTAGGCATAACCCTTCTATTTCAAGTGTATATTGTCGAAAAATTACGGGAAATGTTTACTTGTAGATTCAGCTGTCGTATATGACTCAATATGTGCGCACAACCCCCCTGAACTACTTATTCCCGGACCAAGGTCTGGAATTTCAAAAAGGTCAATGGTTTTCTTAATTTAAGAATAACAATTTCTGCAGCATGGCACAGATAGGAAATACCTGTTTGCAACGACTGGTGGGGATTAATGCTTCATTATTTACACAGATACATGTGAAGGATCAATGAACAGCATTTGGCAGGACTTTTTTCATGTATCTATGACTTATTTGGATAATAGATAAAAAGATTTGGTCCAAACTGTCGGATTCCACCTTTTAATAAAAATAGTTCACACTCGATAACAATTTAAAGTTGTTTAACGCCAACTTATAAATTAAGCATATCATGCATTCAATTAAAGGTAATTTAAATTGAATTTTGATTTTAAGGTTCTAAAGTAAAAAGGGCATCCAGCTTTATGGGATTATGCTTGGTCATTGTGCACTCAAATTACTGTATATTATAATTCAGGCCATATGCATTGTTAATAGCATTGTTAATTGCCGTAACCATGTTTTGATAACGCTTTTTGATGACCCGATTGGTCTTTGCTATATGGCAACCTTAAATTATTCAACTTGCTAAATATTTTGAGTCCCAAATTCAACAACAAAATTTTAGGATGAAAGGTTTAGAGTTATATATCCATAATAGACTTGGAGGTATGGAAAGTTTCATTCCATTCTATGCACTGGCTATAGAAATAAATGATTGACTACCAAACTTAGCTTATAGTCAGAAGGTATGCCAGTGTGAGAGATGAGCTCTCATAGAACAGGTCAGCAAAAATTGTTCTGTAGTGTTCTTGCAGCCTGCATACAAATCCCTTCCAGCCGTTAGCTGATCATTGACAGTTTACAAGATTTAGCAAGTATCTTTTTTTCTTTTAGGTTGCTGATTGTACTGTAACTTTTTCTCTACTGTAAATTGTTTTGCTATCATTTTATTTTTTGCATTTCAGTTTGATGATGAAGATATTGAGGAAGACTCTCATGCAGAAAGGAGGAAGAAACTTTTCTCAAAAGAATGTAAATTGAACATATTATTTTTTATTATAAAACAGCACATCTTTGAAATACAAGGATTATTTATCGGGATGCATCAAATATTATAATTACTAAATCCATGTATAAAGTTGCTAATTTATAACCGGTATCCTCTCACTGTATGGGTAACTATGGTTCAGCTCTGTACACAGATTATTCTACCTAGACATTCGTCTGAACCTTTTTCTCTTTTAATAATCTCTACATCAAATCTTGTTTAAGACTGTGTTACAATAGGTGTAAGACTACGCTAAGTTCTATTGACATGCAAACTTTTTATGCCACTGCCATTCATAGGTGGGTGAAGGGGCACCTAGACTAGCCAGTCAGTGTTTGATCCATGTGTGCAACATTGAACTTTTTGCCTCCAGTCAATAATTTCTGATAGACCAAATAGATATATTTCATACAGTTAATTTCACTTCGTTCATATTTATTTTTTTATATAAAAATACCTGTCAAATACTATATTGTTATGATCCACTGAATATAGAAGACGTCCTGGCCCTTTCTTGTCATATTTTAACTTCATATATCTTTTTTCAGATCAATTATTTAGAAGATTTGATTCAGTTATGGTTTATAAGTATAGGATATCAAAATATAAGTCATATTCAGGTTTGGTGTTAATCCCTTTTATGGTGGCAGAGATGTGGCTCTTTATTAAGATATTTTAAATAAAATGGCAGGGGCATCATTGTCCTATGGCCGCATTTGTAGTTAATTTATAACAATGTATAAAAGCATTAGTTCTGGAGGTTTTAAAGTGTCAGTCTGGGGTCTTCCTTCACCAAAATAGCTGGACATCTCTATAATTATCATAATTGGTTGCTGCGATTTATTTAAAAAAACAACAACAAATGTTTCAAACCCTTGTATAATTCTTAGACAGTTTAGCATGAGACAATTGGATTAAGGCAGAGAGTGTAGATCCAGTGTAGCAAGATAAGATTGTGAAGACTTGGTGATATCCCAATTCTGATTGGGTAAGAGGCCTGTCTGTCAGATACCTGAGAAAGGGTCAATTAGTACAAGTAATAAACTAGTATAGTATAATGAGGAATGATTTTCTTGTTTCCAGTGCGATGTATGATGTTTGGTTTTGGAGATGATAAAAATCCTTACACAGAGTCAGTTGACCTCCTGGAGGATCTTGTGGCAGAATTTATCAGTGAAACTGTAAGTTTGGTTTATTGAGTTTCTAACTTTAGCTTTAATTTATTTTACTGCATAGTAGTTCATAAATTTAGGTTTGCTTTATCAGGTATTTCACTGCATTGTGAGTGTATAACTAAGTTTGCTTTATTTCAATGCATAGTAAGTTCATAACTGTAGGTTTGCTTAACTAGGCATTTCACTGCATAGTAAGTTCATAACTGTAGGTTTGCTTTACTAGGCATTTCACTGCATAGTAAGTTCATAACTGTAGGTTTGCTTTACTAGGCATTTCACTGCATAGTAAGTTCATAACTGTAGGTTTGCTTAACCGGGATTTTAAATGCATAGTGAGCTGATAACTAAAAGTTAAAATAATATTGTCAGTAATAATAATGTAATACAGTAATATAACATATCCATGTTCCTTTTTTATAAAAAGCTAGTTTGCATATTACATCACTATACTGGAGAATTTATAAGCTAATTTTGAACTACAACCATGTTAAGACCTTGCAAGACTAGAAACCCTATAGCTGTTCTGTGGTATGTTAACAGATTAGGTAAATGTTTATTTTTATATGCCCGTTGAAGATGGGACATACTATGGGATCACCCATGGCAGGCTGGCAGGCGTACGGGTGGGCGGCGTCCAGATGTTTGTCCGGAGCATAACTCTAACACTATCAAAGCTATTGACTTGAAACTTCATATGTGGATAGATCTCATTGAGATGAAGTGCAGTGCACAAAAACCATCACTCTGCACATCATGATGTTGGAGTTATTGCCCTTGTTTAATATTCTTATCCGGAGCATAACTCCTACATTATCAACGGGCCGCAATAGCTCAGGTGGTAGAGTCGGCTTGCGGATCAGTAGGTCGCAGGTTCAGACACCGGTGGGGTCAAACCAAAGACTTTAAAGTTGGTAGTAGTGGCTTCCCTCCTAACGCTCAAGGCTAAGGGGACAGCATTACGCCTGCCTCGTCTGTGTCAGTATAATGGACCTGCAGGGTTCAGTCCCTGGGCACCTCATAAGTGCCTCTGTGCTATAATGATAGAAATGTTGCTGCACAGTATCGGCAAAAATGCCGGCAAATCCAAATCCTACATTATCAAATCTATTGACTTGAAACTTGATACATATCTTATTGAGATGGAGTGCAGTGCACAGGAACCGTAACTTCATGATTTTGGGTTATTCCCCTTAGTTTAATTTTCTTGTCCATAGCATAACTCCAAGACTATCAAAGCTATTGACTTGAAACTTCATAGGTGGATAGATCTCATTGAGATTGAGTGCACAAGAACCATCATTCTGCACTTCATGATGTTGGAGTTTTTGCCTTTGTTTCATTTTCATGTCCGGAGCATAACTCCTACGTTATCAAAGCTATTGATTTGAAACTTCGCAGGTGGATAGATATTATTTAGACTAAGTGCATTGCATAAGAACTGTCACTTTACACTTCATGATTTTGGGTTTATAACCCTTAGTTCAATTTTCGTACTTTATATTTGGACCATACTCCTACATTATCAAAGCTATTGACTGGAAACTTCATAGGTGGATAGTTGTTATTGAAACAGAGTGCAATGCACAAGAACCGTCACTCTCTTCTTCTTATTTTTTAGTAATGCCCCTTTTTGCACAAATGCCATTACTCTCATGTTAATTTTTGTATATTTGATGTCATTCCCATTTGATTTATTTTTCAATTACCCAGATTGCAGTCCACAATCATGCCACAGTGATTGTACAACAGTGCACAGCAGTTTGGCAGATTAAAGAGTTTTTTTTTTTTTTCTTATTCTACTTTAATTTCAGTTTTTCTTGCAATAATCCAGAGTGCAGTCAAAACTTTGCTTTACTGCATTGCACAAGAGTGCACAGCAGTTTGTTTCAAATTGCCCTTTTGACAGACCTATTTTGCTCCGCCTCGCAGTGCTCTTGTTTATTTATTCTTTATTTTGTTAATAAAGTGTATATACACAGTAGCTCACAGTTTCTATTTCCTTTCAGACACGCAAAGCTTTGGAAGTGGGAAGGCCAGGCCGAATATGTGTTGAGGACATCATTTTCTTGATCCGAAAAGATCCCAAGAAGTTCTCCAGAGTAAAGGAGTTGCTAACGATGAGTGAAGAACTAAGAAAGGCCAGGAAAGCCTTCGACGAAATTAAATATGCCACTAGTTCAACTAAATGAGACAATATTGGATGCAATTAAATATGTTATGAGTTTGACCTGATGAGACAATATTCTTGTTGAGATGATATACCTATGTGGAGGCTGGCCAGTTTGAGATAATTTGCTAATTCATCTTCTGATGCTGATTTGACAATCCTTTTTCAATGATTTTTGAGATAATATACCTGATTAGAACCTGTGTCACATTAAGTGAGATGAAACACTTGTTGAGAGAATAACAGGTTTGATGGTGTATTTCTCAGAATAAAAAACTGTTCTGGGGATGTACCAGTCAGTTTTAATAAGATTAACAGGCTTGTAGTTGTTTTGCAGAAAGTTTGAGATAACAGATGTAGCTCTGGTTTACTTGCAGTTGGCTGTTGATCTGCATAGACTGCTGGTTCGGTCTGTTCCAAGGAAGTCATTAATGGATCCACTCATTTGTGAATAGACTGTTTCAGGATGAACATTGGTGATGAATGCTTTTTATATATGGCAGTCCTGCATTACTTCATTAGGTCCTGTTATTATGAATACTGACTCATGGCTAATATAAGTGGTGTATATGACTGTGACAGTATATGAACCAAAGGCAATGATACCTTTATCTCATGTTGCTTTTTAAATGTAACAAAGAACATAATTAGTACTTATACCATAATGCATACCCATTTAAAACATTGATTGACAATTTATAAACATGAAGGAAAATCTTGAATTGTCCCCATAGAACAGACCCTTGAAGATGAGAAGGTTAGAGGTCCAGGCTGGGTGAGACTGACCATGCTTCATTTTGACTACCAAGTTTGAGCTGGTTAACATTCAGTTTGATGCCAAGCATGTTTCCACAAATCACATTCTGTACACAGTAGGCATCTCCCTCTTCATGTGTATGCATCAAGACTAAACATTCCCATCTTGATAGTATTTTAAGGTATAGTTTCCTATTTTCCTAGACATATTGTTTTCCTTTATATCTCCACCGTAAAATCAAATTATCCTTGTTTTATCTATACTAATGGCTAGAACTTACATGTGCCAATATTTAGGCCTGTAAACACAAGTAACGTGAACTGTTGTTCTTAGCTCACCTGAGCACAGCATGCTCAATGTGAGCTTTTCTGATACCCTGTCAGAAATAACAATACATGCACACTATATTTAACTGTTTAATGTATATCAGTTTGTAATAAATATTCACCAGAGTTCCATTAAAAACAATAAAATTGTTTGTTTGAAGTCAACAATACAGTTTGGTACATGAATTAATAGTTGAAAAATAGTTTTAGTCACTATTTGTTCCAAAACATAACAAAATACTGGAAAATACAAAATGTACCTGTTCATCCCAAGATCTATAATTTAAATCTTTATTTGGAAATGGTATAGAGTCCTTCTTTGATAACTATTCTCTCATCCAAATAAAGATTTATTTGATATTAATATATTTACAGGCGTGTGTATCTTTATTTCTTCTTGTCATATAAATATGTCAAATTATTCCTCCAAGCTGTCTATTTTCCCCCTTTTCAGTTTTAAATGTTTAACAAAGTTTATTTGATATTGTGCACATAAAGTAATACAAATAACAGCTAATGACTTGCAGGCATAATTTGAATTCAGTAGGCACCGCATCAAAAGAAGATGTGTTTCCTCTCTTGTAGTTATTCTACTAACTATGGTTTTCGATCCGTCTTTCTTACATAAAATAACATTTTTTTAAATTATGTTTTATAAAAAAAAAACATGTTTGATAATAATTACTTGCACATGAGATCGCATTTACTATGATTACTTCAACATACATGACGTGATTTATATGCGTCTTCCATTACTGTCAAATATTATTATAATTCACGACATGAGTGTATTAGTGTTAGTTTGGTCATAAGAGCGAAAACCATTTAAAATGTGTTAACACTACATTACTTTTGACATAATGTTTAAACGATCGAAATTACAATTTAATATTCTCAGAATACCTTGCTTTTGTATACTTTCTGTCTAGAATTATGACATTGGCACTGATCGAACTATGATTGAATGAGCTTGCTATATGTTCGGCGAGGGAAAACCCGCACAATATCCAAATGACATCATCATATATTATGTTATTTTTTGCAACGTTGTTAGCATGTGATTAAAGAAAGTATACAGGCTTGAAATTGGTCCATTTTCATTGCATATTGTTTCGGACTAACCTAACTACAGGGTATATTCACTCCTCAATTACCAAGAAAATAATGCCAATTTTACTTGCGCACACCATTGTGACCTGCGCGCTGGGTGTTCTGGCCAACGCCATTATGTTTTACCTCTAAGTAAAACGGCTTACGGCGGTATTTCGGGTATCAGGTGAGATTAAATCAAAGATACTGATACGCAGATAATTTTAAAGCTGACGGCGGTTACACCTAGAACTTGTATGGCATAATCACCGTATAAATAAGTAACAACTAAACTGTCAATCAGGAAAATGAGAGCTTTTGCCGTACGACAGTAGGCGGAGCCTATAACTAGCGCCTTGATCAATGGTCGCTCGCTCGGCATGCGTGCAACCTAGATGGTGAGTTGCTGAGGTTGGAAATCTAGAAGCTCCGCCTCAAAACAGAGTCTCTTTGTGGTAGGCCGACAGGTTGTATGTTTGCATCCAGCTGAGAAATCTATGCTTAATTAAATACTCGTATGCGTACAACCGGGGAATGATGCGTGCAGATACCCCAGCTGAATCATTTCCGAGAAATATCGCAAGAAAAAGTTGATGCAGAGCATCAAAGTCGCCAGAAAAAATGTCAAATAAGGAATGTTGTAAACAGAGCAGTCAGCAAAAGAAAATGTTTTCGCAAGGCATATTCATATACGAGTCTTGACAATCTTATACCTCGGACCAACACTTACATTATTAATTAACAGAACCACTCACTTAATATATATACAGTTCATTTTGCTTTTTATAAATAAATCAACCATTCATAAAATATTCTTAATACACTATAATTTACACTTTAATACTTAAGAAAATTTTCCGAATTGTTGGTCTTTGGTGGTCATTGAGTGTCAGGAAATTCAAAACGGATGGAATAAGGCTCAACTACAGAACAAGATGCGTGGGAATTAGCTTGTGTAACAATCGCGAATTGTCAGATCATTTCTGTATTAAGTGCGCAGGCACTGCATACATAGTAACCATAAAAAGTACGACTAAACAGTTTAAATTCAACAAAAATTGAATGACGAAGACATTTCACAAACATATTAAAATGTTTCTGTATAAATCTGTGATAATTAGTGCAGTCTGCCCTGTCATGCACATAGTGTAGTCAATGTAATATAAGAATAAACAATTGGCATGAGTAAGGTTTTAATTGTAAACAGTTCTTACGTTTATTGTTTTAGCTTAAGGGGTTGTTGTTTTTAGAAACAAAAGAAACCATAATAGATATATAACATCATGGTCATTTTACTGCTGAAACAGCATAAACATAACCGTTAAAAATACTAGGCCTGTCGCTTCTCAAAGCTGTGACGTCACCCCAAGATCATTTCCAAAACCAATTATAAATACAAGAAAGAGCCGGGATGTAAGACATCCAAGGCGCCGTAGACAGCACGCGCTTTAAACAAGAAGATGGTGCAGTAACGAACCACAACTCTGATTGGAAGTGGAGTATTTTTGCTTCTTTGTTTGTCTCCCTTGTTATCTGCTGCATTAGTTTTACAAGCTGCATTTCTACCATCAGTATACTCGGTTTCTTTTGTTAAACGAAACTTCGCCAAATGGTTACGTGTTAATGCTTTTTTATAATTGCAAGCTACACATTATTGTTGCAGGCTACCCTGTTAAAAAACGGAACGCTTGGATTCTTTTCACTGAAAAGTGTCTTACGGAACCCTTCCGGCATCGTGTTATTGACTGATACACTATCGTCCCCCATAAAAATGCATTCCATAAGAGGCGCATGAGAAGACAGGGAATCGGTACATGTAGTTTATTGCAAGAATTAATTAAACGATTTTGGTTTCTGGTTCATTCTTTTGTCTTTTTCCCAAGGTAGTCGCTAGTCAGGAGAATGAAAATAACAAAAAAATGATATTTGATCTACATTATGAGAGGAAATAACACTTAATTAATCCATGGTCATGTATTCTGAGACAGAATAACAATAAATCAATCCATGGTCATGTATTCTGAGACAGAATAACAATCAATCCATGGTCATGTACTCTGAGACAGAATAACACTGATTCAATCCATGGTCTTGTATTCTGAGACAGAATAACACTGATTCAATCCATGGTCTTGTATTCTGAGACAGAATAACACTGATTCAATCCATGGTCTTGTATTCTGAGACAGAATAACACTGATTCAATCCATGGTCTTGTATTCTGAGACAGAATAACACTGATTCAATCCATGGTCTTGTATTCTGAGACAGAATAACAATCAATCCATGGTCATGTATTCTGAGACAGAATAACAATCAATCCATGGTCATGTATTCTGAGACAGAATAACACTGATTCAATCCATGGTCTTGTATTCTGAGACAGAATAACACTGATTCAATCCATGGTCTTGTTTTCTGAGACAGAATTACTCTGATTCAATCCATGGTCTTGTATTCTGAGATAGAATTATTCTGATTCAATCCACGGTTTGAATTTTGAGAAAGAATAACTCTGAATCAATCCATGATCTTGTAATCTGAGAAAGAACACTGAATAGATCCATTGTCTTGTAATTGGAGAAAGAATATTACTGTTATTTTCTCAAAGAGAGATAGACACTGAATTGATCCATGTCTTGTACTCTGAGAAAGAATAAAACTGAACCAATCTTTGGTCTTGTATTTTGGGAAAGAATATCACTGATATCAATCAATTGTCTTGTATTCTGAGACACAATAAGAGTCAATCATTGGTCTTGTATTCTGAGGGAGAGAGAGAGAGTGAGACTGAATGGATCCATGTTCATGAAACAACACTGAATCGCTTTAAGGTCATGTATTTTGAGAAAGAGGATCACTGATGCTCATCAATTGTGTTTTATTCTTATATACATTAAGAACGAGTCAATCAGTGTTCTTGCATTCTGAGAGAGATGAGAGAGAAAGAGAGAAAAGAGAGAGGGGGGGGAGAGAGAGAGAGAGACTGACTTGACCCATGCCTTATATTCTGAGAAAAAAAATAACACTGAATCGACCTATGGTCCTGTATTTTGAAAATGATGACACTGAACAGATCCATGGTCTTGTATTCTGAGGAAGAATATCACTTAAATCGATCCATGGTTTTGTATTCAGATAAAGGATAAAACTGAATAGATCCAAGGGCTTGCATTCTGAGAGACAGTAACAGTGACTCACTCTATGATCTTGTTTTCCGAGAGACGATAGACAATGAATCAATCAGTGGTCTTGTATTCTGTGAGAGTAACAGCAACAAATCAATGGTTTTGTATTCTATTTCTGTATTTTCTCTTATTCACATGCCAACCCTCAATAAAACTAATTAACTTATTTATTTATTTATTTATTTGTTTGTTTATTTATTCGTTCAGCCAATACACGCACAAAATTTACATTTTATGATCTCATTGGCAAAGACAATCTTGCCGATATGTATTGTGACTCTTTAGTTCATAAAGTTTTAACACCGGCAGAGGTTCCCAAAATACTGTTGCTATCAAAATATGAGATCAATTGTGACAAGTTTATAATAGTTCAATCTCCTCTTGACTGAGACTGTCTCGTTACGTCTGTTTATGTAACAACCATTATCTTCTCGATAAACGACGCTCCGTTCGCTTCTGACTCATTGCGTCCCTAGTTCGTAAAGCTATTCGAGGATGCCTTATACCATAATTGATAAACAAAACCGGTTATGTATGCTTTCATTCGAGGGTCTTCTGTTATTTGAGAATAAAGCCAGTCAGAAGGTCTATTATGGGTTATCATAATGTCTATCCGGGTTTGGGATTGCTTATATAATTTTAGCTGATAATAAATGACATGTCACTATTAATGTCACCATTGTTCTTGGTCTAATCTTCAGTGTCACATAACCATTATACCAATTAACGAAACTTCTGTCAATTAATTACCAATAAATTAATGGCCCTAAAAGCCAGGCGCGTAGCTGCCTGTACGCCGAGTACGCAGCAGCTGCGTACTTATTGTCCCCAAAGTTTGAAAACACAAAAACATTAACCCTTTCAATCATGCATTTGCCAATTTATGCCATTTTTATTCTTCTTCTTTTCAACAGAATCTGCACAACTCAGGGTTTATTTGTAGTCTCAGATATATTATGTTAAACATACATGTATTAAAATACTTAAACTGTTTTAAAGAAAACCAAAAATCTTTTACAAAATGACACAAACTTTCGGAATAAAATAAAATATATATATATATATGATATGGTACAAGTTTTTTGTCCTCGTTTTTGTTATTATTTTTTGTTGTTGTTTTATAGATTTTCCGTCCTCATGACGATCCCACCTTTTGGTAGTTTCTGCTTTAATATTTCGTTAGATGTACTATAGTTACTGTTTTTAGTTGTTTTAGAGCGACGTACTAGCCGATGACTAGGCACTGACATTTGTTTGGTCACTGGACTTACTGACAAAAATCCGAGAGCCAATTTGTGACTTAGCTATTACTGGTTTACCTATTGCTTTACATCGTTTCTACTTATTCCACTTAAAGCAATTGTCAGTTTCTCAACAATGGCTTAAATGCAGTGTTCGTTTTGTCCCAACCACGACATTTTGCATCAAGATGCGAATAATAAAACATACGCCGTCAAAAAAAATGTGATTTATTTATTGTATAAATTATTAGCATACATCAAATTGTACATATATGACCATGATCAGAAAATTGGCGCTTGAGCAGCCTCTGTATAGGAAGTAAGATGTGTCATAATTAAATTAAATTCTTTTAATACATGTATTTAAGTGTCCGCAGCATTATACTTTACTTTAAGTCCAGTTATATCTTGACACCGAGCAAGGACTTCTATTCTATTTTCTTATGCGGAATGACTATACTGAGTGTGTTTATAATCATGGCTTTCGGTTTAAGGAATGTCGGAGATACATTTTGGAGTCCATCTGTACCAAAAGCGATATTGTTTTACTAGTTTTAATTTAATCTATGGTACCTGATCATTTAGTGGGATCAAGGGTCCGCACCATTCTTAAAACTGTTACCTTCTAAGGCTATTCAAATGATGCATTCGATCTGCAAAATACGAGTTGCTCGTGTAATGTGCACATGTAATTGTAAACAAAAATTGTAAGTGTCTCACATAAGGTCCTGTAAGTGTTTTGGAAAAAATCCTAAAGCAAAGAGCATCGTAATTGAAGGGAAAAAATCATATGTGCGTCAGAAGAGCTGAAGCACGATCGAGTACCGCATTCATGTAAATTATTAATGTAAATCCATTTATGCACATTTGTGTAAATTCTTCTGTGCGGCACAGTGAAAGAAAACTCAGCTTTTTGTTTAAATGCATTTTAACTGTAAAAACAAGCTGAATTTATTTTATTTATTTTTTATAGTCTAAATAGTTTTTAAAAAGTTTTAAAGGATTAATAGTTGTTGGTGATAAAGTTCTTTTCAGCGACATTCGTTTAATGATCTTTCACGATTTCTTACATTAAACGTAACGATTACGTAGCATTTTTTTTTTCGAAAATGACACATAACATCAACAATAAGTCGTATATTTATGCAAAGGATCAATAATTACATTTGTGTTTATAGGCTCTCAATGCAGTGACATGTAACCGTAGGTGATACGTATATATCGGAACGAACTGAATCGCTTTATGACATTGGATTACAGTCAACTAAGATATGTGCACTTTGATTTTGGCGTTAAATTCAAGGTTACCTTTAACGAATAGTTTTACCCTATTAGTTTAATTGACCAAGATACGAATTTCCTCGTTTTGTTTATAAAAATATTTCGCTTGCCTACATGGATCCCTGTGTCAGAGACAGCAGATAGGTGACGTGGATCGCTGTGTCAGGGACAGCAGATAGGTGACGTGGATCCCTGTGTCAGAGACAGCAGATAGGGGACGTGGATCCCTGTGTCAGGGACAGCAGATAGGTGACGTGGACCCCTGTGTCTGTGACAGCAGATAGGTGACGTGGATCGCTGTGTCAGGGACAGCAGATAGGTGACGTGGACCCCTGTGTCTGTGACAGCAGATAGGTGACGTGGATCGCTGTGTCAGGGACAGCAGATAGGTGACGTGGATCCCTATGTCAGAGACAGCAGATAGGGGACGTGGATCGCTGTGTCAGGGACGGCATATAGGTGACGCGGATCTCAGTGTCAAGGAAAGTAGATAGGCGACGTGGATCCCTGTGTCAGAGACAGCAGATAGGTGACGCGGATCCCAGTGTCAAGGAAAGTAGATAGGCGACGTGGATCCCTGTGTCAGGGACAGCAGATAGGTGACGTGGATCCCTGTGTCAGGGACAGCAGATAGGGGACGTGGATCCCCGTGTCAGGGACAGTAGATAGGGGACGTGGATCCCTGTGTCAGGGACAGCAGATAGGGGACATGGATCCCTGTGTCAGGGACAGTAGATAGGCGACGTGGATCCCTGTGTCAGGGACAGCAGATAGGGGACGTGGATCCCCGTGTCAGGGACAGTAGATAGGCGACGTGGATCCCTGTGTCAGGGACAGCAGATAGGGGACGTAAATCCCTGTGTCAGGGACAGCAGATAGGGGACGTGGATCCCCGTGTCAGGGACAGTAGATAGGCGACGTGGATCCCTGTGTCAGGGACAGCAGATAGGGGACGTAAATCCCTGTGTCAGGGACAGCAGATAGGGGACGTGGATCCCCGTGTCAGGGACAGTAGATAGGCGACGTGGATCCCTGTGTCAGGGACAGCAGATAGGGGACGTGGATCCCCGTGTCAGGGACAGTAGATAGGCGACGTGGATCCCTGTGTCAGGGACAGCAGATAGGGGACGTGGATCCCTGTGTCAGGGACAGCAGATAGGGGACATGGATCCCTGTGTCAGAGACAGTTGATAAATGACGTGGATCCTTGTGTCACGGACAGTAGATAGGTGACGTGGATCCCTGTGTCACGGACAGTAGATAGGTGGCGTGGATCTCTGTGTCACGGACAGTAGATAGGTGACGTGGATCCCTGCCTCAGGGACAGTAGACAGAGAAAATGGATCCCTGTGTCAGAGACAGCAGATAGGGGACGTGGATCCCTGTGTCAGAGACAGCTGATAGGTGACGTGGATCCCTGTGTCAGGGACGGCAGATAGGTGGCTTGGATCCCTGTGTCAGAGACGGTAGATAGGTGGCGTGGATCCCTGTGTCAAGAATAGCAGATAAGGGACTCGGATCCCTGTGTCAAGGACAGCAAAAGATGACGTTGATCTCAGCGACAGGGACGGTAGACAGGTGAGGTGGAATCCTGTGTCAGGGACAACGGATAGGTGACGTGGATCCCTGTGTCAGGGACAGCAGATAGGGGACATAGATCCATGTGTCAGGCACAGCAGATAGGGGACGTAGATCCATGTGACAGGGACAGCAGCTAGGGGACGTGGATCTATGTGTCGGGCGCAGCAGATAGGGGACGTAGATCCATGTGACAGGGACAGCAGATAGGGGACGTGGATCTCTGTGTCAGGGGCAGCAGATAGGGGACGTAGATCCATGTGTCAGGGGCAGCAGATAGGGGACGTGAATCTATGTGTCAGGGACAGTTGATAGGTGACGTGGATCGCTGTGTCAGGGACAGCAGATAGGTGACGTGGATCCCTGTGTCAGGGACAGTTGATAGGTGACGTGGATCCCTGTGTCAGGGACAGTTGATAGGTGACGTGGATCCCTGTGTCAGGGACGGCAGACAGAGGACGTGGATCCCTTGTTAGGGACAGCAAATAGGTGACGTGGATCCCAGTTTCAAATTAATGGCTCCAGGCGTTGGTGCTTCATGTATAATGATTATATATGTAATTTTGATTTCACTTTAATGTTTCATATAGGATGGTAACTTATTTACCTTTAGGCTTTCGCATTTATTGGTTTTAACATTAAGCATGTCAGCTAAAAAGTTGTATGACTTATTGATGTTTTGATTAATGCATTTAATTGGTAATTTGAATCATAATCCTTCAGGCCAAATATTGTTGACCTTGTTCAAAATGTAACTCCTTAACCAACCCTTTGCTGTGCGCCCGTGGCGTACATGTACTGACTTGTTACTCGTATAACTTGATGAGCCCTAAATCCGTGGGTTCGATTCCCATTCAGGGCGACAACATTCATGTTGCAAGGTCTACCAGCTGACCTGCGGGGCCCCAGTGGTTTTATTCAGACATTTTCTGAGGTCGTCTTCTCCCTATTATCCTCCTGCACTAATCACAGTTATTTCACTATGAGAGGTTACTAAAAGATAATTCTAAAAGTAGAGTCATTTTCTTCTGGATGTTTGATATTGGCAATGTAAAAAAATCTTATATATGGTCTTTAAACACCAGTTATACAATAAATACTGTATCTTTACTGTTGTATATACATCAAAAAATATTGCTGCTCAAGTATTGGATAAAAATATTAAACATAAACCAGAATTGTTTAATTGTTTATTATTTCTAAACTGCTACATGTTGATGTAGATAATGGAAATACTTATAACGATCATAATTGGACTTTAAAAATCAAACAAAATCTAGATGAAATGGGATTGTCTATAATATGGCAAAATCAATACACAACAAATATTTTATTACAACACGTAAAACAACACATAATAGATATTTACTATCAACAGCGGTATACAAGCATCAATCGTCAACCCGTCTACATTCTTACCGTCCATTGAAACTTACATTGGAATTAGAAAAATACCTTTGGAACTTCTTTTCATAATTTACTTATCGAACAAGGGAGACTTATTAACTTGCCTAGAATTGAAAGGATATGTGAACATTGTCAACTAAATATAATAGAAAATGAATATCACTTCCTTTTAATTTGTCCAAAATACTGAATACTTACAAAAATACATATTAAACGATAGTATTTCACCTGGCCTACAAAACAGAAGTTTATTAATTTTTGTCAAGTACATCTATTCATATTGTAAAATGGACAAAGTATGTGCATACTTTATGCCAGTTTAGTAAGAAAAAGTGGTTAAGATATTTCCATGTATATATTCTTCACATTAAGCTCACATTTCCTCTGATAATCCACGTAAACCGTGTTGAGAACATACTATTGTTTTGCTATAAGCATGTATTTGTTTTATGCAATAAAATATTGTATTCTTGCAAAGGAATGACAAATGCTGACAGCCACAAAGCATTCACGACAGCGGATGTAAACTTCAAGATCGTCGTGATAAATAATACAGTTAGTAGCGCGGCAGTTGTACTTGATATGGATCATTGATAGCACAAAATGGTTGACAGCTTTTTAACATTGTCAACAAACGATTTTATGCTGTTGTTTATTATGATAATAATTGTCGATTAGATCTAAGCGGAACTTTGCCATTAGGTCCGCCATTTTTGATGCAAAGAAATGTATTCACGTGTTAAGTGACGTGGTAAAAAGGAGAGACAATTTTTAATGAGTGTTTCTACGAGGTTAATAATATCAAAAGATTTTTTTTAATTTGTTGCTGGTGTGGTTGCTTTTAGTAGCAAAATGGTTTTTATATAGATATTATCTTGAGAAAAAAATGGACCCTCATACTTAAAATGCCTTCATAGCAAAAACATGTTAGTGTAAAATATTACCTTAATAGTAAAGTAACCAAAGACAAATGATTGTAACATAGAGGTGGCCTTAAAAGACACATGATTGTAACATAGAGATGGCCTTAAAAGACACATGATTGTAACATAGAGATGGGCTTAAATGACAAATTATTGTTACATGGAGGTGGCCTTAAAAAGCATATATTGTAACATAAGGTGGCCTTAAAAGACAAATGATTGTAGCATAGAAGTGGTATTAAAAGACAAACTATTGTACTATAGAGGTGGTCTTAAAAGGCAAATTATTGAACCAAAGAAGTGGCCTTAAAAGACAAATTATTGTAACACAGAGGTGGCCTTAAAGGACCAATGATCGTAACATAGAGAAGGCATTAAAAGACAAATGATTGAAACATAGAGGTGACCTTAAAAGACAAATTATTGTAACATAGAGGTGACCTTAAAAGAAACATGATTGTAACATAGAGGTGGCTTGAAAGACAAACCCTTGTAACATAGAGGTGGCCTTAAAAGACAAATGATTGTAACACAGAGGGGGGCTTAAAAGACAAATGATTGTAACATAGAGGTGGCCTTAAAAGACAAACTATTGTACTATAGAGGTGGTCTTAAAAGACAAATTATTGTACCAAAGAAGTGACCTTAAAAGACAAATGATTGTAATATAGAGGTGGCCTTAAAAGCAAAAGAATCGTAACAAAGAGGTGGCCTTAAAGTAGGTTTCCAGGTATATACCTCTTCAATTTGGGTGGGTGGGTGTTGGCGAGGAGAACTGGCATACTGTTTGCAAAAATCAAAATCTTAGGTCTAAGAAAGACGACGTTGAACACATTCTAACTTTTAAAGACAGTACATGTTGTGAAATAAATACCTTTGGATGTTCCTTCTTTCTTAGTCTATTAATAATCTTGATGGGTATTTATGCTAATTATAAATATGGACAGCCGAGCAGATAATCCGGACAATGATGTAACGTATTCTCAAAAGGTACTGGTGACGTAGTTTTCTTAGTTTAAAACAGCTTACTGTGCAACATGGCTCGTATAGAAAATACACGTTTGTAATGACGTGTGGAGTGTTATGCTTCACTTTTAACACAGATGTAGGACGGCAGTAAACAGAGGTGGCGTTAAAAGCACAGTTATTATTATTATATAACCACATGGTCGCAACGTATACGATTGACATCAGCAACCAAATGACTGTAGAATGTTCCCACCACCATATAAAGAGCAATCAATGTAGAAACGCATAAAGCAATAAATAAAAAGGAACATGGCTTTTCAGCTATCGTGTAACACAAAAAAGGCAAATGTGAACATGGATGTGCTTGTGCTGTTTACGCGTCGTTCGATTTGATATGGATACAAAGCCATCCCCGCAATCTAGACTTACTAATCAACTCGAATGCCTCGCTGGGATCAAAAATGCCCCAAATTCCAATTGGAAATCGATCGGCTCGATCACCTATGAATGTAAACGCTTCATCGTGTACGCATTGTTTGACAACTTTCTTCGAAAAATAACATTTAAAGTTGAAATAACGCAAGCACAGCCTTACATAAAGCGCGGTAAAATGGTATAGTTGTATATAACATTATTGATACGTGCAGCAGTTAACTATATCCATCCAGTACTTTGTGTTATTTTTAAGCAAATAATTGAGTATGACATCAAATTTCCCCGGAAGAGGTATCGTGATTTGAATTTTATGGTCAAACAAATGACATGCCATTCGATGGCTTCTAATGTTAGGTCACCCTATTTTTTAAAAATATTCCGCCGAACGAAATCTTACGTTCACAGTTAAACGAAATACTAAATGCAGTGAATTTTACGGTTAAATTTATACAACGTATTTTGTTAATAATTTAGTAGTGTGCTATTTTAGATGTTTAAAATATTTAATTATAACTTAAACGCCCTAAATATCTTATGGTTCCAATATAATCAGTTTCGTATGACCAATTAAATTATACATCATGGGTTCTTACTGTCGGGTGGGACCATTAAAGGAGTCGACGGTTTGGGTTCGAATGTTGTAGAAGCGACCCTCTCAGCCTTGATTGCGGGTGTCGTGTTTATATTTCTGTACGCCAGTTGAGCTTTACAACACCTTGATTGATTTTTAATGTAATCCCCGCGGGTGGGGCTTGCTTGACAGCTCTAACTTTTATACAAGGTACTTCACTGGCCAAACAAACTGACCTTACTCTCGGCAAGTTTGCATAAGTTAGGATTATATGTTCAGGAGACCTGATTTGTGTGTAATTGAATCTTCATGAGATTCACACACAAAGGGCGGGGTATATGTAGATACAGATAATAGTAATACGAGGTGCATAACACCCGGTACACAACATAGCACCTACAGGCTAACGGTCATTCAATGCTTTCATTCACGTGGGCATTGACACGCGCCCTACATGTACATAAAGGAGGCGTTGTGAATGAACATAGGTGCGGTATTTTAAGCATTGACTGGCCAAACTATATTCAGTGGATAGATAATCAAACTGAACGCATTGTATATAGTAGAACCACCTCGCGCAGACAGCTCATTTCACCATACAGCTAGAAATCCTTCTTTTGAAATTGTGGTTAGTGAACAGGCTTCGACGTGTATTTAGTTTATTGGATATTCGGCTATGTTCAGACGAGGATATCTGGTTTTGGTCCATGTTTCTCATTTAAAAATCGATATAAAAATTGTGTGAAGATGTGATCGATGATAAAAGTTTGATGTAAAGTGAAAAGAGTGTGCACCTGGGTGCTGTACATAGTGCGATGCTGAAAGAGATGATTCTATAATGAATGGATAACGACGTAATCAGGTACGTGTCCGTCTATTTGTTTGGGATGACTGTCCCACCAACAGTCTTAGTAATCCAAAATACTTCTCATCCAGTCATCAGGTCCTGGTCTGGGAGAGAACCTTTGTGGGGTGCTCTTTTAGCTTACACTCGCGGTGTGCATGTGGATCTACCTTAATATTGGTCTAATAATAGCTGGACGTCACCTATTTGACCATAATTGTGTCTAAACACACAACAGCGTCGCCTGAAGCAGATATGTTGCTGCTTTCACCATGACAGCGCGCCGAGAACACACGACACGATATTACATTTTGTACATTGTCCTGAAATCAGTCGAAGTACACCCTTATTATAGAGCAATACAAATGCCATTTGTACAACTTTTGTATGTCGCGATCGTCGTCCGGGGCCTTCCGAACCTGGAATTTACCCTCTATCCACTACCAGTGTTTGTCTAGTCCCTTCGTTCGTCCGTATGTCTGTTCAGGCGTCCAACGGAGAAGTCCTACAGTAAGGGTAAGGTTTCGTGGTTACCTCCTTATCTCTACTGTGGAATCATTTATTGTGTTACTAATTTTTGTGGTTACTTCCGCATGGTTACTGTGGGAATTGTGTACATAATGTTGCGGTTACCTCCGTATAACTACTGTAGGATCAGGTATTGTGTCGGTAATCTTTTGTGGTTACCGTTTTATGGATTCTGTGGTATAAGGCATTTTGTCAATGATGCTTTGCGGTTACCTCCGTATAACTGCTGTGGGAATAGGCGTTGTGTCAATACTATTTACTGATTACATCCCCATGGCTTCTGTGGAATTAGGAATGTTGTAAATAACTTTTCGTGATTACCGCCGTATAGTTACAGCAGGTTAAGGCATTGTGTCAGTACAGTTGTGTAGTTTCCTCCCTATCCTTCCCGTGGGATTAGGCATTAAGTCAGTAATGTTTTGTCTTACCTTCGTACGGCTACCGTGAGATTAGGCATTGTGTCAGTAATGTTTTGTCGTTACCTTCGTACGACTACCGTGGGATAGGCATTGTGTCAGTAATGTTTTGTGGTTACCTTCGTACGACTACCGTGGGATTAGGGATTGTGTCAGTAATGTTTTGTGGTTACCTTCGTACTGCTACCATGGGATTAGGCATTGTGTCAGTAATGTTTTGTGGTTACCTTCGAACGGCAACCGTGGGATTAGGCATTGTGTCAGAAATGTTTTGTGGTTACCTTCGTACGGCAACCGTGGGATTAGACATTGTGTCAATAATTTTTTGTGGTTACCTTCGTACGGCTAACGTGGGATTAGGCATTGTGTCAATAATGTTTTGTGGTTACCTTCGTACGGCTACCGTGAGATTAGGCATTGTATCAGAAATGTTTTATGGTTAAATTCGTACGGCTTCAGGGGATAAGGCATTGTGTCAGAAATGTTTTGTGGTTACCTTCGTACGGCTAACGTGGGATTAGGCATTGTGTCAATAATGTTTTGTGGTTACCTTCGTTCGGCTACAGTGGGATTAGGCATTGTGTCAATAATGTTTTGTAGTTACCTTCGTACGACTATCGTGGGATAAGGCATTGTGTCAGTATTGTTTTGTGGTTACCTTCGAACGGCTACTGTGGGATTAGCCATCGTTTCAGCAATAATTCATGGTTACCTTCTTATGGCTACCATTGGACAAGGCACTGTGTTAATGATGCTTTGTGATAACCTCTATATTGCTATTGTGGGTAAGGAATTTTGTCAATAATTGTTTATGGTTATTGTGGGATTAGGCACTGTGTCAGTAATGATTAATGGTTACCTTCTTATGGCTACCGTTTGATTAGACATTGTTTCAATGATGTTCTGTGATAACCTTCGAATGGTTATCGCGGCATTAGGAATTTTGTCAATAATTGTTTATGGTTATCCCCGTATGGTTAGTGTGGGATTAGGAATTTTGTCAAAATGGTTCGAGGTTACCTCCGTATGGCTTCTCTGGAATTAGGTCGTGTGTCAATAATGTTTTGTGGTTACCTTAATAGGAATACTGTTAGATTATACATGGTGTCAATAACGTTTTGTGGTTATCTTCGTTTGGTTACTGTGGGATCAGACATTGTGCCAGTAATGCTTTGTTGCTACCTCCGCATAACTTGTGTGGGATTCGGCATTGTGTCAGTAATGTTTAGATGTTAGCTCCGTATGGTTACTGTTGGACAATTGTGTCGATGATGTTGCGTGGTTAACTCTTTATGAATAATAAGGAACAAGGCATTGTCTCAGTAATGTATTATATAAACTTCGTATGGCCACTGTGGGATTAGGCTTTGTGTAATTAATTTGTGTGGTTACATATAAGAATGATATTATCTCACAATGTCAAGAACGTAAGAACGTCCTTTTTCCGCCCAGCTGAGAGGCTTACACGTTTATTTTGCTGATATTTAACATATACTAATGACTTAATTTACCATAAATGTAAGATTTACTTACATGATTGTGGGATGGTGAAGTTATTCAATTGATGTAAGTGTTAATGTGTGGGTTTTACAATGGAGTAATCAACCTGATTATGATGACATGCGTGAAGACGATTGCGGTTGTTACGGTGCTGGTGAGAAGGGGTGAGTAGACAAAATATAAATAGAAATGTTTTTTGAAAACGGAATCTCACCTGGTCTCACTTAGGATAGTAAGGTGTATATATGTATCACTCGCAATCGTCGTGCATAAATGTTGTTAAATATACCAATAAGTTTTTCCTCTCTTTTAAGTATAACTAATTGGTAGACCGTACGAGTACCACGTTATTTTTCATGTTATATCATATTTGGTATGTCTTGCTTGAAATTTATTTTATAATTTCAAATGTCACATACGGCAGTACCGTAATCTTGCTGGTTAAGTAATCCATGCTATTGTTAATACTGTCAACTTATCAGTCTTATGAAAAGGAACATACTACGAGTTTATCTTTCGTCCCAATCCGCACGTCTTCCCTACAAACTTGTTTACAGAAAAATATTTGAAAAATCCTCACACTGTTTTGATGACCGAATTCAATACCCGTTTTACCCAATACGGGGATGGGATGGGATTTGCCGGCATTTTTGCCGATACTGTGCTGCGACATTTCTATCATTACAGCACAGGGGCACTTATGTGGTGCCCAGGGACTGAACCCGGCCTATCCCTTATACTGACACCCACGAGTCATGCGTAATGCTGTCCCATTAGCCCCGCGCGTTAGGAGAGAAGCCACTACTACCAACTTTAAAGTCTTTGATTTGATCCGGCCGGGGTTTGAACCACGACTTCCCGATCCGCAAGCCGACGCTCTACCGATTGAGCTATTGCGGCCGATTTTACCCAATACGTGACTAAAAATAAATATATTACAACCAACATTTTATAGCCAAATCCGTATGTTTCAGCGCTTAACTAAATATATTGCTATAAAGAATATACATTTAACATCCACGACATTTTATCAAGCAAAGGGAATGTTTAGAATATTAAAGTACTGCCATCTCATGCGCATGCAAAAGGGAACCCAACCTTTCAATATTTCTCTTTATAGAAGCATGTTAAATGTTTCATTATTAACGCGAACAGCTCGGTGCGTGACGTGGTGGTTATACAATATGTTCGCAGACTGGTGTTTTCTTCTATCAATAAATAATTAATTGTAAGAGATGGAAGAATGCAAAAACATAAATGGAAGGATGTGTCATCACCAATTACATCGACCGATAAAATATTTCACATTTGTGTGTTGAAATTCGAGGATAGGTTAAAATGTTAAAGACACTTTGCATACACTCATACACCAATTAATACATATTGATTTTGTGATATATGTTCGGCATTTTTGTGTGTATTAAAACAGTCAAAATCGAATATTTGATTAGCTAAGGTGAACCGACAACAACAACAATATTAGACTAAAGAGTATGGATGTATTCCGAGTCACCAGGTTTGTTGTATCTTAACCTTGACCGATGCCCCAATTGCTGTACTAATAAAATGTAGACACGAAGCTTGTGCAAACATTCATAATCTCTCACGAATTGGTGTAACATGGGTGTGACACGGAATGTCATTGATAGTTCTACTCAGCCGTCTATATAGAATACTCCAAACACCACATCCTTTAGTTTTACTGTTCATATTTGCATATTCGTGCCTTTTCAGGAATCAATATGTTTATATGCTGAATTTGATTTATATTGCAATGTACAAATAGGAGTAAAACTGTCTATACGGGTCTATATTCTTATGACACTTTCACTACTGGGGTATACACCAATCAATCTCGGTTATCGTACAGTCGTTCTACCAGAAGCGAATGACTTTTGCAATAGTGTCTGCTTATCTTTTAAATAAATAAACTTTTGGGAAATAAAGCTGATCGAATTAATTTGACGATTTATGATCAAAAATATAAATGCAAACATACGCAGTCTCAAGACATGCTGAACTGTCCGAACTATTAGGTCTTCACTGCTGTACAGCCAGGACAGGTTTCAGTAGATTATATACCATGTTTAGAAAATGTATATCGGTGTTGATATGCGGGAGAGGGTGGGGCATTCTTTTGCAGACATGGTGTTAACAAGGCAAAATACAACGTGTGACAATCTTGTCGTCTGCATCGTGTATAATACAATGTAATACATAATAAATAATACATAAATGCAAAATAAATAAATGCGTATTATTTGTCTGGCAGGATTGTTCTCTCCGTCATTAAGTTTTCCCTGCAATTAATTTTTTTTCCAGTAACCTAGACTGAGATAAGAATTTTGGAGAATCTGCAAGTTCACATGCACATCACATGAATATAAGGTCTTGTCACTTTACATTTGCAAGCCATTCAAACTGGTGACAATTTCTTGTATACTAGTTATATTCCACATTTAAAATCAATAAAAAACGGCCATGTTTAAATTTCCCTAAAAACATAAACATCCGTACGTTGGAGAAAACCAGAATCTTACAATTCAGTAAAAAACTAACAGACATTACTTTCTTATAGGGTCTAGGCATACTAGAATTGCTGCCGATGCCGATGTTAAGATCGCTTGACTTATCCACAGACTCAGAATAATGAGTTATATCATGAAATGATGATTATGAATGCAAAGTAGCCTAACAATTAAGAATATAAAATAGTAACATTATTTTTTCGAGTTGAATTCAAGACTGATGCGCTATTCATTATTATAATTGTTTGTTATGATCCGCTGTTGCTTATGATCCGCTGTTGCTTATGATCCACTGTTGGTTATGATCCACTGTTGGTTATGATCCACTGTTGGTTATGATCCGCTGTTGCTTATGATCTACTGTTGGTTATGATCCGCTGTTGGTTATGATCCGCTGTTGCTTATAATCCACTGTTGGTTATGATCCGCTGTTGCTTATGATCCACTGTTGGTTATGATCCGCTGTTGCTTATGATCCACTGTTGGTTATGATCCGCTGTTGCTTATAATCCACTGTTGGTTATGATCCGCTGTTGCTTATGATCCACTGTTGGTTAAGATCCGCTGTTGGTTATGATCCACTGTTGGTTATGATCCACTGTTGGTTATGATCCGCTGTTGGTTATGATCCGCTGTTGGTTATGATCCGCTGTTGATTATGATCCACTGTTGGTTATGATCCGCTGTTGGTTATGATCCACTGTTGGTTATGATCCGCTGTTGGTTATGTTTTGCTGGTGGTTATGATCTACTGTTGGTTATGATCCGCTACTGGTTATGATCCGCAATTTGTTATGATCCACTGTTGGTTATGATCCACTGTTGGTTATGATCCACTGTTGGTTATGATCCACTGTTGGTTATGATCCGCTGGTGGTTATGATCCGCTGTTGGTTATGATCCGCTGTTGGTTATGATCCGCACTTTGTTATGATCCACTCTTGGTTATGATCCACTGTTGGTTATGATCCGCTGGTGGTTATGATCCACTGTTGGTTATGATCCGCTGTTGGTTATGATCCATTGTTGGTTATGATCCACTGTTGGTTATGATCCGTTGTTGGTTATGATCCGCAATTTGTTATGATCCCAGGCTGGTTATGATCCGCTGTTGGTTATAATCCGCTGTTGCTTATGATCAGCTACTGGTTATGATCCGCACTGTTTAAAATGCTTTAATTTAATATATCTTTGACCGATAGAGAAGATATTTGCACAATTCAAGCCTGCAAAGATATATTTACGAGATTTTCCAACAATATTTGAACAATAATAAATTGAAGTGTCGAAAACTTGCCTGCAGAGAATGGCTGGAATGATAGAGCTGTTCAACTTTATTTTCTATAAGGACGACTGTCTTCAAAACAGTCTTGTTCCTAAATAAAACGAACTCAGTGACAATTTATTTTATTGTTTTTCATTTTTATGGTTGAAACATTGTTCTACAATATATAAACGTCTGAAAATTATCAAAGGATTTAATTTTTCAAATAATAAAAAGTCTATACATTTCTATGTATTGTACTCGTAATTATCAATCATGATTGCTTCTATATGTATCTCTTTTCGTTTATTTTAGCAATTGTTTGGGGTTTATGTACAATTACTCATACCCTTGCTTGAAATGCATGAATTAAACTTTCAAGATATTGTGTTTGAATTTGACTATATATATTACGGGAGGCCCCGGGTTCGACCCCGGGCCACGGCATACCAAAGTCGTTAAAATTGGTAGTGGTATATCTCCCCTACTAACACCCAAGCAAATATAAGGGTAGTTCCACGACTGGTTGGCCAGGTGTCAGGATTATGTGACTTGATGTGGTATCATGCCGGGTGTTCACGGCGTGCTATACACAGTGAAGGCAGCACCATATCTGCTTCAAGTGGACACCGTCTCCAGATAACTGAAGTACAGTTGGTGGGACGATAAACCCAATAAACAATAAACATAATTATATATTGCATCTGGCATGCACATTAAATGAAATATAACGTGCACTACATATATGTTGAATTACTGTTTGGATGGGTAAGACAGCATTCATGTTGAAAACGAACTCTGTGACCGTATGTTTTTTAGAGGCCATTGGAACAACCGTATATTTTCCTACAAGATAAATATAATTTAAAAAAAAAACGAAAGGAAAAATAGGGAAATCTTTAAAATACATTAAGCTATTGAAAATATTACCACATATCGATTATGACGCTCCACTGTTAAATAATGCAACCTTTGTAACTTTTTCAAATACAAAAATACGCCCATAAGACAATGCGAAACCGACTAACTGAACATGTTAGGAGAATCGATTAGTAATATTCATGTACTTTATTGTACAAATGTGTCTTAAATATCGAAGTTAAAATGAAATTATGCTTATATCTTTGTGCTGAAAACAAATCAATTGCTGCGAAGTGTGCTGTTAATGCAGGCACATTGCCTTGGTGATCTGCCGCATGTACATCGCGTATACTCAAAAGGCACATAATTAAGAATAACAACATCGAATAAATCATCAAAGACTTCAATCAAATAAAGTCATGTATATTAACTTTTAAAGTGAATGAGCAGGGACACTTCGGAAATATTAAATAGTGCAATGTTTCATAAATGGTATTATTACAAGATTTTTAATGATTCGCGAAACCTTTTATTTATTATAACCCATGTGTGGACGGCCTTTACATAACACAACAAATTATGTTCTTTTTATGATGCGGAGATATAATTCTGTGCTGAATGATTGAATGGTCTTACGTACACGATTACCAAAACTTAAATGAACCAGACTGTTCCGATGTTCGGTCCCGCAATGTCGCCCGACACATTCGGAACACTCGGCTATTTTACTCCCAGAAATAAGGAAGGGATTTGCCGGCTTTTTGCCGATACTGTGCAGCGACATTTCTATCATTATAGCACAAGGGACAGTTATGAGGTGTCCAGCGACTGAACCCGGTCGGTCCATTATACTGACACCGACGAGTCAGGCGTAATGCTGTCCCCTTAGCCCCGAGCGTTAAGAGGGAAGCCACTACTACCAACTTTAAAGTCTTTGGTTTGACCCTGCCGGGGTTCGAACCCGCGACCTCCCGATCCGCAAGCCGACGCTCTACCACCTGAGTTATTGCGACCGGTCTTTCAGAAATATACCTCAGAGGAAGTGTGGGAGAAAAGTAACCTTAGCAAGATGACACATAAATAGCAACTTTATATAAAAGGTGCTATCAGACACTTTGTCTATACCGATTTCATGTAACAATATTTTTTTCCCACCGTTTGTGGGATTTTAGGCATTATTTCTGGATAAACATATACTTTAGTCTAAGTTTAGACAATTTTAAACGTTACCTATATTGTAAGACAGAACAAGTTGCGGAAAAAAATCTCTTTAAATATTCATTCTTTTCAAATTTACAAACAAGCACAAAATATTAAAATAATATAATAATTAAAACAGGCCTTGAAGTCCGAGCGAATTACCCGGATGACAATATAACGTGATCTCAAAAGTAAGTTTTCAAGTGATTTCTTAGTTTAAAAATCGCCATCTCTGCAGTGTCTTTGCTCCACTCCAAAATGTCGGATAACACCTTTAAAAGGAAACAATGAACGATGGGAGAGTGACAGAGAGAGAAAAAGAAAAGGGACATATTAATATTGTTTCTTCGCAGAGATCTATGCTAGAGAGAGCTAGAAAGACAGACAAACAGACAGGCAGACAGATGGACAGGCAGGCAGGCAGGCAGGCAGGCAGGCAGACAAACAGATCTCTGTCTCTCTCTCACACTCTCCCTCTCCTCCTCCCCCCCCCTCTCTCTCTCTCTCTCTCTCTCTCTCTCTCTCTCTCTCTCTCTCTCTCTCTCTCTCTCTCTCTCTCTCTCTCGATCGATCGATCGATCGATCGACGACATAGGCTACAGGTATGGACAAGTTGACAGTAGTACAACTATGGTGACTTGAACGTTTGTTCAAATATTTAGTTCTATTATATATAGTTTTACTTAACCTGGCTAAACTAGGCAGGTCCATCTAAAGCATGTTGGTACAAATGCACCCGGACTATTGGAGAACATGTCGGCTTCCTATCAAGATATCTGGTTTCAAAACACTGCGTATGAATTGCTTGGGTAGGGATTTCCGGAGCTCCCCCCCCCCCCATAGCCCCACTCCCTCACGTAAAAATAATGATCAAGAAAGGCTACACTACTTAGTAGTTACAAATTAAAAATTGTGCCTTCAGGTTGAAAATAAAAAAACGCATTTGCATTTATAAATACTTTGGTAGAACCACGGACAGTCCGCGTGCTAGCTGGAATTAATCATGTTGTGTAAAGTACTAACGGGCGACCTTTTTTAATTACCAGCAAAAAAGACTATTTTAAAGGTGTGTACAAAAAATCTTGCATGATATATTTTCGTTTTTTGAATGGATTTCTCCATTTGAATTGTTAATCAGTCCTTTCGCTTGTTGAGCGCTAATGGTTTGATTATTCGAAAGTAAAAACATTGAATATTGCCTCAACTATCACACATTGATACGTGAAAAAAATCTAAACAAATATTTATCTTTTTGAATCCTGTACTGCAGTGTTTTCTATCAATGGTTTAATGAAAGTCGGTTTCAAAAGAGCAATGCACGAAACTGCAGAAACGGCTTTTATTTGATCAATATTGTCACGGCATTTGCAAAAAGAATTTCATTATGCCGTTGTTCACGCTTTACCGCTTGCGGAAAGCAGTTGAAACGCACTTTAACGTTTGTTTTATTTACATACTGCTCTCGTATCATATTTGGGCAGTTCGTTTATTTTAAATAAAACTACAGTACCCGATAGATGTTATGTCAATATTGAAGGAACCTCTGTTGAACCGCTTAGTACCTGTACAATGTCGCACAGTTTGGAATTGGCGAAAACAAAATCTGACTAAGTCTCTACTATGTATAACAAATACAATCCATAAAAGAAGCCAGGTTTTCCAAACAGCATGCAGTACCATTCAGAACACCATTGCACATTTTAATCAAAAAGTATGTCTGTAAATGGCTTAGATCTTTGCAATACTTTTCAAATGCAAATATAACTTGACACAATGAGGCATTTCCTCTTCAAACCAAAGTAAATTCTTAAACTACTTTATGATTATACTTGATGAACCATTTCACTCTGTGGTATACGACAGTTTGGACCAAAAATAGTTTCATTATACATTTAAGTTAACCATGCTATATTAACAGGTCACGTAAAATGCTGTTAATTGATGTCCTACACCTGTCGGAAAAGTAAACCATAAAGCCATAATCGTCATTACAAACATGTATTTCCTATCTGAGCCATGTGACCACTAATGTTTTAGTTCAGCCACGTCATCCGCTGTGACGTCGATGTCAATTTCTAGCAGGAGTCCCAATCGTTCTTATTTACTGGTATTGTTACTTACATAAGATGTAGGCAAACTGTCGGATACCTCCTTAAAGGTAGAGCAAATGTAATGCTGCACCTCCAATTGAAGAGTATCAAAATGAGGGTTAAAATGCTTCAAAACTGAGGGTTGAGAGTTACAATCCCGGTATGGGCACGAATGGTCAACTTTTTTCTTTCAACTTTTTTTCCCTTTGACAATTAGCCTATTTCTGCATCACTCTAACAAAATATATTTTTGCGTAGAGCTCAGAGTTCACACGTGTTCGGTCGGTTATAAGGACGCTTACGACTTGGATTTTGTAGCACTGAACACGCAAAATGCATTCTATAAGAGGCGCCGCTTTTCACAGAGGCGCCAGTTAAATGTTTAAACCTAAGTTAACGGTTTAAGTTGACCTTTACGAGGGGCAGTTGAGAAGTAGTGGCAACTTATCCGTTATATCATGAACTTCCCGAGCTGAAACACGGGAAACATGTTAGAAATATCAATCATTTGTCCTTATAATAGCGGTAATTTCCATGTGCGCATTGCTGAAATAATTTAACATCAACATCTTACAGTCAGTTATAGAGCTGTCACAGTGGCGGAGTGCAGTGTTAATAACTTGAGAGAGGAACAGATGGTTTATTGTAAAATTCGCAGTAAATTAGGAATAAGCGCATTAGAAATATAAAGTGGGCGTCCGTGGTTCAGTGGTGAAAAAGTTGGACTCCGGATCGGAGGGTCCCTTGTTCGGACCCTAAAAACTGACTATGTGATATTAGTCCTTCATCTAGACTATTTACTGCACATTGCTTCAGATACTCGGTACTCAGATACTTTACGCTTCTACACAGGAAGTGAACAGTTGAGAGGGATTAACATAAGTCTCAATCGATTATAAAGGAATAGGTTTAATCTAAATACAACGTGATTTGGTCATTGTATATGGAGAGCAGGCCCTTCCGTACGGCACGGTTGCTTGATGGGTTTCACTTTTGATGGAAGAACTCGCATGGAAGATTAAACACGTCACATGATGCTGCCGTCGTCTGCGTCAGATCGTGACTTCGCTACTATTATCATGGAAGAAGACGCGCGATACACAGTTGAGGAGATTAGTGGCATCTCAAGCTTGATTTCGTCGTCGGTGTTTTTGATATTAAAAGAAAAAACGAAGCTACGGAAGGTGTGTGCGCGCTGGATCCCGCATTTACTGATTGATGAGCAGAAACGCCACCTTGTGCAAAATACTACGGTGTACCTGACGAGATTCAAAGACAAAGACGGTTCCGAGATATCGTTACAGGTAATGAAACATGGCTGTACTTATTTGAGCCGAGCAACAAAGAAAACAACAAAATGTGGATAGGTGAAAATGACGAACGGCCCAAAGTAGTCCGCAGGAGCAAGAACGTCAGATTCGTTATGTATGCCGTATTTTTGACTCGGAAAGTATCGGGGCAAGTGCCCCTGTACCCGACCGCATTTGTGTTACAGTAACATTTTGCAAGAATCATGCCCTATCTGAAGTTGTAAGCCACTAGTCACTACACAGCAAAACTGGGGTTAAGTTATTTCACGATAACGCACAAGCCCATCGTTCTGTCGTCTATTTAGAAGAGAATCATAAGGCAAGTTTACCACACCCACCGACCTTTCACCCTGTGACTTTTGGTTAAATCCACACGTTAAAGGTAGTATCCAAAAGTTTGGACCAAACGTGTTTTTTTCTGTCAAATAAATAAATCAATTATTATTGCCTAAAAAGATTTCACAAAATGATGATTATTGTTGTCCTACATCTTTGTAAAAAATGAAGCATAACACATCACGTGTCATTAACAAGTATGTATTTCCTATTTACGCCACGCTGCACAGTTTACTATTCTTAAACTAAGAAATCAACGAGACCCGTGACGTTACATAATATTTTGGGTAACCCGCTCTGAAGTCGATTTTTATTTTTAGCAGAAATCACAATCATGCTTATTTATTATTTTCGAATAAAAAGAGAATGGGCATGTAGAGCGATTTATTTATCTACCGTCTTGCAATTTACACAATGTTCAAAATCGTCTTTTTAGACTTAGTTTTGACTTTGACCTTAATGTGTCTAGTGCTACAGATGAGACGAGTAAGACCCTATTTACGCCTAAATGGCTTTAAAACAGACATTGAAATTAAACTATAAGTGTAAAAAACATATTTTCTGCGAGGACCTGTCATACATCTGAAATGCAGGAAATGGCACTATATGACTTCTGGATGTCAGCACTTTTCCTGTGGGAGTATGACCCCAGTCTAACTAACATTTCTTGTACCTATGGTTTTCACCTATGTTTTGACCTCTCCCCTCATCACATGATTTTTTTTAACAAATGATACAAACATCTTTCCTTGCAATTGTATAAATCGCCGTTATATACAATGCTAAAATCATCGGGTTGGGCCAGTAGTTAGTTGTTTAGAGTAGACTACTTTCTGTGATTTATTGAGTTTTGATATTGCTCCCTCAGTCGGGGGAAAGAAATGTAGGATCAGCTTTTAAGGTAGAGCAACTCTAATGCTGCACCTCCAATTGAAGAGTATCAAAATTAGGGTTAAAATGCTTCAAAACTGGGGGTTGATGGTTCGAATCCCTGAATGAGCACGCAGGGTAAATTTTATTCCTTATTTTTTCCACTTTGATTTTTTTTTCTGCATCACTCTCCCAGATGTAGAATAAAACATGTTTATTTTTTTATTTTTTATTTTGTAAATGAATTTTGATTGAAATTCTTTTGCTAAATTTAATTACAAATATATTACCTGATAAGTTCAAAGGCTTAAAAATCAAAAAACTTGTGGTGAAATTATTTTTATATTTTGCAGCATCAACTAAAATACTTTATAGAACATTTTGGGCAACTCTGAATTAAATCGTTTGGCTATCAAGAGCTCTGTGACTTTTTAATAGTGCGTGCACGGTCTCAGCAGAAAAAAGGAAAATCAGCCTAAAACATGTTGATTTTGTAAACAATTTATTGCACATTTGGGAGAGTTTGAGTTAAACCAATCAAGTAACATGGTTGATTGGTTTGTCTAATGCTATAATTTGTTTCCAAACGATACTCAAAGCACTTCGCCTAAAGAGGATATGACATAATATTTGGAGTTCTCTTATTTCTAAAAGGAAAACATCCATAAATATCAATTTAAAAAAAAATATCTGAAAATTAAAAACTGGATGGAGAATTTTCTTAAAATTTGGCATAAACATCAAAGTATAGTATACAACACATTAGTTGCTTTAATTTTTAATTTCTATATATTGTTATTACACTTCCGTTACCGTAGCCACCATTATTAGGCTACCTCTCATTGGTTATACTGCACATTCGTACTGTTTAAGTAGATGCGCTGGCGAGATGAGATTTTTACCTCGTCTCGAATACTTTCATGGCTTTCTTAATTCATTAGAAATAAAAACTATGATGATCTATAACACTAAAATGCATTTGAACGCGGGAAATATTTAATGAATAGATAGCCTCACTAAGTTTCGGAACTTCCAGCTCAATCCCTTTCGTTGAGTTTAATCGCAATAGTTCTAGGTCTTAGTTATTACATGCTGAGCTCGAGTCTGAGATCATTAACAATGAAATCGTCGTATATTTGAAGCAGAATATGTTCAAACTAACACTAATGTGCACGTCATTTGACTATTAACCTTGCTTTTCATCGTTAAACCGATGCATTCTTTCCAACATGCTTGCAAAAAAGTTGATTATTTGCTGCTGGTAATTGTAGCAATTATAACTAGATTAAGAAGATTGATATAACAGACGGAACTTAAATCCCAATGTATAAAGGGGGGCAATAAAATGTCTACTAGGCCAACTATATCAGCTGTTATTGCCTCCCCTGTTGACATCAAAACACATTATCACGTGACCTAAGTAAGGGTTGTCCCAGTCAACTACTCTGTGCCTACATTGGGAAATAGGGTTTTGTTTGTGTTGTGTTATCAGACATTCTCTTCACAGAAATGCAGTTGGTCATAGACGTGTTGTTTAAAGCTCATGTTATCTGGAAAATACTTCTTTATTTCAATGAATGTGTGTTGTTTAGTGTAGACTTTTAACTTTCGAAAGAGTTGCTAAAGTTCGATCATACGAAGAACACGGACGTGATGTTTACTAACTTCGCAGCAATCAATGTTGACAGCAGTGTGCTTATATAGAGAACATAAGTTTCAGCTGCCGACATTGTTATGTGTTGACAGTGATACGGATTTATGGAGTTAATTTCATAGATATTGATACTTTGGTCGCATTATAAAGTCATGGAACTGTAGATCTACTTTTTGAATGATGAAATGACAAAATTGCCATCATAGCCATGCGTGACAAATAAACTGTCATGAATAATTCTGGACTTTGATTCAGTGTTATTACAGTTTTCAAGAAAGATTCACGTGGAATATTTTACCACGTTTAAAGCAGGGGTCATAGTAATGCATTTTACATCCTTACCACCTTCCCTGTAAATTCTACATGGCTCATAATGCAGAAAGGACCCCACTAATGGATGGTAACGCAGGCATAGTCGATACAACTCGACAGTTTCTTCCGTTCTTTTTCTGTCCTCAGCGATGATTCTGACTTTGATGAACTAGACGAGCCTGATACACCTGACATCTTGGACAATGTTGATGAAGTTGATGATGCTGGAATCCATCATTCTGCCACTGGAGGAATCTCTGTTACAGGCTCAAAACCGTCAGATCTCACAGGTATGATAGATTTTTGTTTAGTTTGATTAGATTTTAAGGTCAGTTTATGTATAACTAATGATTACAAAATTGTGCAGGACCAAAGAAGCTTAAGTAAAAATAAGCTGCCAGTAACTGAATGTTTTTTTATTTGATGATTTTAACAGTTTATTATTGTTTTCCCCATAAGTTGTTTGTCTTTTTTGTCTGTCTGTCCTTTTGTAGTTTCATTCATCTGCTGAACTGTCCAACTTTAACAGCATATCTCCAAAACTGTTTGACATATTGACTTCAAACTTAAAAGTTGGAAAGTTTGTGATGGGTAGATGCCATGTTATAATGGTTGCTTAAGGACTCGATTAACTGTTGGTATATTATAAGGAAATTTGATGTGGTGTCATATATATTTTGTTAACTGTATGCTATAACAATAAAGGAAGTGCTATATATGTTTCAATTGAACACTCTTTATATAAAAAAAAGTGATAATTATACATTTCAACTATCAAAAACAAATAGCAGTAGTTAGCAGATTCAGGTATTTGGTTTTGCTATACTTGGCTATTCTGACATAGCAGAAGTTTTCAGTCTGTAATTATATGAAAAACTTATAGTACCCATTATACCTCAATATGAGTGTTGAGAGTTTAAGTTGCATTGGCATTTGGTGACTATGTTTTCAACAACTTATAATCTCTAATTTTTGTTGGACGAACAGTTATTGCAAAAGGCAGTACAAGTTGCATTTAATTTCATTCTCTTTGTCTTTCCGTAAATAGCCGAAGGAAAAAAGAAACTTTCATTTTCATTGCTATGGTTGTGCCTATCTTTAGTTATTATTATCTGATCACTAATATTACTTAATTAAATTTTATGATAAATTTTTTTAAAACAACAACAGTTATAGTTTTATTTATAATTTCTAACGAGGTAGTTTTTCTTTCCTCACAGATGGGAAGCTTATTCCATACTCGAGTATTCACTTACCTCGTAAGGGCTACTCCCATCTCCGTAAAAACTGCTGGATGAAGGAACCAATCAATGTGAGGATTATAGATGTACAGCGAGAGGAACATCCTCATATGACTCGGAAAGCCTTTAACCCAAACTTGTAAGTATCTTTTACTCCAAATCCATATAAACTTGTTGATATTTCTTATATCAGGTCTTCTGAACTGATTTGCTTGGAACTTCTTCAGGAAGTTAGTAGCAGAAAGTCCATTTCCTGGTCAGACTGCTTCCATTTTAGCAGGCTTAGAATTTACTACAGTTTTCTTATATTCCCATTTCCTTATACCTGTCTAGAGTTGGGGATATCGTCTTGGTGTTATCCATCCTTCTGTCTGTCTTTCGTCTGGTACACCAGTTGTTTATGCAAGGTTTTTATTTTTTTCAATTCATAATTTCTTTTTTTTTTCTTTATTGTATGGATATTCCCAACAGAAGTGTTAAATGATAAAATGACAGAAGAAAACTATATTCAATTGAATAAAATTTTAATTAATAATATTATTATTACTTTAAATTTTTTGAAATTCTTTTATTTTAAACATGCTTTTGTTCTTCATACAAATAGAATGCAGAATTTCTGTTGGTCTTCCTGCAGAGAGAAAATCAGATCTATTTTTTCATCCAAAATGACAAGAAACACCCAAAATAAGTATTACCATGCTTATAAAACATACTTAAAAGACATTTTTTAAAAAATGAAAATGAAAAACAGACCTCCTGAAAGCTGAATTCATAACATGGCATTATTATGCTTATACCAAATCTTCTTATAAAAAATGCTATACAACTCTAGTTGACTACCGGTATAACCTGTAGACTTAGTCATGCACTGTTGATTTGTATTCACAACCCTGTTGTTAAATTTTTGGTTAAACATAATAAGTAAGGAAAGCATTTTCGAATTCCACTTACAGAATGTGTTGGTTGTCTGATTGCCCTTAGGCATGTGTCATTTTATCTGCCTGCTTTCTTATCAACATAGTTAAATTACAAGTTGGTTTATATCAAGATGGTATACATGTGTCATATAAGAATGCCTTGGACAGTTTACAAGCAGCTGTTTGCATATTGCATGTTTAGAGGTAGTAGCAATACAGACCTTTTATAGCTATGTCCAGAAAGTATAACACAGTGTTGTACCATGTTCAATGAATGTGAAAGGGCTCCTCCAAGCTCATAATTACTAATAAAGGTCCACATTAAAAGAAACTTGCATATATGTCTGCCCTCCTACGATATTTAGATGAATTTCGTCTTGAAAATAAGAACCTGAGCCATTATTTGATAGATCAATTGTAGACTAATCTAACTTAAATCAGCAGCAATACTATCCTATCTACAAATAATTACAACAGACATACACCTATTTAACAAAGATTAAATTAACCTATTTTAAAAAGCAAGAAAACTGCAAAAAATAGGAAGATTTGTTACTTTCTCCTATAAAATAAGAAAAATCCAGTTAGAAAAATCTTTCATTGACCTATCACATTGTTTTAAAAATCCACTGTAAATCTGCACAATAATGTCTAACCTATGGGTACTTGCTCCCTGTTCCTACAATGTCATTGTTGAGTAATGTAATGAGCACACCTTCAAGTAATGCTCTATAATATCATCACACTGCAAAGTTTGCAAAATTCCTTACAAAGTTCATAGCTGATTTTCATTTTTTAATTCTTCGAATTGGCAATTTTATTACAAATGATTGGGAAAAATTGACATTTTTTGCATTGAAAACATTAATGTTTATGATTTTGTAAGGAAATAAGTTGCTGCATTGATTATGATGTGCATTTATATAACATAATACCATTAATAAAATGAAAGAAACAACTTCAATATCAGCAAGACCTTAAAACATAACATATACATCATTCCTATTGTATTATCGGCCGTTGTATATGTGATCATATACATGTGCCAGAAAGTAAGGAAGTAGGTTATTGATTCATTTACGCTTATGTTAGATAAATAAAAAGAATTTTTTTTTCAAACTCTGGCCAGACACTGTGTTTTCTTAGCAAACTTTTGTGACAATGCTGTCTTGTTTTCATTTATCACTTACTGAATTATTAATAACCAAAATTATTTTTTTTTAAAGTTTTTTGTCTTCATCTCCTTAGCATAGACTTAACTGGCTTTGGCAAATGGCACTGGTCCTGGTCAGTCTCTGGCTGATCTACACAGTTTGCCGCTAAGTGTTGATCAGTATGTCTGATAAACTATACTTGAAGCTGTAAAATCATAGCCTGGTAATCATGTACTTATAAGGCTTGAGGACATAGAGTTGATTCAGACGACCAGGTCAGCCAGCTCCCCATTGGTAGTTGTCTGATTCAGCACCCACATTTGATACTTACTTTCTGTTTGATTTATGGGTATATCAACTTTAATATTAATACATGTAATAAGCAAAAACTTACAATCTAGCATGTTTTTCTAACATACTGAAGCATCATAGAGGTTAGCAAGTAGATAAGATTTGTGTAGGGTTGGTTAACAAACACAGCAGGTTATGTGTTAGCAGAGAACCATCTCTGAAGGCCAGGACCAGTAAAACATTGCTAGAAGTGTCAGTAGCATATTGTGCAATTTCAGATCAGAAAGCTCTGAGCTGCTTAATCCCTTCTTGGAACAAAATATCTAACCTGACAGCATCACTGTCACTAGTTGATTAAGAAGAAGTCTCGCAGTATCAAGATGCCAGTTATTTAGTGTGTAGTTAGTATGATTTAAATATGTAAATATATAGTAACATTATGCAATTGAGTCATTTTATCATTTGATTTTTAAATGCTAAAATGAAAGTCTGATTTCAATTCTTAAACATTCAAAACATTCAATGTCATGGTAAGATAGCGGTCTTTCAAATACACACATACCACTAAAAATGGCATGTATTTATTTGGTATTAATAGCTAATCCCATAGTCATAGTTGCCCAAGATCGTCAGTGTAACACAGACTTAAACATGGGGCACACTATTTTTTTGGTCACCAAGAATGACAACTGCCTTGAAAAGAGTGGTGCCTCTTATGGAATAAATCTTTTGATGTGGACAGTAATAGTGCTGCGGTGAGTATTCGAGCACTTGGATATCCATGAATCCTATCATAAAACCGTATATGAGTATTCGCCAATGCAAAGATCGTTGAATCAGGTCCTTTATTAAAACATTTGCATCAAGTAATTATTTACGAAATGTAAACAAAAAATGATCTACAAATTGATTTTAAACAATGTTTTGCAAAGGCTTGAACTGGAACTTAAAAATGTCACTTTTGTAGAGCTAGTAAAAGTGTTAGATTTGGATGTTAGTCTTCAAAACAAAGAAGTATAAAAGTTTATATTACCAAAATAAACTTTTTAAATATTTTAACACAGTTATCAAAGTATTATTGTAAATTAACTGTGCCATGTAAAATTCGAAAGCAATATATCATAGCTCTAGCTACTGACGTCATTTATTTGTCTGTAAACATGGCTGCACACTACAACAATTCAACAAATACACATCAAATTAATGTCTATAGAACTACTTCGTTATTTCAATGAAAAATGACAAAAAAGCAATATGCAAAGTTTCCAGCATGGATGTGGCATTTACTGGTGGGACAACAAACTTGTCAAATCATTTGAAAAGACACCACAGAGTCAACCCTATATCAAGTGAAAAATATAACCCTATGTCTGAGTTGCTAAAATGAAATAATAAGCTTATTAATTGTATTATAATGTAAATAAAAAATGATCATCTAGATTTTAATTACTGAAATACAAATATACTTAAGTTTAATTAATTCAAATATTTATATTGCTATCATTTTGTATAGTATCCTTAGCAGATCTTAATCTAATTATCTGAATCAAAATAAGAGATAAGTTTATGATTATCTTGTCAAGTTTTCGGTATGGCTGAACCAGGACTTAACCCATTCCTGCATGTATACTTCATTTTACGCCTTTACAAACCATTCACAATCATTAGCAGAATCTGCATGACGAAGGACTTATGTGTAGACTGGTTCAGCCTTAAGTCTATTATTACAAGTTGAACATACATTTATTTAAATCCTTTTATCTCTTTTAAAGAAAAACAACAAAGTCAAGTGAATTTTCAAAATTAAAGATATGAACTATGAATGAATGGGTTAAACTTGCATGTTTATTACTAGGGATGTCAACGGATATCCGGATATCCGTTCGAATCATCGGATATCCGAATCAACTTTGGTATCCGGATATTTGCTTAAAAAATGTAAAATTTTAAACATTTAATTAAATGTTGTGGCCATTTTGCTAAGTTATCTTTCTGCTGTCATGTCAGTGTGCATTCACGCATACACATGTGTTACGTATTATCGACAGGTGGTGACAGGTGGTGACACGCAGTATCGTATATTTGGCTTCACAGTTTTAGAAATGTGCTAAAGCATGATGGTATGTATAATAACATGTTAATTAACCGCCAACGTTTAAAACGTCTACTGATCCATTTTGTTTAGCGAATACTATCTTTAATTTTGTTGATGAACTTCACAGTTTTAGAAATGTGCTAAAGCTTATGTAAAATAATTTGCCAATTAAGAGCCATTGTTTGAAGCTATTACTTATCCATTTTGATTAAGGATTATTATCTTTAATTTCGTTTGTTCAGCTTTATTAAGAAGAGATAGAGCTACACTTATGTAGACAATTAACAGGTTTGTCAGCAAAGATCAGTTACTCATGTTAAATTAAGTTTGGATTGTATAAATGAATTGATGAATTTACTATGTGCTTCTTTATATTTGTTACATTTTCGTGAAGATTGTTAGCTGCTGTAAAAATTGGGTATTTAATAATTTATAACATTTTCAAACATGTACGCATGTTCTCTTTGATCAGATATATGTTTGATTTATTCATTTTATTTCTGAATTAAAATTACCAAATGTTTTTATTGTTCGTATTTCATTAATTTTTAAAATGATGAAGCGCCTATGCCTATAGAAATGTTGATTTAATTATTTCATTGAAATGACGATTTAATTATGTCAATGGAAACGTTAGTAACCCCGCACACATCCGACTGCAACATCAGAATTAACCAAGATTAATATACGGATATCCGTTCGGATCGTTCAACGGATATCCGGATACCAAATTTAGTCTCCTTTGACATCCCTATTTATTACCAGTTTCTTAAAAAATTCTGTATTTCTTTTATTAAAATTGTCTTAATTCTTAAACATTATAGTTCTGTTCTTTAAAAGACTATTTAATCATTTTAACTGCTGACTCTTGGTTGATCTGTAAATCACTAGTCCTGAATTGTGGATTGGATCTTATTGTCACTTACCTGAATATCCACAGCCCTAGACAATAATGCAGCCTGCAATAACAGAAATTCACAGCTGTTTGGTAACGTTGAACATTGAAGGTAAACAGTGCAGGTTGAAACTGAAAAAAAGATATCAATAATGTAGCTGGCATAAACAGGCATCTGCAGCTGTTTTGTTGGAAACAAAGAAACCAAAATATATTGTTAGCATGCAGCTTGCAATAACCAAAAAATGCAGCTGACAAAAAGGAAAACAGCCAAATAGCTGATTGTCTGGTTCCTATGTGTACATTCTTGAGTTAAGCATTTGCTCTCTGTGCTGGTTCCTAATAAAACTTTTTGCTTTAAGTGTTTGATCTCTGTGAGATTTGTCATATGTTTTCTGTTTGTTGTCAGTCATGTGACATGTTGCTGATCATAGTGACATGTTAAAATGAGGAAATTTTTATACGAATGATGATGATAACACATTTAGAAATTAGATGGATGCTTCCTTTCAACTTTATTGGCAGACCCTAAAAGAGCCATTTATAAGTAATTTAAACAACTTAGGAAATTTTGCAGTATGAATGCAATTTTCAATAGACCAAGTGCATAACCTAAAAGATATTGTCCTTCAGACTGAGTGGCAAAGTAATCTCTCATACCCCTATTTTTCTTGTTTAATACAAAAGTTTGGTGTTGAAATAAAGCACTTGTTAATGTATGGCAGTTGTTTTACCTGACTAGCTATTAATTCTCTGGTTATGTTATAAAACCAAACAGCAAAACATTCACTCTTTAACGAGCTTGTGAACAATTCTCTTTTCACTTATAAAGTATCATAAAAGTAAAATCAAGATTTAAACTTGTGATAGGTTGTGTAATGTGGAGGGAGCATAATGTTACAGCTCTAGTGTGGCTCCAGATCACCTGGTTTTATGGCCCCTTTGTTTGGTATCTTTGGAAAATTACAAAAGTCAATATTTATAGGTGCAGATTCTTGCATGTTCTGTTCTAGGCCAAGATGTGTAAAAAATATTTTAACTGATAGTGATATTGCTTTTTTGTTAACACACAGTAGCATAAATGGTAGCTAAGGATTAATAACAGCTGACTTGGAGTAGTACTGTGTTTGGTATTCTCTGCATGCAGTCAAAATGAAGGCAGCTCTGTTTAAGCTACAAGTGACACATCACTGCACAAGGGTTAAAGGTGATATCCAAGAGTTTGCACCCCTTTCTTTGTCCAAATAACCAAAAAAGTCATTGTTACCTGAAAAGGTCCTGCAAAAAACTGTTCATTGATGCTCTAGATCTGTGTGAACAATTTAGTATAAATCCCCACCTGTCATTGCAAACAGGTATTTCTTCTCCATGCCATGCTGCAGAGATAACTATTTTTAAACTAAGAAAACCACATGACCACTTACTTTTAGAGTCATATTATATTGTCATTTGGGTAATCCGCTCTGACGTAAATATCTATTTTTAGAGGTGACGACTATCACGCTTTTTTTAGAGTTTGAAAGAATGATTATTTAGAGGTTGTTTTTGTTTGATTGTTACTGTCTAACTATAAAGTTTGTATTCATAATCATATCTATTTAAACTAAAGTAGAGTTTATGGAGAAACAATGCCTAAATCCCCTAAAGCAGTGGTTAGATTTTGTTACATGTATTTGATATAGGCAAAATGTTGGATACCTCATTTACAACCAACAATACAAAAATATTTTCCTAGGGTTAAACCAGGCTGGGTCAAGGTTAGCTTAATATCATGTAGTTCTTACATACAAGCACAGTGATGGCATCATTAATTTGCAGTAATTACATGTATATAAGGAAATGCTTACAGGAAGTAAAGGAATACAATTAAATGAATCTTTTTAATTTTAAGTTAAGATCTCGGGTCTGTAAATGTTGTGCAAAAATAAATTTTCATCCTGTATACAATTGTTTCACACTGACAAAAGCTGCCATTTAATAAGGCCAACCAGAGGACTACAACAAATACAGCAAAGTACACATAATTATATTGAGCAATGTTATCAGTATCTGATTTACTGAGGTGGTGGTGTGTTTGTGTAAAGATTTATTTTGTACCCAATCACATTAATGCCTCACTGTTACGATTACAGACCTATTGAAGTAATTGTACGTAAAAGTAAAGTCAGTAATATTATATAGCAGGTGTGTATTCATCATTTAGTATTTTTCTTTCACTTGGTTTAAAAAAACAACAACAACAACCCACCAACACATTGGTGATCATTATGCGAAGTTTAGGTATTATTCATGGAGAAAGACTCCTGACCAATGGCTGGGTTAACAACTGGGACACAGGCAGGCCAGCTACAAGAGCTTGTCACCCATAGTGCATCTTGAACCCATGTGATAAGGGCTGACCTGAAACATGTGGACATGTCTGATCTCTTGACCACAGAGGTTCACAGACCTCTTACAAATATAATAAATAAATATACTTTTTTTTCTTCAGCAATCATCATCTGTTTTTGCTTTTAGCTTATTGATATTGAAGGATTATTGCTCATACATTTCTGAGACATCTATGATATGGGCTTATCTATTATAACTATTTTGATCGTGATGATTGGTGAGGCAGAATCCTCCCTGCTTGAAAATTCTTGCCTCAACTGGGACTCAAACCCCATGCAGTAAGATGCTGAGGAAAATGTCAGTGACTCTTACAGGTCATCACCAGGTGCAAAATACATAAAACAAAACAGATCACACATGAAGCACAATTATATATTTAACTTTATATGTCCGGTATTCATTGTTGTCTGGCAGAGGTCCATTTTTTTTGCATTGATACATGTTTTTTATGCAGTGTACCTTAATCCAGATCTTTATCTAAAAGGATACATGAGCCTAGACCATTATTTATCATACTTCTGTGTGAAAGGACAGGGAAATACTTAGGTAACCATCAATAAGGGAAACTAATGCTACAACAAACAGAATGTGTTGATGCACTTAAATATATTATTCAAAGAACAAAAATGCATCGCAAATGCTCTATCTGTCTTACACAGCATACAGTCTATTTTTTGTTTAAAAAGGTCTGCCTTCACAGTGACATGACATCATAGCATACCTGGTCATATAATCCAGAGTTCATGACCCCTGGATTTCAAATCAAGGCACTTTGCTATCTGAGGCATAAGCCAGGACACTATACATGTACTTTTCTTTTTAAAATAACCCTTTGTGTTATTTTTTCTTGCAGTGGATTAAAATTAAAATAGGTTTGAATTCACTTTTTGGTAGGTTGACACCTATGCCACTACTGAGTCACTGATGATGTGTGTAGAAAAGAATACACAATTATTAGGTACAGTGATACTGAGTTATAAATAATAATTGTAAATGGTTTACATTACATGAGTATTCTGCACTATTTCTTTTTCATATATCTTAGCAAAAAAGATATTTTAAGCAAATTAAAATGTATTAAAATGTTTGATAAATTTGATCACTTCATCAACAAACAGTTTAACCAAATTTACTCAAATAGTTAAAAAATATTTTTTTTATGTCTACTGTTAATCAAATCAACTTCTGAAGCTGGACTGAGGACAAACTAATGTTTTTAGTTTAAATTTCATTTAGGCTAAAGTTGCAGTAAAACTGAACATCAGTCAGAGATTAACTAGTTAGATGATGTTTATGTTACTTTTTTGCATTAAGATCATGTTTGATTACCTTTTATAAAACATGACTTCTTAAAATGAACATGGCACTTTGTGCTAAGAGTAGGAAACTTAATATGCAAAAGTATCAGTACATATTTTGATTACACATCAGCATATGATGTAACATGGCAAACCAAATTACAACACAGCTTTTTGTTGGATTTTAGTTGTTGAGAATCAAATCAGTTAAAATTATTTTTACCACTCGAAACTCTAACTACCCAGCTTAATATCATGATTAGCTTGTGAACATACCTATTGTGAATTATTATAAACATTGACTGTTTTAAAGGGGAATTATTCTGCTGACTGCTGACCATTTTGGTCAGTACTTACTACATAGGTTATATTCTTTCTTTAGCCAGCCAGTCAGAATTTGGTTGGCATTTAGCATATAAATAGTTGGCATCATCTGCCTGTGTATATGCAGTGTCTCTCATAAACACAGTACTTTTTGGCTCCAACAGCCTGAAAATAGGGGAATAATTTAAACAAAAATGAACTTATTGACTCCCTGTCTCTAAGCACCATGTATGTATATAAACTGTATCACTCCTCACTCTGGGTTACATTTCATTGTGCTCCAGTAACTACTGGTGTCCTGTAAAGCACGTGATATAGTGGAGATCATGTTTGTGTATATTGATATGCTTTATTTACTGCTCAGTCAGGTATTATGACCTGTTTCATTTGCATAAAGTTGTTGGCAGATAATTAATATTTTACATTGCTTATTGATGAATACAGTATGTTACAGGTCAAGGTGTGGATGTTAGATACCCAGCAGGTGAAGGTTGTGTCAAAAAGATATGGTTCACTTGTCTGAAGCTGTCTGTCAACTGGAAAGTATCTGGCATATCCCCATATATACATGAACATCATATATATGAAACTTACATGTATATTTGTGTTATATGTGTGCTATCATATCCACTCGATTACCTTACTGTAAACCTGAACGAACACTTTCTGTTGACAATAATAGCCTGATGATAATAAAGTCGAAGTACAGAACACTAAGTTGCTATTGGCTTATTAGATATAAGGTCATTAATATTAAATCAATATGTTTAAAAGATACATTTACATTTAAGTTAAATGTTGCTGTATACTTGTGCAACTTTATTATAAATTATGTTTATGTATTGGTATGCATCTTCTTAAGTTATTGGATTTTCTTAATTGAAAAAACAACAACAAAAAAACTGATCAGAATGTTACTAGCTTCCCTAAAATTTTAAAACATTGCTAGTTTGAGATTTATTTTAATTACAAACCCAATTTGAAAAAATCAACATAAATGAAATTAAATCAATATTATCATATTATGATACTTATTGGGTCATGTTGGGATATTTTTATTTCAGTATTATTGCAAACATTCAGTAAAGAAGTAAATTATTGTTTTGGGCAAAATCTAATATGCTTGCTTTACTATATCTTGTATGAATATTTCTGAAAAGGAATAAATCTGTTAAATTCATTTTATAATGTCAGAACTATCTTGCAACCTTCATGTATGAGACTTTGTTGCATTGTTGTTGAGCAAGTCCCTTCTAGAAAGCCACATCTAAATCACTAATGTCTCATTACAAGGAGCAAAGGTTTGGCCTTATCCTTGAGAAAGGTAGCATTATCAATTATAGACCATTATATCTAGAACTGAGGAAAAATCCACAGGGGGATATTGGCTGGAGTAGATTGGATTAGTAAGAAGGGTGTTCTGTCTGTAGTGTGTATTGCAGAACTGTCTTCAGCAGCCATCATATCAGTAGCCCTTGGCCTTCTGCAGTTGGTAATATGAGCAGTGGCTGAGTGTTGAAAGTCAAAAATTGTCCTCTGGATAAAATATTGCACATTTGTTTTCATTTTCAAAACTGGTGAGGAAAATGCATAAGCCAAAGCAATGACCCAAATGTATTCTATTAAGATGGAGCAAATATAATGGTGCACCTCCAATTGAAGAGTATCAAAATTAGGGTTAAAATGCTAAAATTGGATGGAAAATTTTCTTAAAATTTGGCATACACATGTACATTAAAGTATACAACACATCAGTTGTTTTACTTAAAAAATTCTCTATGTTTTCTATTACTTTTGCTTTACCTTAAGTTTTTTTTAAAATTGTGTAAGGTATTTTCTTGTGAATTTGTTTTCAGGGATGGAGAAATATTTGATATTAATGATTTGTTTTCTTTAGTTTCATGCAAAAATCGTTTGCAGAATTGTAAAATCAGGTTTGTCAATGGAAAGTTTTTGACTTCTTCCATACGTAATGAAACACCTTCTTCTTAAGGTGTAATTCTTTGCAATATTGCAAATTCATACTAATTGTCATTTAAACACACTAGTGTACATTTTCAAACATTTCTGTTAAGTAAGAACCACTGTATAATATCTCTAGTTCCTGTATAGAAAGAAGCCATTGTGTGTCTTGGTTCATGGTTGTCCCCAGACAATATATCAGCATTAGAGGTTTAGTCAGTACACTAAGACAAAGGAAAATATAATGTTGTATAACTGTTTATGACTCAGATGGGAGGATTTTTTGGAGAAAATGACAGTATTATCAATCCACTGGATGTAATCTGTGGTGTAGAGTTGGTACTAATGTTCTAATCTGAGAAGACTATTGCAATATACTGGTTAATTTCTGCAAGTTTTTATCAAGTCTGTACAAGATTCTACAAAATAACATGTTATAAAATATTAATTTGTCTGGATATTTTTCTTTTGAGTCTGTTTTCATATACCAGTAAAAATGGTCTAAGAAAAATGTTTCATATTAAGATAATATTTGTGGAAATGGTATTGTCTTTAACTGTTACATAAATATTTGAGAGTTTAAAACTGTAACTCACATGGGAACTAGACTATATGCTACTTTACTTTCTTCCCATTTGTCTGCTACATCTGCAGCTACAAACTACATTGTTAACATCGGCATTCTGTGTTTCTTTTGTTAAACAAGACCTTGCCAAACATCTGCAAATTCCCATTATTGTTGTAAGTTACAATGTTAAAAAACAGAATACTCCATTCTGTTTCTGGAAAAGGTCTTACAGAACAGCAATTGCCTGCTATACTATCATCCTCATAATATAAACAAATGTATTCTATAACAGTCACTGCTCCAGAGCAGCATCAATAACAGCTGAAATAGCGTAACTAAATGAAATTATCATTACATGCACATTACTTGAGCAATTATAGAGCAAGGGACACACATTTTTTCAGCATACTGCAAGACGGTAGAGTTTGACTAACCCTTTGCAATTAGATTGCCATCTCTTAGCCTGCTTTGTATTGACAAAGCTTGGGCATGTGACTTAATACAGAACAATGCATTTTGGTAAGTCCTCACTGCTTCTTCAATATGGACAAATCAAGATGATGACTGGAGACTGACATGAAGAGCGATATCGGGCGGGTGGATTCCAACCATCATAGGATATTTCTACCCCTTTCCCACGTGTCCTTCTGTTGGCTGGGTCGGAAGTTATAAGTACTACCCACTATTGTCAAGTCTCCAGTTGGGCACGTCTCTGCGGTACCACAGCCAGCATGAAGCCCACTCTGCTGCTTCTGCTAGCTGCTTGATTGGCTGCTTTTCTCTTATTACCAAGAATCCCCATCATCTAAAGTAGACTCCATGCATACTGGGCTTGGAAACCCCTTGCTCCAGTCTCTACTGGGGAACAGCCATGCTACCCATCCCTTAAGTCTGCAGACTCAAGAAGATAAGCATACTTGGAACTTTTCCTTTCATAAGCCTCCTCACAACAATCTTCCCAGGGCACAGTCAATTCAGTCATGTTGACTTTCTTGCTGGATGCTGAGCACACCACACTGGCCTCAGGTTTGTCTGGAGAACATCTGGAAAGATGAGTTTCAAACACAGGTCTTCTCTCATCTTCCATGAAGTCGACTGATGGAGATGACCAGATTTACAAAGAGGTGTAATGTAGTTGCCCTGCTTTTGCTAGAGGGATTCCTGGAGGGATTTTCTCTGTTTTAGGTCTCTTCTATTTTCTCTTTTTTTCCAATAAGTCGGCAAGAAGCCAAGAACTGAAGTAGCCTGGTCATGGCCCTATTGAAATCATCCTTGCGGTAGGGCAAGTTTACAACAAGAAGTATGTGCCTCATTGTTGTCTGCTCACCACAGAATCAGCATATTAGATCATCTTACCATCCCCATGTGCAAAGGTTTGTTGGTGTTTGCAGGGTGTCATAGACTGACCTGAGTAGGAAGGAGATCCTCACTGGCTCTGATCTCTAGAGATTCAAGTACGATACTTGTCTGTCAAGTTATTCCCACCTTTTCCAAGCCTCTTGTTTTCTAGGCACCACAGCTTTGCATTCCTCTCTTATGTTCTTCCTTTTTCTTGACTTCTGCTGTGAGACATGTCACTTCTTTCCTTTTCCAGGGATTTGTTCTATTGTTGAAAGTGGTATGTCCCAAAATTAGATTAGTGTAGATTCAGGTCAGTTGGATCAGGACTTGCAACATTTGCTGATGAGCAATGTTATTTGTTATGTTTGCACAAAGTTATAATCCAAAGTATGATCTACTCCAGGTTAATGATAACTATAGCATGAGAAGGATTATCCTGTTACCTGAGTTAATAGAATCTATAGTACCATTTTACTCCATGTGAAATAATTCTTTACACTGGCATAGTGTATAGATCTACCTTATATTGAAGCATAGAGATACTCAGCCTATTCTAATCCAATATAAGTGAACCAAATTTAGGTAACCCAAATATTTTAAGGTCTATAGGAAAGGTTTTCTGGGGCTAGTGTCAGACTAAAGATGCATGTTGCATGGCTGAATATTTTATATGAATTTGTTGACAGCAGACTATAAATCATACCTTTTATTAGATTTTAAGATAGCTGGGACCTTGATATGTATTTATGACTTGTGGGATGTCAAGTTTATGACTGAGCTTTACATAGAAAGGGTGAATTGACCTCTTGCAGATTCTTCCCTGCACACCAGGATGTGAGGTTTTAGGCTTTAGGTAAAGCAAGTGTAATAGACAGTATACAGAATTTGAAAATTAACATAATTAATGTGTTGTATCCTGTAATGTTGACATGTATGCCAAATTTTAAGAAAATTCTCCATCCAGTTTTGAATTTGTGGATATTTTTCTTCTTCTAAAATTGATATTAAAATGTCAAATTTAGCACAAATAATTCATTTAAAATCAATTTTCAAAATAAAAGTAAAAAACTTAACATTTTTTATTCAACATCTGGTAGAGTGATGCAGAAAAAAAAAGTCAAAAGTGGAAAAGTAGGAATAAACTTTTGAAGCATTTTAACCCAAAATTTGATATTTTTTTTCAATTAGAGGTGCAGCATTACATTTACTATACCTTAAAATAAAGAGCTTGAGGCAGAGAACATTTTTAAGTATCTGGGTTGGAGGTTAAACATTTTGACCTTATGTTGGGGAACTTTCTCCTAAAACTTAATGATTGGATTTCAGACATGTTTTTATCCAGACTAATTAAGTTTTTTTAGAACAGTTTCAAGACTTGCGTTCAATGATTTAAAATCTCAGCTTCAAATTTGTCAGGTTTAAATTAACGAAATGTGACCAACCAAACAGATGCAATCTGTAATCTAAGGTTTAATGAAATCAGTACAGTTGGTACTCATTATCCATTGTCATGAGTATGAAAGTGTTTATATTCTGACTGTCAAGTTTATAAGTCCCAACATCATTTTCTTCTTCATGTATATAATTTTACTATTAATCTGTTGACATTTTAAAAAGATTTTTTCCCAAGGTATCTGCTTGTTTCTTGAGCTTCATTTGGTATTTTACATACATATTTGTCTTGATGTTATCCTAAAAGAGGTTATGATCAATTTGTATGATTGCCTTCACTCTTATTGCCTTAAAGCTATAGTACAGAAATTGTACTAATTTAAGGAACTGTTGCTTAACCAGAAGTATAACATGCTAAAATTGACATAATCAGCGTACCTAGATAACCAAAGCATTTGATTAAAGTACCTAATGACCTCAAACATGTAGGTCAGTTGTATAATTAGTCCTTCAACATTTCTACACAAGTCTGTTTTCTGTACACACAAGCGCTTTGTCTTTTAGCAATAATAACGTATGTAGCTTTCTTAGGTAAAAACAAATGCACCTCATGCTGTGATCCATATTAGTAAAGGTAATATGAGATGAAAATAACTCTTTAATAGACTTCTGTCGGCAGATTGTTGAAAAATACCGAAGGGAATCACCGCAGCTATTTTTACCATGGCTCAGTGACTCATCAAAAGGTCAAGTGACTTTAATTTTACAGATAAACCACAAAATGACTGACACTAGTGACAGTCAGAGTAAGGTTTGTACTGACAGTTCCGTAATAATGGTCATGTGACATTCCTAGTACACTTTTAAAAAAACAACAGCCCGAAATCTTAAAATACTATTAAAAAGCTACGTAACCTTAAAATCAAAACACCCTATGTAAGATAGTAATTTTAATAACAGATTATTTACTGTTGCCTCATGCTAACATTCAATAAGTTTTATCATAATGATATTTTTTTTTTAAATATGATGAACAGCTGGATTCGGCCTTTAATGTGCTTTGTTCAGTTTGGATTGTCACATTATTGTGGCTGACATGTGCAAATCCCTTGCTCATTACATTGTATTCATCTAGATATTATTTGGTGAAAAGCTCAATGTTTATTGAGTAACATTAGGTAAAATGTATATTATGTCAAAGCAAAAGGGATATGAATAAGCCATTTAGGACACACAAAAAAAGTGTATCTTAAATAAAAAGTCAATTATGTCAAACATGTACTGTATCTCTTTTTATTACACTGTCAAAGATGGGACGTATTATGGAATCACCCATGGCGGGCGGGCAGGAGTGGTGGGTATGGGTTGGCAGGTGTGCGGCGTCCAGATGTTTGCCTAGAGCATAACTCCAACACTATCAAAGCTATTGACTTAAAACTTTAAAGGTGGATAGATCTCAGTGAGACGGAGTGCACTGCACAAGAAGCATCACTGCACTTCATGATGTTGGAGTTATTGCCTTGTGTTTTCTTGTCTGGAGCATTACTCCAACACTATCAAAGCTATTGGCTTGAAAGTTATAGGTGGATAAATCTCATTGAGGCAGAGTGCAGTGCACAAGAACCATCACTCTGCACTTTAAGATGTTGGAGTTATTGCCCTCTTGTCCAGAGGATAACTCCTACATGTTTAAAGCTATTGACTTGAAACTTGGTACATAGATAGGTCTTATTGAGATAAAGTGCAATGCACAGGTACCATAACTGTACTTAATGATTTTGGTGTTATGCCCCTTTATTTAATTTTCTTGTCCAGAGCATAACTTTTACATTATCAAAGCTATCAACTTGAAACTTCCTAGGCGGATAGATCTCATTAAGATGGAGTGCAGTGCACAAGAACCATCACTCTGCACTTCATGACTTAAGAGTTATTCTCCTTTGTTTAATTTTCTTGACTGGAGCATAACTCCAACACTATAAAAGCTATTGACTTGAAAGTTATAGGTGGATAAGTCTTATTGAGATGGAGTGCAGTGCACAAGAACCATCACTCTGCACTTTATGATGTTAGAATTATTGCCCTTAGTTTAATTTTCTTGTCCGGGGCATATCTCCTACAGTATCAAAGTTATTTGATTGAAACTTGATACTTAGATAGGTCTTATTAAGACAAAGAGCAGTTCACAGGAACTGTAACTCTGTACTTCATGATTTTGGAGTTATGCCCCTTAGATTAATTTTCTAGTCTGGAGTATATCTCCTATGCTATCAAAGCTATTGATTTGGAATTTCGCAGGTGGATAGATATCATTTAGACTAAGTGCATTGCATAAGAACCGTCAGTGCACTCTTCATGATTTTGGAGTTACTACTCCTAGTTCAATTTGGTACTTGATTTTTGTCTAGAACACACTCCTAAATTATCAAGCCAATGACTTGAAACATCATAGGTGGATTGATGTTATTGAAACAAAGTGCAGTACACAAGAATCTTCACTCTGCTCTTCTTAGTTTTGAGTAACATCCCTTTCTACACAAATTCCATTACTCTCATGTAAACTTTTGTATATTTGATGTAATTCCCTTTTGATTTGTTTTTCAATTACCCAGATTACAGTCCATAATCATGCCAGAATGCATTTCACAACAGTGCACAGCAGTTTGGCAGATTAAAGGTTTGTTTTATAATATTCTACTTTAATTTCAGTTCTTCTTGCAATAACCCAGAGTGCAGTCCAAAACTTTGCCATACTGTATTGCACAAGAGTGCACAGCAGTTTATTTCAAATTGCTCTTTTGACAGTGTATTTTGCTCCGCCTTGCAGTGCTCTTGTTGGCAATTACCTTTGACAAGATTAATTAGCAAGAACACAAAATAGAAATTGTCTTTAAAACACCTTATGCTGCCATGTGGTTGTTCTAGTCTTTTTTGTTTATACCTTTTGAAATATTATGGAATATACAAAATGGCTCATTACTTGTATATCAAATTTCCCATAGTGTCAACTGTATAACTGCTCCTGGTTAGAATGGGAACAGTGACGTATATCATTGGGACTCAAAGGATCAATTATAATGTATATTAATTAAAGTTCTGGTATTTCATGTTTATTTTAATGTACAGTCTGTTATATGTTAACACTTTATGTGTACTTTTCTCTGCTGTTTCTCCTAGAAACTATGTCAGTATATTGATCGGATATGTAAAATAAATATATGTGTTGGTACTAGTAGATTTTTCAAAGAACGTAACAGAATACTATATTTTAATGTCCTCTTCTAGAGGTCATTAATTATGAGGAAGATGATATTGAGTATAGCTGTAAGCTTGCTAATGTTCATGTATTATGTCTCCTAACATCTATAATATTGATGTTATCCTCTTTAGATAGTATATTGGATTTCTAATGACCATGTTATTTTTGAAATGTGCATGTAAATTAACTCCTATTCTGCTAAGAAATGATCTGATCATATCCTGGGAATTGTGTCATCAAGATCTGCACTGATTGCTGCCAGAGTCTAGCAAAGTCCTGATAAAATTGTTGTAGTATCCAGATCTGCACTGATTGCTGCCATAGTCTAGTAAAGTCTGGATAATGTTGCTATAGTAACCAGATCTACAATGATTGCTGCCAGAGTCAAGTATACTCTTGATAATGTTGCTGTAGTAACCAGATCTACACTTTTTACTGCCAGAGTCAAGTATAGTCTTGATAATGATACTATAGTAACCAGATCTACACTTATTGCTGCCAGAGTCTAGTATAGTCTTGATTATGTTGCTGTAGTAACCAGATCTACACTTAATGCTGCCAGAGTCAAGTATAGTCTCGATAATGTTGCTATACTTTCAAGATCTAGACTGATTGCTGCCAGAGTCAAGTAAAGTCTTGATAATATTGCCATAGTAACCAGATCTACACTGATTGCTGCCAGAGTCTAGTATAGTCTTGATAATGTTGCTATAGTATCCCCTGTAATCATAACAGTAATGTTGCACCATTTCTTGATAGGTCAGTTTGTTGGTGGAATTTTATCCTCTGTAATCATAACAGTAATGTTGCACCATTTCTTGATAGGTCAGTTTGTTGGTAGAATTTTAACCCCTGTAATCATAACAGTAATGTTGCACCATTTCTTGATAGGTCAGTTTGTTGGTGGAATTTTAACCCCTGTAATCATAACAGTAATGTTGCACCATTTCTTGATAGGTCAGTTTGTTGGTGGAATTTTATCCCCTGTAATCATAACAGTAATGTTGCACCATTTCTTGATAGGTCAGATTGTTGGTGGAATTTTATCCCCTGTAATCATAACAGTAATGTTGCACCATTTCTTGATAGGTCAGTTTGTTGGTGGAATTTTATCCCCTGTAATCATAACAGTAATGTTGCACCATTTCTTGATAGGTCAGATTGTTGGTGGAATTTTAACCTCTGTAATCATAACAGTAATGATGCAGGGAGAAGCATATCGTTTCTTTCTCATCTTTCCAGAAGTTAGTTACATGTGCAAAGCATTGTCACTTTTCTGAAAAATCATTGGCTCATTATAAAATTTTTTATCTTTGCCAGGTATATAATAGCATTGTCTAATTTTATATGTAAGTACTCAATACCTCTTAATGTAAGGAAATCTGAATTTGTTTTGGTGTCAATTTGGATAAGTTATCAAGATTTACATAAAAGAATATCAGAATGTCAAAGTTGCAATAATTAAAAGTAAATAATTGTTTTTGTTTTCACAAAATGATGTGTCATTCAAAAGAGTTATATGTACAAAGGTTGTTAACTTGAAAATCCTCAGCCTATTCTGGAAGGGTTTTAGTCCTATTTGAGTTGAATGCTGATGTGAGGAGATTTGCCAACAGACCTACAGTGCACCTCTGATGGACAACCCTCTTGTATTAAAGGGGTTGAAAAGAAGTACATTCTGCCTATTGTTTCACTGTTTGGAGCTTTGTATCAATTGACCAGGTTAGCAGTCATCACTGCACACAGATTTAATGCAGAAAAATTTTATGATAACAACCCGCTATAAATTTATGTTTTTTTACTGCGAAGCACATATTGATCAATCGTCTGTAGATAGTGTAGATCCACATCATTCAGCTGTTCAGGATCTGTACTATTGGCTGTCCATTGTTGAGTAATATGATTACTGGTAGTTGCTTTTTATATGTTCTTGGCAACTAAAATATTGCAATTTATTATGCTTTAACAAATGTAGCGAGACAGGGGGTAAATGGGGCTTCAGGCAACCATTTATTGGATAGGTCGGATATTGCTGGCTGGTGATTCATGATCGTGTTTGTACAGACTCTGACACCATGTCACCAGCTGTGGACCAATTGGAGACAGGTTTCCTTTGTCCAGACTTTTGATTCACGTGGGTGTAGGAAGCAAGTTTCACAGCAACAGCTGGCTTCAAGATTATCTTTAGATACTTCTAGTCACACTTGTTACACCCTCCATCATGCTGATCAGCAAGGACATCACCTTCATCATCATCATCATCAGTCATCAACATCGTCACCAGTCATCAACATCATCATCATCATCATCATTATCATCATCATCATCATCATTTTTATCAGTTGTTTGCTGTAGGATATTGAGCTTCATCTGTAGACATATGTTGCATCAACAGCATGGTTATCATCATAGCAGTAGTGGTAGTAGAAGTACTAGTAGCAGTAGTCATTGTAGCATAATTAACAGCAACAAAACCAACTGCAGGACATGACTCTATATCCTTGTGCAGCCTCTTTTGTTACCGATTACAGCATTAGTGGCAGCTAGAACAATAGTAATAGTTTATTTTGTGATTCTTAATTAAGACAAGTTTTTAGGTTCTTGTTTCAAGGAAATTTAATCTTAATTTCACTGTAAAAATGGGAAATGTTCAGTTAATCACCCATTAGGGGAAGCGAATTACCAATCTGCTGAAAGACATTTTTGTAAAGGGAAGACCTCAGTAAATTAAATCATATTAATATCTGTTATGTTAGTCAAGCATTGATAAGTCAGTATTATCAGAGAAGCAATGGAAAATGGTGGCAGTTTTCAAGATTTGCTTTGTATGGCACATTCTTCTGTATTGTGTGCCCTTGAATGAAACCCACTGTATTGTAGTGAGAGTCTGTAATATAAAAAATGTATACTTAGAATCCATGGAGGAAGTTGAGGTTTTCTGTGAGACTTCCTTGTATAAATTCTTCTTATCTGGTGTCATTTTGTCACTGAAGTCCTGTCATTGATTTGCTGACAGCAGAAATAATTGTTGTATTTTGTAGCTCAATATATTCCTCAGCCCCCCCAGTTTGTAACTAGATTGATAAACAGCCATGGCTTTATCTATTTTGCTGGTGCTCATATGTTGTAAATTACTTCCTTTCTCCACAGCAGTTAACACATCATGTACTGCAGTAATGTCAAAAAAGTATGTGCACTATTGAGGAGATCATTCTTGTTTTGCTTTTAAAATACATCACAGCAAAAATATTAGCAACATACCGTAAGCTTGTTCAGGAGGACATCTTCCAGGAAATCAGATAAGATGATGGGAAAGTTAATGTATGTTTTTATAACACGGGCATGAAGATTTCTCAAATAACTCCCAAAAGTGGAGATTGTCTTGGGGTAGTATCTATAAAGAATGTTAGTTATTTTTTCTGACACATTCTACAAAATTTTCTAAAATCTTGAAATATTTTCTTAGATGTAAGAAAATTTATTAAATTTCATTCATAAAACCATTTAAGCTGAGAAATTTCTAAGAGAAATTAACTAAGCGTCTTTACTGTAACAAAACGTGAAGCCATTTCAATCTGACTAGACATCCCAAAAAAATAAGTTCAGCAAGTTAGGCCTATCAACTCTAAATTTGTGTGTGTGTGTGGGGGAGGGGATGTAAGATTTTTGTTAAGGTACATTAAAGCTTACATTACAGTATCCAGCACTGAGAAAATTGGAGCCTGCTGTCTGCTGACAGCTCTTGATTGTTGTCTTAAAATGATGCGTAACTATATGAACCCCCAGAATGTGACTACCAATGTTATGTTTAGTTAGTCAGAGTAGTAACTGATTCCATACACGGCTGAAGAGTTAAGTTCAATTTAATTGGAACATAAAATTGATTTTCCTAGCTAGTTTGTGAAATCCCTTTTGAACAAACTGGTTCGTAATCCATCAGTTTCATCAGTTTTTTTATTTCATTAGACACTAAACCAACTTGATGGACCTTGATCAGACTAAAGCAGTGTAGATCCAGATCTCCCAGCTGTCCGATCAGGATCTACAATATTAGCTGCTTAGTCTTTAGCAATATGTTTAGTTAACTTTCTTTACAGTTTTAAGCCATTAACTTAGAATTGAGTTTAGAGTGTTTATATAGTTATGTCCCATATAGGGTTGACTTAATGCCCTTTGATTTATATTTTTAGTTGGTTTTGGAATATGTCTTTAGGGTTATGTCACAGCTTTAAGAAGAGATCACACATTTTAAATGGAAATTATCATTCTGTTTTAGCTGTAAAAAGAACACATTGTTACATTTATGTTATTGTGTTTTATTTCTTTTATTTCTTCTGAAGAACTGCAAGGTAAACAATAGAAAAAATGTGAGAACTGTGAAAACATAACAAGAAACCTCTTTCCCATATCACTTATCAAATTCTTCTTTTTATATTGCAGGTCTGCACTAATTTTACCACAGTCTCTTCAGTTTCATATTCATGGTTAAACATATCTTTATTAAGAAGATGTATTGTTTCCTTTTTTTAATAATCAATATCCACTATCTTGGAATTTTTCACAACCCAATACAATGCTTCTTGGAGCATAACAACAATTAGTGGTATGTTTGTTTTATATTTTGACAGACTTTTAATTATAGCAACTTCTGCATGAACACTTTGATAGTTATTTGTGTAATATTTCCTCAGAATTCAAATTTTGTTAGGATTTTAACTTGATGGTTCAACTTTTGTATAAAAGAATAGTGCTTTTGGAGACATATTGCAAAGAGAAAATTAGTACATATGAAAACATGTTTTTGTGTAATGCTGTAAAGATTTCCCATGCTAATGCTAATGTTAGTGACTTCAAACCACTTCAAAGTCATCATACCACCTTTTTGTGTAGTGCTATAAAGATTTCCCATGTTAATGCTGAGGTTAGTGAATTCAGACCTCTTCAAAGTCATCATACTACCTTTTTTGTGTAGTGCTATAAAGATTTCCCATGTTAATGCTGAGGTTAGTGACTTCAGACCACTCCAAAGTCATCGTATCACCTTTATTATGTTCTGAATTTAGAGACCTTGTACGGCATTTGCTGAGTAGTTGTTGTTCAAACCACTTATTGTGTTGCAGTAGGAATTAAAAAGTGTTTTCACACGTACCGATTTAATCAGTTATCAACACAATCTTTTTTTTTTAACATTTTTATTCTGAAAAAAAGAAAATAAAATAGTACTAAATGCTACATGCTAAATATGCTTAGCATTCAGATATATTATTTTAGGCGACTTTGATGCTCTGCATCAACATTTTATTATAGATAAAATGTTACAGGATATTTAGCCCCATGCACTTGGTATGAAACATACAGATTGACCAATGTCACAAGTAGTTTGTGATTAGTATAAATGCCAGAAACAGGGATCATTACCCTTACTAGATTACATTTTTAATGAATCCATTCTTACTCTTAGTTATTAACTTAACATCTTCATACAAAGGTTATTAAAAGTATTGCTAAAACTCAGCAGCAAATAGTGCAGATCCCCATCAAAGAGAGCCCACCCTGGAGCTAAAGGATCTGAATCTACACTATTTGCCTGAGCCTGGATAAATTTTGTATGGCAGGCTAAGAGTTAAGTATCTGTATCCTGCCTCTCAATATGTTGCTAATTGTTTTCATACTTAACTGTTTCACTACATTAGTAGTCCTTAGCTAGCTATTTTACTAAATAACCCAAATAATTCTTAAATCATCTTCTTAAATTGACATGCAAATGTGCGTAGACATATTGCAAGAGATTCAGCAGCAAATAGACTGCAGATCCGGATTGGATCTAAACTTTTTTGCCAAAAATGTATAAATACGTGTTAAGCAAGCTAAGGGTTAAATGTTGCACAAAGGTTTGTGTTATCTGCATTGGTGCAAGTTTTCCTTTTATTTTCTTTTTTTATTTTAAACCCAGAGATATCATTTTTCCAAATCATTAAAATGCATTGCAAAAATGGGTGAGTGTGGAGGAGGTGGTAGCAAAGTCATACTGACAACAACAATATCGATCCGACTCGTCTTTATCTTAACAATGTAGTGTGTTTCTAATTACAAATTTCATTGGCGGATATCTACGAATCAAATTCGTTGTAAGGGATTATCTCACAAAATAGCAGCCTCCTTTGTTGAAAGCATTGTGTCCATAAAAAAAAAAAAATTAAGTTATTAAAGTCGGATACTGATACCAAATTTGCTAGAAAAAGATGTAAAAAATAAATGGAATTAGGAATGGCTGTCAGAATACAACAGAGTCAGTGACAGATGGGAAATCTGGCTTAGAAAGCCTGATATATCGGTTGTTGCATATTGCAGTGCTGTGCCAAGACTACTTAAGTAGGGGCCAGCAGAAAAAAAGGCACTAAAAACTCACGCTGATAGTCCAATTAATTAACAAACTACAAGATCATCAAAACAAGCCAGGGAAAGGCATGCTGACCACCTTGCTGGAAATACACACAAGTGGAAACAAAAAAAAAATATTAATGTTTATTGTTGTTCAGTTTTTCAAATCTTGTCATTTATGAGCTATCAGATCCATTTTTTTTTAATCTGTCAAACAAGTTGTTATACCTGAAAAAGGCATTTTCAGACTTTGCTTACTACTAAAATCCAGGAGCCTGCAGGGGCCTCTCAGACCCACAGGAGGGCCCTAGCAGGCCCCCTAGACCCCAAGCTAAGTTTTCAGTGTTTTTTGGCATTTATAACTTACACCCATGTATCTGCACAAACACTTCTGACATTGGATCAGCTTTAATGCTGCCTTCACATCTTCAATTTGGTATAATGCCACGAATAAATATAAATTAACATGATACGATCATACAGGGTACAAGTTCATTAGACCCTCAAGAATTTTATTCACTTAATCTTCCCCACTACAAAGACAGCCGGCAACATTTATACATTTATCTAAACTTCCAATACATGAACATGTATATACACTTCTCACTGTTGGTAATGGGAAGTTCTTATTTGATTGATGATGAATAGTACATGCACCAACAGAAATAGGGTCATCATGGTGTCAAGTATCTAATGTCTGGGTGGAACCAGTGACACACCACAGGTCAGTCTAATGTCTGGGTAGAACCAATGACACACCACAAGTCAGTCTAATGTCTGGGTGGAACCAGTGACACACCACAGGTCAGTCTAATGTCTGGGTGGAACCAGTGACATACCACAGGTCAGTCTAATGTCTGGGTGGACCCAATGACACACCACAGGTCAGTCTAATGTCTGGGTGGAACCGATGACACACCACAGGTCAGTCTAATGTCTGGGTGGAACCGATGACACACCACAGGTCAGTCTAATGTCTGGGTGGAACCACTGACACACCACAGGTCAGTCTAATGTCTGGGTGGAACCACTGACACACCACAAGTCAGTCTAATGTCTGGGTGGAACCACTGACACACCACAAGTCAGTCTAATGTCTGGGTGGAACCAGTGACACACCACAGGTCAGTCTAATGTCTGGGTGGACCCAATGACACACCACAGGTCAGTCTAATGTCTGGGTGGACCCAATGACACACCACAGGTCAGTCTAATGTCTGGGTGGACCCAATGACACACCACAAGTCAGTCTAATGTCTGGGTGGACCCAATGACACACCACAGGTCAGTCTAATGTCTGGGTGGAACCGATGACACACCACAGGTCAGTCTAATATTTGGATAGAACCACAGACACGACACAGGTCAGTCTTATATCTGGGTGGAACCAATGACACACCACAGGTCAGTCTAATGTCTGGGTGGACCCAATGACACACCACAGGTCAGTCTAATGTCTGGGTAGAACCAGCGACACACACCAGGTCAGTCTAATGTCTGGGTGGACCCAATGACACACCACAGGTCAGTCTAATGTCTGGGTAGAACCAGTGACACACCACAAGTCAGTCTAATGTCTGGGTGGACCCAATGACACACCACAGGTCAGTCTAATGTCTGGGTAGAACCAGCGACACACACCAGGTCAGTCTAATGTCTGGGTGGACCCAATGACACACCACAGGTCAGTCTAAAGTCTGGGTGGAACCAATGACACACCACAGGTCAGTCTAATGTCTGGGTGGAACCGATGACATGCCACAGGTCAGTCTAATGTCTGGGTGGAACCAGCGACACACCACAGGTCAGTCTAATATTTGGATAGAACCAATGACACGCCACAGGTCAGTCTAATATTTGGATAGAACCACTGACATGCCACAGGTCAGTCTAATATTTGGGTGGAACCAGCGACACACCACAGGTCAGACTAATATTTGGATAGAACCACTGACACACCTCAGGTCAGTCTAATGTCTGGGTGGACCCAATGACACACCTCAGGTCAGTCTAATGTCTAGGTGGACCCAATGACACACCTCAGGTCAGTAGAATATTTGGATAGAACCACAGACACGACTCAGGTCAGTCTTATATCTGGGTGGAACCATTGACACACCAAAAGTCAGTCTAATGTCTGGGTGGAACCACTGACACACCACAGGTCAGTCTAATGTCTGGTTGGAACCACTGACACACCACAAGTCAGTCTAATGTCTGGGTGGAACCACTGACACACCTCAGGTCAGTCTAATGTCTGGGTGGAACCACTGACACACCACAGGTCAGTCTAATGTCTGGGTGGAACCACTGACACACCACAGGTCAGTCTAATGTCTGGGTGGAACCACTGACACACCACAAGTCAGTCTAATGTCTGGGTGGAACCACTGACACACCTCAGGTCAGTCTAATGTCTGGGTGGAACCACTGACACACCACAGGTCAGTCTAATGTCTGGGTAGAACCACTGACACACCACAGGTCAGTCTAATGTCTGGGTGGAACCAATGACACACCACAGGTCAGTCTAATGTCTGGGTGGAACCACTGACACACCACAGGTCAGTCTAATGTCTGGGTGGAACCACTGACACACCACAAGTCAGTCTAATGTCTGGGTGGACCCAATGACACACCACAGGTCAGTCTAATGTCTGGGTGGACCCAATGACACACCACTGGTCAGTCTAATGTCTGGGTGGACCCACTGACACACCACAAGTCAGTCTAATGTCTGGGTGGAACCACTGACACACCACAAGTCAGTCTAATGTCTGGGTAGAACCACTGACACACCACAGGTCAGTCTAATGTCTGGGTGGAACCACTGACAGTCTAATGTCTGGGTGGAACCACTGACACACCACAGGTCAGTCTAATGTCTGGGTAGAACCACTGACACACCACAGGTCAGTCTAATGTCTGGGTGGAACCAATGACACACCACAGGTCAGTCTAATATTTGGGTAGAACCACTGACACACCACAAGTCAGTCTAATGTCTGGGTGGACCCAATGACACACCACAGGTCAGTCTAATGTCTGGGTGGACCCAATGACACACCACAGGTCAGTCTAATGTCTGGGTAGAACCACTGACACACCACAGGTCAGTCTAATGTCTGGGCGGAACCAATGACACACCACAGGTCAGTCTAATGTCTGGGTGGAACCACTGACACACCACAGGTCAGTCTAATGTCTGGGTGGAACCACTGACACACCACAGGTCAGTCTAATGTCTGGGTAGAACCAATGACACACCACAGGTCAGTCTAATGTCTGGGCAGAACCAATGACACACCACAAGTCAGTCTAATGTCTGGGTGGAACCAGCAACACACACCACAGGTCAGTCTAATGTCTGGGTGGAACCAATGACACACCACAGGTCAGTCTAATGTCTTGGTGGAACCAATGACACACCACAGGTCAGTCTAATATTTGGGTAGAACCACTGACACACCACAGGTCAGTCTAATGTCTGGGTGGACCCAATGACACACCACAGGTCAGTCTAATGTCTGGGTGGAACCAATGACATGCCACAGGTCAGTCTAATATTTGGATAGAACCACAGACACGACACAGGTCAGTCTTATATCTGGGTGGAACCAATGACACGCCACAGGTCAGTCTAATATCTGGGTTGGAACCAATGACACGTCACAGGTCAGTCTTATATCTGGGTGGAACCAGCGACACACCACAGGTCAGTCTAATATTTGGGTGGAACCGATGACACGCCACAGGTCAGTCTAATATCTGGGTGGAACCAATGACACACCACAGGTCAGTCTAATATCTGAGTAGACCTACCGACACACCACAGGTCAGTCTAATGTCTGAGTAGACCCAGCGACACACCACAGGTCAGTCTAATATCTGGGTGGAACCAATGACACACCACAGGTCAGTCTAATGTCTGGGTGGACCCAATGACACACCACAGGTCAGTCTAATGTCTGGGTGGAACCAATGACACACCACAGGTCAGCTAATGTCTGGGTGGACCCAATGATACACCACAGGTCAGTCTAATGTCTGGGTGGACCCAATGACACACCACAGGTCAGTCTAATGTCTGGGTGGAACCGATGACACACCACAGGTCAGTCTAATGTCTGGGTGGACCCAATGACACACCACAGGTCAGTCTAATGTCTGGGTGGAACCAATGACACACCACAGGTCAGTCTAATGTCTGGGTGGACCCAATGACACACCACTGGTCAGTCTAATGTCTGGGTAGAACCAGCGACACACACCAGGTCAGTTTCCCACATAAAAGTTCTTGCTTAGACCAAACTCAGGGGTTGATATCTTATTATTGTTTCATAAAACAGCACTGTAATCTTGAGTGAGCAGAATTTTTTATTAATCTGCAAATAATATTTGAAATTAAGTAAAAATATTAAATAAACATCCAACTGTCTTTGTGAGTGTGAAGAAAGACTAAAACTCAAATCATTCAGTCTATGCAATAATTTTACTGTTAACTTAGGGAGGAAAGGAACTATATATGATTATGTATTATATTTCAATCTGTTTTGTTATTGTCTATGTTACAGAACATACATCAAAAATGCATAAGATTTGTTTCCAGTAAATATCTATATAGAGATCATTTCCTCTCATGGTAGATATACTGCTGCCAACTCTGTGAATGAGCAACGTATCAACAATATATTATCAACAATACCCAGATAGTCTGGGTAATGGTTAAATATCCTGTAAACCACTTCTTTTCTTACCAGATTCATAGAAATACATTGCTAATGACAAAACACAGCCTCTTTTTCTCCTTAAGACAGAACAAATTCTTGTATATTAATCAACCAAACATGGTATTATAATCATAGGTTGAACTGTCAGTTCTCATAACATTACACTGTCATTGAACATAGTATATTTCATCTTTGGTAAATTTTCTTGTTTTGACAAATTTCAAACATCATGGACAGTACAATATAATATATTCAACCTATGTCAGACTATAATATAAGCATCATGAAGGTTTTGTATGGCAATCTATTGACTGTAATGTTTGGACAACATTATAAAACTCCTGTATTGATTGTATGTTTGGAGAAGTGTCCCTAGAGTGCTCTTAAAGATCTTGTGTGGCAACCTATTTCTTAAGTGGTATAAATACTTAATGTTTGATACTTTGTCTTACATAAAGTACATATAACATCCTGAATAGTTGTGGTGATAATGCATGTTCATGTTACTCTGGCCCTTCTTTTAGGGCAAATATTGTTCTTTAATTTGAATGGGAGAAAAAAACCATAACCATATCAAGTTTAACGAATTTTGTGTCATTTTAAAGCCTCTTCAATTGGGGATGTGGGTAGTGAACAGTACACTTGTGAAATGGTCACACTTTAGTATAAGACTTACACATCTTATGGAAAGTATAGTGATTGTTTTCTGGTCTGGTTATTTGCTTTGGTATTTCTGAAAACTCTGGTAGATATCCCTTCTCATATTCATTGACATATTGATGATATCTTGATAATATTTTGTGAATCAACAACTTAATGTTCAACAGACATCTGGTTTGCCACAATACAAAAAATGTAATATGAATATTGTGTTAGGTTAAATTTCTTGACTATCTAGTTGATTTTGGTACTGTACAAAACATTAACAGTGTTTGACTTTATCAGGTGTCTGTCAGGTGTCAGACCAGTAGTTTTACAACCGAACAGGCTGACACTGCCAGATCATCAGTCCAATTTAAAGTTCAATGTCGGAGTAAAGCACTTTAAATTAGACTCCAATTTGTTTATTCCAACTTATTCGTGCTATTCTTAAACAAGAACCGTTGTTAGTGCATGGTCTGTGAGCTGTTTTTTCTATGTATTAATAATACTGGTTAAGCTGTGGTGGAAGCTTGTTGGGGCATACATTCTGTGGCACTCACTTGGATTAATTGAGTAAAAGCCATGTATATTAACTGAAATTTATGAAAACACATTTTTTTTTCGTCAATGCAATTTCCAGAAATAAGTCTATTCCATCTTATGCTCAATATGCTAAGGCAGGTGAATTGAATCAATGTTTGACCAAAGGCAATTCACATTGAATTGCATTGTTAGCTCCTATAAACAACTGTACTGTAATAATGTAAAACACCAAACCCACAGGACTTGAATCTGCCAATAAGCAACTGAGATGTTACAATTGGATGACTGTAACAAATAAGCTCTATGAAAGCTTAAAGCATGCCCAATTACATTCATCCTGGAAATATTCTAAATGACTGGATCTGGCTATCCTGGAACATTTCATCTATAAATCAAAGGGCAGTTAATTAACCCATAGCTTGCTACCTATCTGAAACCTTTGATTCTTAGTTAATGGCTTACATATGTCAAATATGGTAACTGAACACAATTAAGCAGCAAATAGAGAAGTTTCTGATCTGACATCTCCAAGTAGTAGCTGACTGATCTAGGTCAACACTGGTTTTCATAGCCTAATCAATATGTGGCTAGCAGGATAAGAGTTAACTTGAAACCCTGATTAAATTGCTAAATGATTTATTAAGAAACACGGTTTGTTATTTCACAAACTGAATGAGAAAAATAAATTTTGTGGAGCTGTTTCATTTCAATTTATTTTGTTTGTTTTCTTTTCTGTTTCCTTTCAGAAATATGGTACTAATCAAAGTGGAATAAATTTATCACAAATTCATTAAATATCTTGCATATGGTAGAAGTTTGTTTTTCACAAATCAAATTCAGTCAATTTACTACATAATGTCCACAGGACCAGTCAAATAATTTGCAAAATTGTTGCAATCAGACATTATTGTGCCATAAATTATTCTTCTATGAACTTCATGAGCTTAAACTAAAATAATTAAAATCTGATACGTCTGGGCAGTGTTTAAAGATTTTAGTGCATTCTGATGTATTTTTGGCAATGTAATCTTAGAACATGAAGAGATTCTTTTCAGTATTGCGAATATACATTGAAACATAGAGTCTACAGTGTGTTATGGACGTTACACTGTTATCTATAATCAAGCCAGCTTTCATTGATCATTATCTGCACTTTTACAGCCATGTCTCCAGCAATAATATTGTTACCATTGTATATAGGTTTTGTATTGCTTACCAATAAATGTAGCAGGATATTTTCAATTCTACCTGTACGATAGTTAACCGTTATAATCATGTGCTAAGTACATGTATAGGACATGCATCATAAATATTCATTAACACTTGTGATTGCTCTCAGCCTGCTTAGCTTTCTGAATGTGCTAATATTCCACACAAGTAACTTCTTTTTTCTGACCAATTTATGCAAAGGTAATTTGTCATGCTGCAGACTTATAGTGTATAGTGCAGATCCTGATTAAACGGCACCCTAATAAGGTGTCAGGTCTGGATCTACACTTTCAGCATACACTTGGCCATTAGTTGCCTAACAGGTTGAGTTATTTGTTGTTTGTTTGTTTTTAAGATACATCGCAGCGACCAGTTATGATCATTATAGCAATGTCCAGATATTTGGTGGAGTAAGACCCCAGACACATGTCTGTGTAGAACCACCGGCGCACTGCAAGTCAGCTGGAACACCTTCCCACATTAAGTACTTCGCCCCAAACGGGACTCAAACCCACACGTTGGGAGGCTAAGCAGGCGCCCCCACAGGTTAAGTTAGTATTGATGGAAGGAAAAGTGAATGTTAATATAATTATGAAGCATTGGTATTTGTTTGCCATTCATCCTTTGCAGGGTTAGAGTAATAATGTTGCTTGATATATGATCATTCATGAATAATTGGAGAAAAGGTTGAATAATTGTTGATTTTTTTATAAGTACAAGTTTGTTTGAAATTTTCTACAGATAGGGGCTATGTCAGACAAGCTTGTATGTACAGATGCAGATGTTGCATGCAGCATCACATTTCCGAATCTCTATATAAAAACATTATTTTCAAATATTTTTAATACAATCAAAACTGTGCATGTACATTTGAAACACCATATATATATTTGCTGATATATTGAAAGAGCTAGTTTAACCATGCCAGCTACAGGTCTGGGGTAAACACCAACAATGACAATTAATTGTCCAATGCATGACAATTGATTATGGACACAATTTTGTGCTGCTTTGACACCTGTTTTGAGTATATGGCAATAGCACAGTGACAGTATGTTTAGGTTATATGAAATGAAGATTGGGGTGCATGTTTCTTGATCCATGCAGATGGACTTTTCATCAACTTGCTCAGTAGAACGAATTCAAGACCTACGCTCAGTGCTATTTGTCTAAGAATTAATTTACTGTTATGAACAAAATTTCTAAAAATAAATGTATTCAAATCTTGTGAAAACAGGCTATTTAAATTTATCCAATCGTCAGAGTTGAATGTATGTTGAATCAAATGTAAACAAGTAACCAATGAATCATGGTTTCTTGTGCTGTCAGAAAGGTTTCTAAAGGCGTAGCCTTTTGTCAGTCAATTAAGGTGGAAGCAGCAGTGTGTTGTTTGTAGGTTAGCATTATAGTGAACCCTCAACCCTCATTATACCATCTCTTTTCCTTTGTAACTTTCCAATACTTAACACTGCATTTGAAAGTCACACTCTTTACTCATTAGCACTTAACTTTCCACTTTGGGTTAACCTGAGTGTTTATTCCTATTGCTACAAAGAAATATTTTAAGCTATGATTGGTTTATTTTTGTTAGTCATTTGATGGTGACAACAGAGAATTAAAAATCTAAAAAGGGACTGTGAAATACTTGACCCAATATTTATATAAATAGCTTCTGTGTTCATGTGTTGTTCAAACTTAGCACTGCATGTCTCTTTTTGTCAGTGATTTTTTTTTTCTAAATTCCAATAGATCAGATTCGAATCCTGTTTACTGCCAAATTTATTTTCAAGCTATGCTTTGTTATGGTTATCATTTTTTAGAGTAAAGGGTGCACTTGACTTGTAGTATCATTATCTATATTTGCAGGTATACAATAGAAATCCACCATGGAGAGTACACCTGGACTGTTAAGAGAAGGTACAAACACTTTGACAGCCTACACAAGGCTCTGCGGTTGTTCAGAGCAAAGTATTCCATCCCGGTACCCACCAAACAGTAAGTGATAATAACTGTCCAATAGCCATGTTTTGTTTTAATGTTTATACTTGCAGACTCTTAATGGCTCAGTATTTGCTCCCTCACTTGTAATCATTTGTCTGCTGCTGAGTGCTGTTTTATTTAAATCATGATGTTGTAGGCTAAGAATCCATATGTCTGGCAGTGGCATGGCGATAGACGCAAACAAATAACACAAGACAAATTGCAATAGAGTGAATCTATGACTGTGGAACAGAAGTGGCCTGGCATGTAGCAACAGTGCAGATGTTGTTTTTTTACAACATATAACAAATTTGCCTTGCCAGAGTGGCACCACACCCAAAAGGATTATTAACATTTGATTTTAGAAACTCCAAAATGTTGCTTGAAAGTCTGTTGTTGAAAGAATTATAGAAGCAACTAAAAATTAACAGACTGCATGATTGCGTGACTAAAATATTCATTTTCATATATTTTTATTATTTTGTAAGAATTTGATTGCCAACAGCAACAAAAAATAAAAAATTGGAGTTAAGAATGTACATGTACTAAATTTAAACAAAACATGTCACTGTACACAAAGTTCATGAACAGAAGGTTTCTTTTTTGTTTACTATGCTGCATATATGGATTTATATGAATACAGTGCTGCTTGACTGCTGGGATACCTTTTTGCCACATCTATGCTGCCTCCATTCTGCTGCCACATGTATGGATTCCTGCATTTAGATTGGAAATAAATGATTCAAATAGATGTTTTGTTAGCATAACAGAACACAGTTTATTATACTTCACTGTACACATGAACTATACTGAGTTATTGGTTAATTTTATTGTGAAACACTTTTCTTAGGCATAGAGAAAGAAGACAGAGTATGCGAGAAGAAAGGAAAGAGAGGAAGAAGCAGAAGAAAACATCTATATCCAAGTTTCCTAAGAAACCTGAGATTTTTATCACTGTGGAGACTCTCAAGAAACGACAGGTAAATGATCTATTATAATCCTTAGCATGGTTTAGGCAAAGTGTGTAGATCCTGATGAGCCAGCTTCCTGCAGCAGTTGTCTGATCCTGAGCTGCACAACTTGCTGCAAGAGACTGACAGCATTCCTGTGTTTCATGCATTTGTATCAAATATCCAAGATTTTATTTTCTTATTTATAAATGTAGCAAGATAAGGGTTTAGCAGTGTTCGTTTATGACAATGTGTAAGCAATAACCTTTATACTCACTGACTGGCAACTTGGTCTAATAACAGCTAATTAAAATCTCAATGCAAACATTCAGCCCATATTACAAAACAACTGTGTGAAGCTGTATCTATGGTTACTTTGCAACATTTGGGATGGTGATAGTGTTTGACAGCTCTCAGATGCTCTTAATTATTGCCTTGCAGATGACTTGTCATGAAAAATTGAAAAGATTTGATCCTCAGCTTATTAAAGGCTGAGTATTGAATTTGAGTTCTGTGGATAATTCAATAAGGAAGTCTATGGGAATCACCGCGGCTAGTTTTACCGTAGCTAAGTGACGCATCAAAAGGTCACATGACTTTCATTTTACAGATAAACTAAATCAGCTGACACTATTGCCAGTCCAAGTAAGGTTTGTACTGACAACTTCAGTAACAATTGTCACATGGTACTCCAAATATTCTTTAAAAAAAATGTGCAGAATTTAAAAAAAAGTATTAATAAGGCTGCTTAGCCTTAAAGTGAAAACACCCTGTGTAAAATTGTAATTTTAATCAAAGGATTACTTTCTGTATCCACATGCTAACATTCAGTTAGTTTAATCATAATAACAGTTGTTTTTTTTAATATGATTAAATTCTGCATTCAACCTTTAAGGAGGCGCCAATGGCCGAGCGGTTAGAATCGCTGACTTGAAACTCCTCAGCCCCTCACTGCATGAGTTCGAGTCCTTGACAGCAATAATTTTCATGTGTGAAGGTTTTCCAGCTACCCTGCGGTGCACCAGTAGTTCTACCTAGACATAAGTCTGGTGTTTTCCTCCACCAATAATTAGCTGGACATTGCCTATATGACCATAATTGTGTCGGTGCGATGTAACAAAAAACAAACAAAACAAACATTAACCTTAAAAGTTTCCTTTCACTTTGTTTATGGAGGATTGCTGTGGTGTCTTGCTTTAAAATATGTTTGACTTTTATTTCAGGAACATCTAGAAAGCTATCTTCAGAGCATAGTCAACTCTAAATGGTACAGGAATCACACTGAAGTAGTATGTAGAAGATTTGTTCAAACTGTGTTATTTCTTCTTTTTTCAAAGCTTTGTCTTGATTGTTTAAACTTTTCCTATTATTAGATATTTATTAATAGATATTTTTATCAATAAGACAATACAAAAAATGAATATTTTGATATAATGTAATCAGACACATTTGGAAACTTTGTGACATATACAAATCCTTTTACAAGTAGTCAAATTTCAAAATAAGACTTGTTGACAGTTGATGACAAGTTTTTATACATGTCGTAAATATATCTTCATGTCTTAATACAATGTAAATTTGAATGTAAAAATGCATCTATCTAGATTTTGTTCATAATTAATGTTCTAATGTTTATAGAGATCAAAATGTGTTTCCACTTTAATATCATTATGTATATTTGAGTAAGATGTCCAAAACAATCAGCTGTTCCTGAATTGAATCAGTTACATAATCATGCATGTTTTGTTCTTACAGCTGAAGTTTCTAGAAGTAAGCGAGTATTCGTTTGTGAACAGATTGGGAAGGAAGTGGAAGGAAGGAGATGTAAACAAGTGTTCTGGGGGGCGCCGTATCTCTATCGGTTGTTGTGGATGTCTCAAAAAGTACCATGTAGCAGTACGATGGAGCAATCGGTAAGTAGCCACTTTGAGCAATTTATATATCAAAATAGAACTATAAATACAAATACAATGATCAACTGGACCTGATAGAGCAGTGGTTAGGGTCTTGGCTCAAGATTTGGGAGGCTTCAAGTTAAACCTGGTAGTGACATATCTCAGTGCTGACTCTCAAATATAAGACTATTTCAACGGCTCGTTGGCCTGGAGTCAGGGTTATGTGACTGCCTGATGTCAGGGTAATGAGACTGCATTGTGTTAGGGTAATGTGACTGTGTGGTGTCAGGGTAATGTGACTGGGTGATGTCGGGGTTATGTGACTGCATGATATCAGGGTAATGTGACTGCTTGATATCAGGGTAATGTGACTGCATTATGTCAGAGTAATGTGATTGCATTGTGTTAGGGTAATGTGACTGCATGGTTTCAGGGTAATGTGACTGCATGGTATCAGGGTAATGTGACTGCATGGTATCAGGGTAATGTGACTGCGTGATGTCAGGGTAATGTGACTGCATGGTATCTGGCTAATGTGACTGCATGGTATCAGGTTAATGTGACTGCATGGTATCAGGGTAATGTGACTACATGATATCACGGTAATGTGACTGCGTGGTATCAATGTAATGTGACTGCATGGTGTCAGGGTAATGTGACTACATGGTATATTGGTAATGTGACTGCATGGTATCATGGTAATGTGACTGCATGGTGTCAGGGTAATGTGACTGACTGCACAGTATCAGGGTAATGTGACTGCATGGTATCTGGCTAATGTGACTGCATGGTATCAGGTTAATGTGACTGCATGGTATCAGGGTAATGTGACTGCATGGTATCAGGGTAATGTGACTGCATGGTATCAGGGTAATGTGACTGCATGGTATCAGGGTAATGTGACTGCATGGTATCAGGGTAATGTGACTGACTGCACAGTATCAGGGTAATGTGACTGCATGGTATCTGGCTAATGTGACTGCATGGTATCAGGTTAATGTGACTGCATGGTATCAGGGTAATGTGACTACATGATATCACGGTAATGTGACTGCGTGGTATCAATGTAATGTGACTGCATGGTATCAGGGTAATGTGACTGACTGCACAGTATCAGGGTAATGTGACTGCATGTTATCAGGGTAATGTGACTGCATGGTATCAGGGTACTGTGACTGCACGGTATCAGGGTAATGTGACTGCACGGTATCGGGGTAATGTGACTGCGGTATCAGGGTAATGTGACTGCACAGTATCAGGGTAATGTGACTACGTGGTATCAGGGTAATGTGACTACGTGGTATCAGGGTAATGTGACTGCATGGTATCATGGTAATGTGACTGACTGCAAGGTATCAGGGTAATGTGACTGCATGTTATCAGGGTAATGTGACTGCATGGTATCAGGGTAATGTGACTGCACGGTATCAGGGTAATGTGACTGCACGGTATCAGGGTACTGTGACTGCACAGTATCAGGGTAATGTGACTGACTGCACGGTATCAGGCTAATGTGACTGCATGGTATCAGGGTAATGTGACTGCATAGTGTCAGAATAATGTGACTGCATGGTATCAGGGTAATGTGACTGCATGGTATCAGGGTAACAGGGTAATTGACTGCACGGTATCAGGGTAATTGACTGCGTGGTATCAGGGTAATGTGACTGCACGGTATCAGGGTAATGTGACTGCGCAGTATCAGGGTAATGTAACTGCATGGTATCAGGGTAATGTGACTGCATGGTATCAGGGTAATGTGACTGCATGGTATCAGGGTAATGTGACTGCATGGTTTCAGGGTAATGTGACTGCATGGTGTCAGGGTAATGTGACTGCATGGTATCAGGGTAATGTGACTACATGGTATCATGGTAATGTGACTGCATGGCATCAGGGTAATGTGACTACGTGGTATCAGGGTAATGTGACTACGTGGTATCAGGGTAATGTGACCACATTGTATCGGGGTAATGTGACTACATGGTGTCAGGGTAATGTGACTGCATGGTATCAGGGCAATGTGACAGCATGGTATCAGGGTAATGTGACTACATGGTGTCAGGGTAATGTGACTGCATGGTATCAGGGTAATGTGACAGCATGGTATCAGGGTAATGTGACAGCATGGTATCAGGGTAATGTGACTGCATGGTATCAGGGTAATGTGACAGCATTGGTATCAGCGTAATGTGACTACATGGTGTCAGGGTAATGTGACTGCATGTTATCAGGGTAATGTGACAGCATGGTATCAGGGTAATGTGACTGCATGGTATCAGGGTAATGTGACAGCATGGTATCAGGGTAATGTGACAGCATGGTATCAGGGTAATGTGACAGCATGGTATCAGGGTAATGTGACAGCATGGTATCAGGGTAATGTGACAGCATGGTATCAGGGTAATGTGACTGCATGGTATCAGGGTAATGTGACAGCATGGTATCAGCGTAATGTGACTACATGGTGTCAGGGTAATGTGACTGCATGTTATCAGGGTAATGTGACAGCATGGTGTCAGGGTAATGTGACTGCATGGTATCAGGGTAATGTGACAGCATGGTATCAGGGTAATGTGACTGCATGGTGTCAGGGTAATGTGACTGCATGGTATCAGGGTAATGTGACAGCATGGTATCATGGTAATGTGACTGCATGGTATCAGGGTAATGTGACAGCATGGTATCAGGGTAATGTGACTGCATGGTATCAGGGTAATGTGACAGCATGGTATCAGGGTAATGTGACTGCATGGTATCAGGGTAATGTGACAGCATGGTATCAGGGTAATGTGACTGCATGGTATCAGGGTAATGTAACTGTGTGTAGTATTATGACATGTGTCCTTGTAAAACTTTACCTCCTTTAAGTGAAACAATCTCCAGATAAAAGAATTTTGTTTTGACAAAACAATTAACCTATACACCCAAGAAGTGTTTTTGTGTTGGTTACATTGCATGTGTTCAGAAATATGTTATTGGTATTTTTTTCTTGCTTACAGACAGTTTTAAAAGGAAGTCCCAGTATGTAGGGATATTATTTTTTAGCCTGCTAATCACATATTTACAAGGCTAAAGCAAAAAGTGTAGATCCCGATCAGCCAGTTCCCTGTTAGGATCTGTATGAATATGATCTGTACTGTTTGCTTTGTTGTTACTTTTAACATGGTTATTACCTTACAATGTTAACATTTTGTTATATGTTATATCCAATATTTATAACATTTAATATTTAAAAAATACATAGTATGCAATATTTATAAAAATACATGCAATATTTATAATATATAATACACAGTTTTTATAACCTATAATATGCAATTTTTACATATGTAATATTTATAATACACAATGTGCAATATTTATTATATAATATTTATAATATGTAATATACAATATTTGTAATATATATGCAGAAAAATAAAAATTTAGCACAGGGTTTTAACAAAATGTAGCATGTTAAGGGTGTTGAAGGGACAATGTGGTTGCATGTATTGTTATCTTAAGTATCTTTGGCTTGCTTTTATGTTACATTCAGCACTTTATTTAACACCATTGCTGGATGACACAGTGTATGTGATGGAAGGTTTAAGACAACAGTACACAAAGAAATGGTTGCATAATCTTGGAAAAGGTTCAATGTGTACTCACAATTTAAGAACTATGTGTAGCCATTGTACTGAATCCCTTGTGACTCATTGTTTGTGTGCCTATTGTTAAGGCTGCTCAAGCCATTGACTATTAATAACCATTATAAATTTTGATAGAAAAATAATCTAATGCATATTATTCAGTTGTGGGGTCTGTCATTGATATTATTAATATCAATGCTGTTTGTTTAGTTATTGATAAAGAAAATCTAGAACCTTCTTGGGAATAATTTTTAGTCACTCTGGTTTTACTGCATATGTTCATGCATTTATGAGAGATTACAATCTATCCTTGATATTATCAGTGGTAATGCTATGTTTTTGGTTATTAATAAAGGAATGGCTATGACCAGATGTTAGAATAATTTGAGTTGGTGTGCTTTTATCACATTTATTCATGCTTTAATGACAAGTTATTCCATAGTAGCAGCATTTTATCTGCTTAAAGCAAACTGAATGTACATTCAGACTTAGACTCTCATGAACAACATGTGTGAATGTGTGTGATTTGATGTCATATGTACATTGCTCTGCTGTTATATATGTAGTGAAGGCTGCAGTGTATATGCAACTATAGAAACTTTAATTCTTATTATCAAGAGATTGTAAATGGGACATTATTGCAACCTGATTGTCTAGTTTTAACCATTTCCACATAATTGCACAACATGCTCAAGGGGAGCTTTCGTGATACCTCTTTGTTCGGTTTCCATTGTCCGTCGTCAACATTTTAGCTTGCGAACACACTAGAGGCCACAGTTTTTGTCCAATCTTCATCAAACTTGGTCAGAATGTTTGTCTGCATAAAATCTTGGATGAGTTCATTATTGGGTCACCTGGGGTCAAAAAGTAGGTCACTAGGTCAAATTTTAGGAAAAACTTGTGAACAGATTAGAGGCCACATTTATAGCCCAATTCTCACCAAACTTGGTCAGAATGTTTGTCTGCATGAAATCTTGGATGAATTTGTAACTGGGTCATGTGCCATCAAAAAATAGGTCACTAGGTCAAATCTTAGAAAAGCTTGTGAACACACTAGAGGCCACATTTATAGCCCAATCTTCACCAAACTTGATCAAATTGTTTGTCTGCATGAAATCTTGGATGAGTATAATATTGGGTCACATGGGAACAGAAAGTAGGTCACTAGGTCACAATTTAGAAAAGCCTTGTTAAACACTATGAGGCCACATTGATGGCCCAATCTTTACCAAACTTGGCCAGATTGTTTGCCAGTATGAAATCTTAGATATGTTTTGAAATGGGTCTTGTAGATTCAGTAGGTTACTTGGTAATATTCTAGAAAATGTTATCAACCCAGTGGCCACAATTATGGTTTAATCCAATCAAAGATTTCTAAAGTAAATAACTCTTAATTACTTGATGCCAGAATTGAGCCTACTAAAAGCCTGTGTCATCAGGTGAGCGATTAAGGGCCATCATAGCCCTCTTGTTTCTTTGGGTTTTTTTCCATTGAAATGACAATATATCAACAGGTGATGGGAGTCTAAGCAGTCAGAGGAGTTTAAAGTTGGACCCTACTACTTCACCCCCACACCCCACAAACATAGATAATTTTATGTGTTGTGTGCAGAAGCTATACTCTGCTTTACCTCAACTCCCCTACATGAACCAGATCTTATTGAGGTCCTTCTCATTAGTAATTGGTAGGATGACACTGGCTGACATTTGTTTCTGAGTGACAGTTTCATCCTGCGTCCACAGAAATTTGTAAAGGAAGTCATAATAATTTGTCACTCAAAACGCTGGTTAGTGTTAGAGGTGAAATTGCTTGATACTTTTAAGTTTTATAATTGCTCGTGGTTAGAATTGTTTTTTTCTTTTACATCAAATCAAATATGGAAAATATGTTTGTTAAATTTTAATTTTTATTTGTCTACAATTTTATAACTACATCTTAGTGACACAGTTATAGTTAATGAAGAAAGATCTAGACATATTTTTTACTAGAACCACTGGCACACTAACTGGATGGCCTCCCCTTTATAAATTTTTTCTCACCTTGACCAAGACTATTGCAATGAGGGGGTCATTTAATCAGAGGTGTTCCAATTGGGCAGTCCAACTAGGCCATGGTCACCCCTAGGTTTATCTCTACCCAATGCTTTAATTTTTGAAACTAAAAATTTTGTTATGCCTTCTGCCATCATAGAATAGTGAAGAGCCGTTAAGAGTTACACTTGTTTTTCCATCTGTTTCTGTGTTGTTGTTTTTTATCGGATCAATATTGTTTTGAATTACTCAGATTTAAATCATAATTGATTTATACCTTTAATAACTTTAAAATACTAAAAATCCACTAAATGTTGGCGAGTTGTAGCCTGTCTTGAGATATTTTAAAACCAAAGGTTTCCTCCACTATTTTAATCACATTTTCAGTGAATACATGTATGCCTATTTTTTATATAAATTTGCGTATGACTGTGAATGTCTGGCCATTGTGATGCTTTCCCCTGTTTTATAGTTGACAACAAGAATCAAAGTATTGATAATACTCACTAACTACATTTAGTTTCTTTACATTGAGACAGCAAACTGGAGTCAATCTTTTTTTTATATCCAACTATTTCTGATAAATGTACAATTTTATTCTAATAGAAATTTGGCTGTTTTACAAGAAGGCCTAGGCTCACATCTTACAAATACAAGCTTGTTTTATTTATTTTATGCATGCTATTATTGCATTTTTGTATTGTGTACCCTTCAACATGTTGTTGGAATGTCCATTATAATATTGCAGGTGGATGACATTTAATAAAACATTTTATAGTTACAGCATACAAACGTCCTAGTTATGCAATATCTGTGATGGAATGCTCAAGAATGTAATGACTCTTTATTTTAATATAATGTCTACAAATTGCATGTGGCCAATTATGACACTACTATGACATTTTTCTGTTTGTATTACAGATGGTTGATAGTAAAGGACACATTTATTGCGTATGTTCGTCCCAGAGATGGCCTTATCTGTGATGTGATGCTCATGGATTCTGACTTCAAAGTAGAGGGAGGGATGAGTGCTACTGGAGCTCCTCATGGCATCCTCATCTCCAACCAGACCAGGTAACCATGGCTACCAAGGGATGCTGGGCAAATAATTTTGATTGAATTGTGTAGAATTTGGCTGTATTTGACAGTCAACATCAGGCCCAGATTTACCGAGGGGTTCATGCCATCCCCAGTTGGTCTGGTCATAAAATTTTTCTCAACTATATTTATTGAGAAATGGCCTGATCACACAACATTTTGTAGACTGTGTAGACCGTGTAGAGATAATCACGGGTATCTCAAGACTGCCATATACTTAGTGCCCGAGCAGTAAGAAAGACCACTCCAAGCATAATAAAAACACAAACGGTGACCAATAGTTCTATCATTTTTAGTACAAAATACCTCCCGGACAAAATCCTTTCCATCCATTTTGGCATAAGTGGGCAAAACCTTAAATTTAACAAAAACAAGTTCACTTCCGCAAATTAAATATCCAGTGAATTAACGAGACTTAACTGTGTGAACCAAATAAACATCATGGCAAAATGTGGAAAATTTACAGGAGGGGATTTATCTGCATTGGAAACATTACTGGAGGGTGTTTGTCTGCACTTGCTAAAATGAACAAAAAGAATTGTGTTACCAAAAGTTTTTGTCCCTACTCCATTTTTTTGCAAATAACCAGGATTAAAGAATTATGTATCAAGTTGAAAAAAAGAGAAAAGGGAAGATAAATTGCTAAGTTGAGAGTAATTTTATAATTAAGTGATCTGCAGCTGTAGGAAGCACCATGTGTAGCAATAGTAGTAAGGTGGTATCTAACAGCTTGGACCAAAATATTTTCAATAAACATCATAATCAACCATTGTTACCAGAACAGATCTCGCAAAATGTTGTTAATTGATGTCCAACACCTGTCTGACAATTGAACCATAATGCCAAAATCATCATTTCAAACATTTATGTCCTGTCTGAGCCACGCTGCACAATTAGGTATTTTCAAACTACGAAACCATGTGACCACTTATGTTTTAGCTCATCCATGTCATCTGCTATGACATCGATGTCTATTTTTAGAAGGAATCCCAGTTGTTCTTATTTATAGATTTGAAAAGAATGAACATTTAAGTGTTGATTAACTAGTTTTACTGCCTCCTTACAACTGAAATACTGTTGAAAAATTATCAAAGATGAATGATTTTTTTTTTTTAGAAATCATGAACATATACCCCAAACAAGATATTGTTACATATGTTAGATATAGGAAAATCATCTGATGCCACCTTTAGCAATTTGTGCAGTTTTTGTTGGCTAAAAGTTGTTTCTGTTTCAAGCATTTAAACACAGCTACAATATGCTTTGGCAGTTGTAATAATGATTTTTTTTTACTGCTTTTCTAAAATTCAAATGAAAAGTGTACTGGAACACGATGGTAGTTTGATGATGTGTGCACAATCTGTTATATTTTAGTCCGAGTTTTAATAAAGGTTTGGCTTTTTGATATGCCAAAACTCCAAACTTCTATTTTATTTTGTTTATTCATCAATAATTACTGACAGTTGTATTTTGTTAGATCCAGCATCTGATAAAGCCTTCATGGCTTATCAGCACTGTTTTGTTTGTCACTCCATTTATTGGAGGTTTCACTCAAATTTTTTATTTTTTTTATAAGACGAGTTTTATTTGTAACTTCTACTGTACACTAAATACTGTACATTGAAATTATGCACAACATGTTCTCGAACACCCAACAGAAATCTGAATTCAGTCAGTATAAAGCATAATATCCACCGATACTGCAATATTTGTTCGCTGAAAATCTGCACTTAAATAGCAAGATTTTTTCTTTAAATTAATTTCTTCCCATTATATGCAAACAACAAATGAACAAAATGGAGCTACAAATGTAATCTACCTGATTTGAGATAATTCGCCAGTCATACTTTTAAATAACATACACTTGAAATGATAGACCATTAACCCCTGGCTGTATGCTTATTATGCAGGTACCTTCTGGCCAAATGTTGGACCAGTCGCAAGGCGGATGAATGGGAGGCAGCCATCAAGAAGGCAGCTGCCGATACTGGATTTGAATTTATACAGAGGAATAGGTTCAACTCATATGCACCTGTGAGAGAAAAATCCTATGCCAGATGGTAAGGCTGAGATGTATAATGAACTGTGATTAACACAATCATAATTATGTGTGTGCAATTTCAATCCAGGTGTTTATTTTTAAAAAAGCACAATAACTACCTTTATTCATGTTTGATGTTTTATTTCTTTATCAAATAATGCAAAATGTCAAATAATGCAGAATGACACAAACATGACCATAATTGTGTTGAAGTATATAATTATGTAACTGTCAAAACAACATAATATTACAAGCAATTGACAAATAGATCATTGAAATAAAAGTAATTTACTCTGGAGTTACATGATGTTTTGGCACCAGTGTCCTGTGAACTCATTTCTAGTTTTTATTAAGTGTCAGTTTTAAATGTTGCAGTAAAAGTATTGGTATATATATAGCTGTTGATGGTGGTGAAAGTACCAAACAGTTGCCTGAGTAGAAAACCCAAAGCAACCAATGATTGCTGGAAGATTGTTTGTAAAACTTTCAGCCCCAATAGTTGTTAAACTCACAGTGAAGACTGCCAAAACTATGATAAGACAGTGAATATAAACTGCTTGGTCCAAGGCATTTGTAGTTATATATCCTGTGGTTGTAAGTCACAAGTGAAAAGCTTGTTTTAGGTTATCATAAATGATGTTGACCTGATGCTTGTGTTTGTTTTCAGGTTTGTGGATGGTGCTCCTTACTTCGAGGCTGTAGCAGAGGCCCTGGAGAAGGCAAGAGAGGAGATCTTCATCACTGACTGGTGGTGAGTGGGATGTTACATTTGTAACTTTCGTGGTATTTTAAACGACAGAGAGTGGATGATAAACTGTTTTAAGTACTCTTTTAGTGCTTCAATTTATCATTAGATAGACACTTTTTACATATTGCACATGATGCACACAGGTTTTACTTCTAAATGTATTCTTTTTTAAGATATGTAAAAGATATGCATTATTAAATACATTTCAGCAGAGAAGGTAAAAATTGAAAGTTATTCAACCGGGATTATAACCAATTTTTAACAGATCTACATTATTATAATATTGATAAGTAATATCAATGGGCCAACAGAGGACTATTCTGTTTTTTTTTTCATATTTTACAGGGAGAGGTTAAAATTTCAAGAATTTTTTTCTGTAGTGATCAAAAGTTATTTTTTGGACTATCGTAATAAAACAATGTTTATTTTCATCTGTTACATAGTTATTTAATAATCGTTAAATAGATGTATTTTTATTGCCATTGTAGATTGAGTAGTTTTGCCTTTGAATTAATTTAGAAAAGTTCCCCTTGTCCTATTCATATGGTTTTGCACATATATTTGTATCTTGTATTTTACCTTAGATTACAGTAGCTTGCTACACACATACACTATTTAAAAGTATTTACTTAGTAGTAATGTTTCCTATATGATTGCATGTTTTCATTCAGGTGTTGTGTCGAGGCTGTATCCTGTTTATATCTGCTAATATATATTTCCAGGCTGAGCCCAGCCATCTACCTGAAGAGGAATGTGTCAGACAGGGAGTACTGGAGGCTTGATCAGGTGCTAGCACGGCGAGCGGTACGTTGGTGATACACTTATTATGCTGCCCTTTCAAAAAGCAGGGGGCATTTTGCAAATGTTGTTTTTAGTCATATAGTCTGTAGACTACTTCATTTCTAATCGATAACTAGTGATTGTCTGAGCCGCTATTCTTTAACTTTGGGAGATACTTCTATGATGTGTAGGTGACCCTTATTGGTTCTCGGGTAGAGCTACAAAGGTCAAGGTCATACTGAACTTGACCATGATTTTTGTTTCCAATATCTAGACAATGCATGGCCTACAGTCCTTAAGCTTGTTAGGGACATTGGTTACAATAGATAATGGTTAATTATAAGATCATACTCATACTTTATTTTTAATTCTGGGTCGTGTAGGGCGTATTTTTGTTATTTCACTTGATAGATAATATGCTCATATTATAAGTAGTTTTGTACGATATTTTTTACTAATTGATTTTTTTTTATTAGGACCCAGCACTAATTAAAAACTACAGAGTTATGTTTAAATATGGAGATTTGTGTTAATGTATATTCTTTTTAATAAGCATAAGCCAGAGGTTTTTCTGATGAAAAGATGATAGCTATTTGGTTATTATTAGACAAGTTCTTGTGATAAACTTTTACTTTTGTCTTACAGAATGCTGGTGTAAAGGTGTTTGTTTTGCTGTACAAAGAGCTGAAGATTGCCCTCACTATTGACAGCCAGTACAGCAAGAATGCTCTCCGTAGCAAGTGCTCAGAGAATATTAAGGTAGGTGACTACTTTGTGTAGTCCAGACACACATATTTTATTAAATGAAAATTGGAGCATGATCCAATAACTGTTCACCAGCAGTCTTGTTTTTAACAGGCAAAAAATACAAGATCATGAGGGATTTTAATTTTGTATCTCAAAAGTAGTTTAATATGCTTGTTGATCTTGCCAGCATCTGGGGTGAGGGGTGGGGTGAGTGTCTGACCATGTAACAATCAGAGGTCTGTAAATACATAAACATATACATGAGCTGAACATTAAATTGAAAGATTTTAGCTAGATTTCAATTATATATTTATACGGTAGAGGTATAACACAATTGTAGTAATAACACTGACTTTTGGGGTATTGTTTAATTGAATTGAAATCTATGATTCCTTACACTTTCCATATTACTAAATGTTATATCTACAACAACTAAAAATGGTTGCATTTTATAGAACATATGATATTAAAAAAAAGGAAAACTTTTGTAACATTAAAAAATGGAAAGTTGGACAAGTTGGAATAAGAGTTGTATATTAAAATGTATATATTGAAATGTGAATCACATATTTTTCTATTTTGATTTTGTTTGGTATCATAAAATACATATAGTATCCCAGTTAGGGCAATAAAATGTAATGTTTGCACTTGGCAGTCAACATAGGCTTACCCTTTAGTCGACATTATGTGTCTTGGGTGAACATTATGGTCTATCACCCTTACTGGGATCTGATAATTATATAATGTAAGTTAAAACTTAACATATATGTATATATGTATATGTGGTTGTGGTCTTTTTCAGGTGATCCGGCACCCTGACCATGTGTACAGTGGCAACAGTATCCTTCTGTGGGCTCACCATGAGAAGATGGTAGTCATTGATCAGAGGACGGCCTTCCTTGGTGGCCTTGACCTCTGCTACGGTCGCTGGGATGATGAACAACACAGGTACACAACTGGAGTAACATTTCTTTAATACATCACAATAACACAGTACGTTCAGCAATAATTGGTGGAGAAACAACCCAGCCAAATGTCTGGGCAGTACTGCTGGGGCACCAAATGTCTGGGTAGGACTGCTGGGGCACCAAAAGTCTGGGTAGGATGGCTGGGGCACCAAATGTCTGGGTAGGACTGCTGGGGCACCAAATGTCTGGGTAGGACTGCTGGGGCACCAAATGTCTGGGTAGGACTGCTGGGGCACCAAATGTATGGGTAGGACTGCTGGGGCACCAAATGTCTGGGTAGGACTGCTGGGGCACCAAATGTCTGGGTAGGACTGCTGGGGCACCAAATGTCTGGGTAGGACTGCTGGGGCACCAAATGTCTGGGTAGGACTGCTGGGGCACCAAATGTCTGGGTAGGACTGCTGGGGCACCAAATGTATGGGTAGGACTGCTGGGGCACCATGTGTCATCGAACCAGATAATAATAGTAAATAAAACATGCATGTATTAAGACTAAGTATCCAAGTTTGTGGAGCATACTGAATTCTAAGTACCAAGATGACATCATATAAATACATATTAATTTCTTTTTTATCGCTTTATTTTATGTCACTTAAGGATTGCATATAGCAGTAGCATTGTACATACATAAGTCCATCCCATTTATGTGTCTTATAACCTTCATATTTTTTTTCAGTACTTATAATTTTGCCATCTTACTGACATACAATTGTTGGTCTGTTGCGCAAAATCCTTGTGCATAATATTTACAAGTGCAACCCTCATAATTTAAGGTACTATATAAGGTCATTGCATCTTTTAGGGCATATTCAATATAAGTTACATTTCTTGTTTCACTGGTTAGCATTTTGCAGCTGCTAAATTTATTGAAAGACAATTTTTTTGTATTATATTTACCACAGACAATTTAAAAAATAGGAAAAAAGATAAATCTATGTGTCTGCATGCAATATTATGGGTGATGACTTTAAATGTTTAAAATTTGGAGTGTCAGTCTCTTTTTTGCCTCTTGAATGATCTGCGACCTTGGAGCCTCTCGTGGACCTGGTGTAGCACCATTTATCTGCAGAGAAATGTTACTTCATTTATTATGTCATTGTTCATCAAAGCCATTCAAAATAAAAATTGCCATTGTACTTGCCACTGTTGTCCATTGGAAAGTCTTTCTTTATGTTGTTACCAAGGATTTTTCTGAATTTATAAATACCAATATCATCTATCAGACTCTTGTTTGCATACTTATTGTAAGCTTTTACCCCATTATTATAACATTTATCTTAAGTTATTTGAAAAACAAATATGTTTAGTAGGTAATGGCTATGAAGAAATGTTCTTTTTTTATATCAGGATGACTGACTTTGGTTCCGTGACTGGCAACATTAGCATTCCAACAGAACTGAATGGCAAACCTCACCAACCACCCTCCAAACTTGCCAACAGTACCCGAGGCCCCCAGTCAAAACATAGACACAAGGAGACGGTCAGACCCCCTAGTACTATTCTAGAATCTCCAGAAAGCCACATGGCTGACAGTGGGTATGATTGTGGAGATTTGTTAGAGGGGGACAGTTCTAGTGAGCCTAAGCGTAACAGTGTTGCAAGACCATCTAGTGCAGTAGACATTGAGGTTGAACCAAGGAGAGTAGAGGAGAATGAGAGGAATATCCGCCATTCGTTGTGTTCAGAGCAGGAGTTTGGGTCTGGAGATATTCTTACAGACAATGATTCTCTAGAGAATGTGGATAAGGTGGGGTATACAAACATAGCGGCTGACATTACAGTGCATCAGACAACTGGGTCAGAGAACAGGGAGGGGCTCACTAATGGTGGGACCACAACACAGGTTTCCAAGACAGACTCTTTGTGTTCATCAGTGTGCAATATAACAGATAATAGAAATAATACTAATTTATCCCCCAAATCGCAAGAGTTGAAGGAAGGTGTGGGAAGTACTAACAAAAACATGCCTATTGAAACAAATTCATCAAACGAAAGTGTTAAATTAGATGACATCAGTTTGACAGCAGAAGAACAAATTTTAGGAACTATTACTAAACAAATCATAACTGATGCATCTAAATTGCCAGAGGTTTCTACTAATAGAGAAAAGAAAAATAGCAATGCTCAAGAGGTTAAGGACAAAGATGTAGAGAAAGTGGTAGAAGATGGGAAAGATGTAGGCGCAGATGAGGGAGATGGAATCTCTGACCAGAACAAGAATCGTATGGTGAGGTTCAAGTCTCTGGAGGATGAGGATGTGATCACAGAGGAGCATCTAGAGCCAGTAGCAGCCAAACCATTAGAAGGTACTCCGCCAAAACATGATGCAGCAATTAAACGTGAAACATGGGCATCCAGGAAGATCAGGCAGACATTCAGGATGACTCGAAAAGAAGATCAAGAGGATAATATAGATGGGAAAGGTAGTGTTGGTTTTTTTGGCTTACTATATTTAGGAAAAGAAACCAAAAAAATGTTAAAGGTTTTTTTATAGTAATTTGAATATTTGCAGAGAATTTATTGGTAGATTTCTTTAATGATGCTAATCAAGAAGTAGACTAAAAACCTATATATAACAGTATGTACCATGAAGACTATAGGCTCCATTTTTGTATGTGGGTCTAAAAGAATGTTTCTCCCAAAAAAGAATCATGAATAATGCAATAATGTAGATACATTTTTTTAGCTCACTGAGAACAACATGATCATGGTTAACATTTGATCAGAATGTTGGTCACTTGTTCAAATTTTCAAAAGATAATGCCAAGATTTTTTTGCATCCAGTGTGTACATATTTCCTCTTCGTAATATGTTATATCAACCATTCCCATTCTGATTGAATAGCTGACATATCAGCCAATGATGAGGAAGGAGGGAACAAGTTCCGCAGCAAATGGAGAATGGTTCTTAACATTAAGAAGCTGGAGAATGCTGCCAAGAAAGAAGATGACAATGACCTGTCCCCTGACAGTCCCTTCACAAAGAATTTCATGCCCACCTCTCCCCAACAATCGATCTCAGCTAGGATTGTAAGTACCTTTCTTAAACCATGTCAGTGTTTATTTTACAAATAATGAAACGGGTTTTATGAGGAGCATATTTGAGAACAAGGTTGTGATTTTTAATAGGAGTTGAGTCAATTTTTAGTTTTGACTGCTGGAATGTAACAGTGTAAAACTTTTTATCAAAGATCATTATGAGTGATATAATTTAGTATCTTGAAGTGTCTGTTTACCCTCATTTGTAAATAGAACATGTTAAAATTGAACCTTTCACCTTTGTGCTTAGGAAACAGGCTATTATGTCACCAGCACATGTTATTGACCTTGACAAGAACAAAGCTTCGTCATTTCATGCTTATCAAAGATCAAAGACAGTATTTGTGGAATAATCAAAAGTTCTGTTTTCCAATTTAACAGTTTTGCTAGAAGCATGCATCAGGAAGAAGCATATGAGTAATAAGTTATTTTTATTATTTTTACAAAGTTGTGAGTAAAATATTCAATATGCTCAATTTGAAAATAATGTATAGCCATAGCTCGTATACTATTTTACAGTACTTCAATCAAGTTTCACTAAATTACCAACATAGCATTTACAAGTACAAGCTCCAAGGTCAAGTTCACGGTCATTGCATCTTTAGAGCCGTATGTCATTAGCCTTGATATTTCTTGTTTATTTCCCCTTCCATCTGTAAGCCAGACTTGCTTTTCTGGAGAAGAAAAACTTGGTTTATGCACAAGAACCATTACTCTTCCTGCAGCCATTATTTATTATTTGTATCCATTACTTGAACAACATGCATGATTAATATTTTAGATGTCGACGTACATTCATGTGGCCAAAATTGCTGCAGAGGGCATATTTCAGTTATTGTGAACCACATAATCAAAATTTGGTTAAATAACCTTATTTTAACTAGACCTGGTAGCTCAGTCGGTAGGGCATCAGCTCAAGGTACGGAAGGCCCCAGGTTCGATTCCAGGCCGCAACATACCAAAGTCTTTAAAAATTGTAGTGGTATAGCTTGTTTACACCCAAGCAAATTTAAGGGTAGTTCCATGACTGGTTGGCCTGGTGTCAGGATAATGTGACTGGGTGTGGTATCATGCCAGGGGTTCACAGCACGCTATACACAGTGAAGGCAACACTATATCTGCTTCAAGTGGACACCGTCTCCAGATAACTGAAATACTGTTGGTGGGATGATAAATCCAATAAACAAACAAACCTTACCTGATTTTATTATTTTCTGTTAATACCATCTCTTCTTTGTTGGAAAATACACTAACATGTTGCTTTCAAGCTATACAAAAGCCACTAAAGACCATCTTTCTGCTAAATAATGTGTCAGTAATATATTGAATTTGGTTCTTCAGGGTAGAAGTCCATTATTTGTAAGTGCTATTGTGCTAATAATACCTCTCCATAACCATGGGACTTGTCTTTTCCTAGTAAAATGAAGTTTATTCTGTTGTCTATGAATCTGTAGGTATCAAATAGTCCCAAAAATTGACTGACCCAAACCTATTGCTAGTTTTATACCAACCATTATTATTTAAAAGAAAATGTCCCCACCTTGTCACTGTTTATTGTCCCTGCCTGTTTATCCAGTAACCAGCACTTGTTATTCCATAGCCAGAAAGACATCATAGACATTTTCCTTGTCTGTTTTTCCTGAATATTACTGTTTTTGGTGTGCTCAAATGTTCTACCTTTGTTAGAGTAAAAGATGTCACTAGATTAGAAAGGGTGTTGTTTTACCCTTTTGTGATGTCTGTTTTCCAGTAATCAATCATATGTTTCTCCATATTAAAAAACACCAGGTCAGGTAAGCATTTTGGACTTTCTGTCTAGTTTATTGTGTTTCCTTCATCCAGTATATTCATTTCATAACATTTTTAGGTCACTATGACAGAATAGAATACTGTATTGTGTTACCTTTTTCCCCATAAATAATCAATGTCTGTCAGAAAACAACAACACAAGCTTTCACCATAAAATTGTCATGTTCTAGTATAATGTTTTATAAAAAATTATTATTTATTGAATAATATATTTTATGACCCTTTGCATCAGAAAATAAAAACTTGAAATAAGAAAATGAGAAAAATATCTTATTGAAGGTCATATTAATAATTTCATAAATGTTAATGTGTTTGTTAGAATCTATATTCAGTGAGTGGTAATTTTAATGTCCTCTGTTCTTGGTAGATCACCATTGTACTCTAACAATTCTACATTTTACTACATGGTCTGTCATACGCAGCCACCCAGCAGGATAGTTCAACAATCAAGCATTGTTGTATAATGTTAACATTGATTTTACATTGGTACCTGTAATCTGCTAAATTGCTTTGAATTAATATACTATTTAGTTTTAGTGCTATTGAAATAAATTAACTTATCCTAATTTGATTTAAAAACATTTATTCTATAGTAGGTATTCTAAGATCACCTTCTATAAGACGTGATATTCATATTGATATACTCCTTGTCATTCCACAGAGACAGTCGATGCCATTCCGCACCCAGCAGCAAATTTATGATGAGGAGCTCTTCAGGACTCTCTATCCTTGGAAGAAAACCCACTTTTGGCGTCGAGATGACAGCATGAATGTCGAAATGAAATCCTTTATGAAAACTGCCACTGCTGATGACACCGAGGGTCTCCAAGGGTCATCCAAGATCTGGATCGGCAAGGACTATCTCAACTTCATCCACAAAGATCCAGTAGATGTGCATAATCCATTTGAGGACTCTATTGACCGAAACAAGACCCCCCGTATGCCCTGGCATGATATTGGAGCTGTAGTGTATGGCAAGGCTGCCAGGGACGTAGCCAGACATTTCATAAGGCGTTGGAACTTCTGTAAGGTGTGTGAAATCATAGGCAAAGTTTGTATAAGTGTGAGTTTGACTTCAAAATACTTTTCTAGTATCTTATTGACCAGATTTAGTAATTATTTGTTTCTTAGCAATCACATGGTATTCGAAGACATAAATTTATTTATTTTAAACATAATTCATCAACATATGTTTCATGAAGCTATTTATACCCCCATTTACCAAGAATGTGGGCCGTATTGGAGCCACGGCTGTATGTTTGTCTATAGATGAGAATAGCAGCACTATTTCTTGACAACCTTGGTTTGGATTTTACTTTTACTTTGCAGAACTGGTAAATACCAACTCTAGTTGTGTATATTGTTGGCACATCTTGACCAGTTTGACTTAAACCCTTATGGGCCTTTGTTAAGCTCCCTGAAGGGCAAGCATATAGTCGTCGCTTTGTCTGTCCATAAGTTACTTGGTCTGTCAGATAGATCTTAATGAGGAGAAGTGCAGTGTATAGGAACCATAACTCTGTTTTGCATAATTCAGGAGTTATTGCCCTGTGTTAGTTTTAATACTTAAATTTTGTCCAGAGCATAACACAAAAACTGTAAGAGTTACCACTATGACAGTGCAATGTTCAAGAACCATAACTCCCTTTTGCATAGTTTAGGAGAGTTTATTTTCCTGTAATTTTTCATTCTTTATTTAAACACACATATTTGAAGAAGAAAAAAAGCCCTTTTGGAACAAGTGTTTATTCAGGGAGCATCCATTGGTTCAACCAATTATCTTGTTTTTGTCTCTCACACACCGTTCTTGACATGAATGTAAAAACACATTTTGTTTCAAAAGATTTTTCAGATATACTTTGCATTAGCAGATAACAAAAATATATAGTTAAAATAATAAATTCAAATGCAGCTTATAACAATGAAAATAGTATTCACAACATACAAAGTTGGTATTTTAACCTGGAAAATGTTTACCAGAATTGACAGGTCTATCATATCATCAGGTTGAAAAATTGTTACTTTATAATCAGAACTGCCAACAACTTTTTTTATTGATTTCTATTTAGAATGAGAAATTCAAAAAGAAACCTGAGTACCCACTGCTGATCCCCAAATCCTACACTAAATGTGAAGTGTCCCAGCCCATCAAAGACATCACATACGAATCCACAACACAGGTGGGTCACATTTATAATTGTTAAAACAGTAACATAAAATTATTTCTGTTCAATACCATCTACTTCTGTTTAAAAAATTTCACTTATACTTACACTAACAAACAATATAACCATACCCTTGAAAACAAGGGACATGCCATATATAAAAAAAATCCAATTGCAATACTTTTTAAATGCTCATAATAGAATTTTTATTGTGAAATTCCACTGTACCTAAAAGACTACTGAGAATTATTTGAAAATATGCATATTTTCTTTTAGCACTAGAGTTATCTCCCCACCATGTCAAAATATAAGTCATGTCCCCCAAAAGTTGTTTTTAATGTACTACATTTTTAAGATCCTTGAATATCTCGAGTTTTTTTATTTTTTATTTATTTTTGTCATCTTCAAGACGTACTTCTTCAGCTCTGTACAGCTTGTTTTTGAGATCTGGTTGGGTTAGATTGTCCATGTGGCAAGGTCTTTCAGCTGATCTGTAGTGTTGATGTTGTTTGTTTTTGGACATACGTTAGGGGTCCTTCACTTATTATGATTAGAATTGTGATTGTGCTAATTACTTAAAAACACCAAACAATGAAACAACATGTGTGTGTGTGCTGCAGATTCTTAGGAGTGTATGCCCCTGGTCTGCTGGAATCAAGCAGACGGAGACATCCATTCACCAGGCCTATATTGAATGCATCAAGAATGCAAAACACTACATCTACATAGAGGTGAGTGTGGTAATAATGTATAAAAACATTCGGTAGGTAGGTAGTTGTCGATCAAATGAAAGACAGCTTGTTTAATGGTAATATTTGATACTCATTGCTGACTTTTCATGGAAATGTTTGATACTTATCATTGACTATTCATGGAAATGTTTTGTACTCATCATTGACTATTCAACGAAATGTTTGATACTTATCATTGACTATTCATAGAAATGTTTGATATTCATCATTGACTATTCATGGAAATGTTTGATACTCATCATTGACTATTCATGGAAATGTTTGATACTTATCATTGACTATTCATAGAAATGTTTGATATTCATCATTGACTATTCATGGAAATGTTTGATACTCATCATTGACTATTCATGGAAATGTTTGATGCTCATCATTATTATTCATGGAAATGTTTGATACTCATAATTGACTTTATTGGAAGTGTTTGATATTTTATCACTGACATATTAAATGTTTGGAACTCACAGTGAGGAATCTACTTCTAGTTGAGTTGACTTGCTAACTTATTAATTGTCAGATAGCAGTATTATATATTATATAAATATATATTATATAAATACAATATTGTAGTTGCCATGTCATTAGAAGTAGTTAAAAATGGCACATTATGTGCCGGATGACAATGTCAATTTAGTTTATAATTACAACAGTTAGTGCTGCTTAGATAAATGCTGATATAAATTGACATCACATAATCAAATTTCTAATAAATAATATTGATACAAAAAAGTTCAAAACAAGAAGCACAGGAGTCTGACCCAAACAAGACTGATTGACCCAATTTTGGAACTGACCTAAATCTGATAAATGCATGCTGATGCCCATCAAAATCCAAACATTTTATAAGTTGTGGTGTATTATGAAACATGCATGCACCAACACTCAGTGACAGTGGTCAGTAGAGCTGCCATAAAAGAGGTCTCAGGTTTGAATTGTGCAAAAAAACAAGATTTTATTCTTATTTTACTTTTATAAATTTGTCATCATTTTCTTTTCTTTTTTCACTGGCAAGCATACATACAGCACCTTAATATATAGTCAAATAAGTTGTGAATATAATATTTAAACCTGAGACTTCAAAACTGTTATGGAGATGGTAAAACAGTGTGGCTGGGATAGTTATGATGACTTGTAGAGATAAAATAATACACACCATCTATAGTATGTTACATGTACCTATCTCCAGTAAAAGTCTTAAATCTTTTACAAAATGAAACATTTGGAACAATAAGTTCTTATGCATGTCTATCTAAGATTTACTGGTTACAGTTTGGTATGTGAATTCGCTGATGACAACATTATAAGCCTTAAACTTAGTAAGTAAAGAATTGACAGTTTATTGTTTGGTATATATTCACTTATGTTAACTTTGTATGCCTTCAACTGTATAAGTGAAGAATTGACTGTTTATTGTTTGGTATATATTGACTGAGGTTAACTTTGTATGCCTTCAACTGTATAAGTGAAGAATTGACAGTTTATTGTTTGGTATATATTGACTGAGGTTAACTTTGTATGCCTTCAACTTTATAAGTTAAGAATTGACTGTTTATTGTTTGGTATATATTGACTATGTTAACTTTGTATGCCTTCAACTTTATAAGTGAAGAATTGACAGTTTATTGTTTGGTATATATTGACTGATGTTAACTTTGTAAGTCTTCAACTTTATAAGTTAAGAATTGACTGTTTATTGTTTGGTATATATTGACTGAGGTTAACTTTGTATGCCTTCAACTTTATAAGTGAAGAATTGACAGTTTATTGTTTGGTATATATTGACTGAGGTTAACTTTGTATGCCTTCAACTTTATAAGTGAAGAATTGACTGTTTATTGTTTGGTATATATTGACTATGTTAACTTTGTATGCCTTCAACTTTATAAGTGAAGAATTGACTGTTTATTGTTTGGTATATATTGACTGAGGTTAACTTTGTATGCCTTCAACTTTATAAGTGAAGAATTGACTGTTTATTGTTTGGTATATATTGACTGATGTTAACTTTGTATGCCTTCAACTTTATAAGTGAAGAATTGACTGTTTATTGTTTGGTATATATTGACTGATGTTAACTTTGTATGCCTTCAACTTTATAAGTGAAGAATTGACTGTTTATTGTTTGGTATATATTGACTGAGGTTAACTTTGTATGCCTTCAACTTTATAAGTGAAGAATTGACTGTTTATTGTTTGGTATATATTGACTGATGTTAACTTTGTATGCCTTCAACTTTATAAGTGAAGAATTGACTGTTTATTGTTTGGTATATATTGACTGAGGTTAACTTTGTATGCCTTCAACTTTATAAGTGAAGAATTGACTGTTTATTGTTTGGTATATATTGACTGATGTTAACTTTGTATGCCTTCAACTTTATAAGTGAAGAATTAACTGTGCTCTTGTTTGATTAAGAAAGCTAATTTAACTAAAAAGTATGATGTTTTTCAAGACATTGTGAATATAGAGTAGACTTAAAATCTTGTTACATAATTCAAACGGTGGATATTCTATGGTAAACAAACAAGAAAAATATAAAATTCCAAAATATTTTTAATGATGTACTTATTTATAAATATTGTTGTATTTGACTTTTGATAAATTTAAAAGTTATGTTTAATTGTTTTTCCAAAAACATTTCAGAATCAGTTTTTCATCTCCCAAGTTAAGGAGCATGATTTAGTCCAGAATCTCATAGCTGATGCACTGTTAGAGAGAATATTGCGTGCCCACAAGTGAGTAGCAATTGTTAGATTCACATTCTATGTTATGTTATCCCTTAAGTGAGTAGCAAAAGTTGGATTGACAGTCTATGTTATGTTACCCCACAAGTGAGTAGCAACTGTTGGATTGACAGGCTATGTTATGTTACACCACAAGTGAGTAGCAACTGTTGGATTGACAGGCTATGTTATGTTATCCCTCAAGTGAGTAGCAAAAGTTGGATTGACAGTCTATGTTATGTTACCCCACAAGTGAGTAGCATGTGGTTTTTAAGCCATGTATTGATTCATGTAAAAATGAATTATGTTTTTAAGATGTGACACCCTAATCCTTTTATAATTTATGCTCTTGTTAGTTTATGCTCCTTAGAAGGCCATGCTTCACCTCACTCATCTTAACTTGCATATGTGAGGTGGCTATGTGGTTGTATGAAATAAACATAACAGCAGTTTAGTAAAATCTCATTTCTAATAAAAAAAACAGACAGTTTCAAACTTAGAGTATACAGTGGTTTTTAAGTGTATATCTGTGGGTTCATATCATAGGGAAAGCAATGTGTTTCCTGTGTTTTCCTGATGTAAAAAAACCCATAATGTATGTATAAATGTTGTGTTACAGGGAAGGCAAGTTATTCCGTGTATATGTTGTGCTGCCACTACTGCCAGCCTTTGAAGGAGAAATTGGTGCCAATGGAGGCTATGCCATCCAGGCTGTGTTACACTGGAACTACATGTCTATCTCTAAAGGACCAAACTCTCTCTGGACACACCTGCAACAAAAAGGTGGGTCCCACTTCAATCTTACCTTCAATAAAGCTCAGCAAAACTGACTTTGTGCAGATTCATGTGCCTGAAATATGAAACTTTTGAGGTCCTTATTTGGTTTTTACTTTTACACTTATTGGCGCCTGATTGAATGTTAAATTGACCTGGGGTGATCTTAGAGTAGTGGTTAAGTGTTGCCAACTTTTAACTCAAAGACCCGTTTCCACTTGGGTAAGGTTCTAGTTTGGGGTTAACAAATTCCACGTGGGGAGACTTTCTGGGCTGTGTTATTTTCTATGCAGTCATTTTTGTAGGGTTTTTCTCCACCAATAATGGTGGGACATTGCTAAAGTGGTCATAAGTGTGTCTCTACAATATTTATAATAATGTCATAACACCTGTCTGTTACAGTTGGAGATCCCATGAAGTATATTATCTTTTGTGGCCTGAGGACTCATGCTGAACTTAGGGATAAACTGGTGAGTCTTGTAATCTTTTATGTGATTTTATAGACAGTCAGTGGTCTTACTGTAAAACCCTTTGACTGCAACAAAGATTCATTAGTGGGAACTAAGTTAAAAAGGTAAATTTACATTTTGTCATAAAAGCCTATAAATTGTGTGCATTGTGCTTACCCCTACTCAAGGCTTCTGATCTTAGATAAAAAATTTAATAGGACAGTCTGTGTGTGCCGAGGTTTAGAAATATTGTCAGATGCTTATGAGTCAAAGCAATTTGCTTAATCAATTTCTCTTGACCTGTCAATCATTCTACTGCTGCATCGGCTGATGTAACCATTTGCCGATATGTATCTTTTCATAATCCAGTCTCTACTGAAAAAAAAAATGTACTTAGTCAGTGATGTCTGTAGAGTAGTGTGTAGCCATTGATGCATCATGGCAATTAATTTCAGGGAGTAATATCTGTCACCTTTTGCAAACTTGTTTATTGAGGATCGATGAGCAGGGACAGATCCAGTGGGGTATAGGTGGGATGCATTCCCTCCCCCCCCTCCGCCACCAATCAACCAGGTAAAAGAGTAGGGTTGTGAAAACACATACATGTAAGCTTAAAAAATACTAAGCTTTTAAAGTAAATTTTGTCTATTGACTGCTTAGGGCGAGGTTAGGGCAGGGTCCCTAACTGTGTAACCCCCCCCCCCCTTTTTTTTTCTGGAGCCTCTCATGCCCATGAGGTCATTCTGTCATCATATAGTGTTTGGGCTTACAGTTTAATTGTAAGACAATTGTAGGTTTACTCACCTGTAGGAATTTATTAGAAATTTGTTTCTGTAGTGTACATTGTGTTAAAATAACATACAATAAATTCCCATATTTGTACCTACACCTGTTCTTTACTGCCTGCCAACAATATTTTCACTAGCATAATCATGCTCTAAATCTGGATTGAACGTTTGTGTTGCCCATGTATACATGCAGGCAGTTAAAACATTTGGGGAAATGTAAAACCACAAATGTTCACACCCTCACTGTTATATTCACATCAAGCAATATTATCAACATAACAAATTGTCTCAGTGGTTACAAGGTTAGGTCAAGTAAGTTACAGCTTCGTCTTACTGTCAGACGGAAGTTGAAGGTTTGTTTCCCAACAGATAATAAGCTGTACATATTGTAGAACACAAGAGGAATCAAATAGAGCCTACTAATATCTTTAGTTATTTTCATAAGCAGATTCATTTATCAACATTTTAAATAGATCTGATATTGCGAATAAAAATGCATTGCCTTATACTCCAAACATTTAAAAATATGTCCACCTGCTATTGTGGCTGTACAAGTCATCACCTATATAGAAATGACTTATGTGGTAAATAAATAATACTTTATAAAGTGCACTTTTCACTTCCTGTTAAATGGCATGCAATGTTACTACTTCAGGAAAACGGTTTATTTAAAATTATTTTTATTTCTAACTTCATTTAAATTAAATAATTAAAAGTAAACTGTCCAATGGTTATTACTAATTCTTATTGGGACCTCTGATATGACTATGACATGGGAAAGAAAGAAATTTTTAATCGGTTTAAGACTGTGTGCCCCATGACTTTCAGATTATAAATCTGGCCTAAAAAACTGTGCTCAAGTTAAAAACCTTTTGTAGTACTTGATGTGCTTTTTTTTTACGATGTTTTCTTGTAACTGAATAATTAAACATTAAAAGAAGCAAAAAAAGAATATTTAATAGAATTTGGTTGCATTGTTTTGTCATGTGACAATATGTTCACACATACAATTGATTTTATTTACAGGTACTCTTAAGAATTCAGACCTTGAAAAATTGAACAAGATATGAAGTAAATAGTGATTTCTCCCCCATTTTAAGGGAAGAAGCTTGTTTATGCTTTGGAAATAATGAAATATTTCTCTTATTTCCAGGTAACAGAGCTTGTGTACGTTCACAGCAAGTTGATGATTGTTGATGACGATACAGTGATTATTGGGTCAGCTAACATCAACGATCGGAGTCTTATTGGTCACCGTGATAGTGAGATGGCAGTGATTGTCGAGGACACCAAGAAGTTCAAGGTCACAATGGGTAGGTGAAGAGCACCTGGCTGGTGGGTTTGCCTCATTCCCTGAGACGCACTCTCTTCAGGGAACATCCTCGGCATTGATGAAAAGGATTACAGTATAGATCTCAGTGATCCTGTGTCGGACTCATTTTATAAAAATGTATGGACGAATCAGGCCAGCAGGAACACTAGTATCTATTACAAGGTGGGTTTTAATATATATTATGCACTAACCCATTTACAGCCATTATGGTGATTTTCATGCTATTGATAATTCAGGATCACCCATAGCAGAGCTGCTGCTTTAAAACAGGTCAGCTGAAAGACCTTCTTTTTCTACTACACATAAATTGGTCAAGTTAAGACCATTATGTAGTTCCTGATCAGTCAGCTCCTGCTGGGAGCTCTCAGATCAAGATTAACAAAAGAATTTAGTTGTCAAATGTTGCATAAATTATGGCTATTGTCTGTGTTTTTTTTCTGTACTTTGTTTTAAGCCACTGTATTTTGCATATTCCCAGGTGTTCCTAGATTGCAAGCCACTGTACCTTTCCATTGCCATGTGTTCCCAGATTGCAAGCCTCTGTATTTTTCCATTCCCACATGTTCCTTCAAGCCTATGTACCTTTCCATTTCCATGTGTTCCTAGATTGCATGCCTCTGTACCTTTCCTATTTCCAGTTGTTCCTAGATTTCAAGTCATGGCACCGTTACTATTTCCAGGTATTTCTAGATTTCAAGCCATGGCACCTTTCCTATTTTCAGGTGTTTCTAGATTTCAAGCCATGGCACCTTTCCTATTTCCAGGTGTTTCTAGATTTCAAGCCATGGCACCTTTCCTATTTCCAGGTGTTCCTAGATTTCAAGCCATGGCACCTTTCCTATTTCCAGGTGTTCCTAGATTTCAAGCCATGGCACCTTTCCTATTTCCAGGTGTTCCTAGATTTCAAGTCATGGCACCGTTACTATTTCCAGGTGTTCCTAGATTTCAAGTCATGGCACCGTTACTATTTCCAGGTGTTCCTAGATTTCAAGCCATGGCACCTTTCCTATTTCCAGGTGTTCCTAGATTTCAAGTCATGGCACCGTTACTATTTCCAGGTGTTCCTAGATTTCAAGTCATGGCACCGTTACTATTTCCAGGTGTTCCTAGATTTCAAGCCATGGCACCTTTCCTATTTCCAGGTGTTCCTAGATTTCAAGCCATGGCACCTTTCCTAATTCCAGGTGTTCCTAGATTTCAAGTCATGGCACCGTTACTATTTCCAGGTGTTCATAGATTTCAAGCCATGGCACCTTTATTATTTCCGGGTATTCCTAGATTTCAAGTCATGTTTTCTTTCCAATTTCCAAGTGTTCCTAGATTTCAAGCCATGACACCTTTTCTATTTCCAGGTGTTCCTAGATTTTAAGCTTTTGTATCTTTCCTATTTCCAGGTGTTCCAGTGTATCCCTGATGATCACATTAAGTCATTTGCTGAGGTTAAGGAGGTGACAGGCCAGGCCCACCTCTGTGAGACAGACCCTGACATGGCCAAACAGGAACTGAAGAAGATCAAAGGTCGCATCGTTCTCTTCCCACTGTACTTCCTCAGTCGTGAAGAGAGCATTGTACCCACTGGTGCCAACAAGGAGGCACTCATGCCTGTTAAACTATGGCTCTAAACCTTTCTCAAGCATCTGATAGGTCAAAATAAAGAAACAATTTTAAGATGACCAATCAGGAGCTTTTCAGAGGTGTTATATATTCAGTTATGTACTGACTGTATAGGTGGGTCCAAGGTTATAAAACTATTATCTAAATTCTAGACATTATCAAGCATTTGATAGGTCAGATTTGAGTACCATTAAAATCAAAATCAGATTAATCAGGAGCCAACAAAGAGACATTCAGAGACATTAAATGAAGCTCTAGTTATTGATCTAGGCTCATGGCGAAATTTAACTGTCTTAGGCACAGACTCTGGCTCACAGAAATATTTGGTACATTTTGTATTAGTTGATTCATTTAACTTTTTGACCAATCAAAGTAAGTGGGTTGATTCAGTCTAAAGGTATGCTTAGGCGAGTTTAATATCTTAAAGCCTAGGGCGTGGGATTATAGAACTTTTATCTCAGGATTAAGAGAAGCTTCTGATTGGTTAGCTTTGAGTAAATACTTAAATCTGACTCATGAGATGGTTGAAAGCAGTGTAAAACTTTATTGCAAAATTGTATCATCTCATTCCAAAGGCCTGTATCATGTTGAGTCCAGGTCTAAACGTAGGATGGATGGTTCCAAAACTTCGAAAACTGTCAGTAGAGTCTGTTTACATAAACTACTTATCCAATCAATGAATGTATAAAACATGCGGTGAGTGATTGTCCTACTTTACATAAAAGACCATGTGTATATTGTTTGTGATACTGTTTGTGAGCATTTCTGAATGATGCGTATAAAATATGTTATGAGATGTTTATGGTGTTGGTTTATTAATGAAAATTATGCTCAAGAACCTTGAACTGCTTAGCAGGACTGGTGTTAGAGTGATTGATCATTGTTTTGGTGTTAGTCCAATGTTGTAATGTTCTGGCAGAACTAGTTATATGTGTGTGTACCGAAGATCTCTACTTATGGTGATGATTAATCTTACCATGAAGCTACAATTTCTATATACATACAGTCTGCACTTGTTATCACTGACAATGTTAGTATTCATGGTCTACTGGTTAAGATGTTGGACTCTAGATAAGAGGGTCCCAGGTTCAAACCCCGATCACCCTCTGTTAATCCTGAGCCAGACTACTGCACACAGCTCCTGAGTACTAAAGAACATTGTTTCCCAATGGACCATATTATTACTTCAAATCCTAGGGGTTGTGGAAAATACTTGGAGTCACCCCATAGGTCAAAATGACTGATGTGATAGATTTATTAATTCAGCCATAAGTATATGAAACTACCTGTATGGTAATCTCTCACCTAGAATTGTGTTTGATTACTCCTGTTTAGCCTTGAAATATAGTTGGAGTCAGTTGGAGATTGTTAAACTTAAGTCCAAGATAATTCATTTGTCAGATTTAAATCACACAACAAATCTGGCCAATCAGGTAACTTGACAAATTTTCAAAGTCAAGTTTAAAGTTGAACCTTGATTTCAGCTTCTGTATGTATGTCTGCATTAGAATATTGGCACCTCTTTATAAATAACATGTTAATTAATAACTAAGCCCTGCTCAAATATTCTTGAAATATGTAATTGAGTATCAATATTAAAATTGTTTCTTTTCATTGTTTAACTGTCAATTTAAAACTGTTGTACCATTTTTAACAAATATCGCATAAGAACTATTATTGTTTTAATGTTACTTATGGACGCATAATGTTTGTTTTTGATTCATATAAGCACCTTGCAGAGATGTTGAACTGCATATTGTAGTTAATATTTTGGTGTTACTGCTCACACTATATATTTACTATATTTTTATATGTTATATATATATTATGTTATATAGCTATATTTATACAATTGTATAGTGTTATGTACGAGAGATGATTGAATTTGTCATGATTGTTAGATCTAGTTGCTTGAAAGAATTGATGCTATTCATGCACAAAATAATTTGATTATCTTTTGGATTTTGTATGTTTTGTGGATATGTAAAGGGGAAATGTGAACACTACTGTTCATACGAGGGCTTTCTTTTACTGCTTTTATGCGTGCTTATGTAAAATGTATAGTTTTATGATGTCTTTAGCTTTTGTGATTTCTTTTCATATTGCGCAACCAAGTGACACTGGACATCACCATTTTGATTGAAGGTGGATGTCCTAACATGTTGTATTCAGTGAAAAATCAGATTGGTCAATTATTGATAAAGCTGTGCAAGAAAGATAAATTATGTTTTTGTTTGATATGTCATTAGCCATGAGCATGTCTCATAGCAATACAAATACTTTTGCTTTTTTTTTGTAATTCCCTCATTCATGTTCAAACCTTTCTTGCCATGATTCTCTTAAACCTATTTCTCTAGGTAGCTTAATGTCAAGACATAATAAAACCTATTTGTCTAGGTAGCTTAATGTCTACCTTATAAAACCTATTTCTCTAGGTAGCTTAATGTCCACATACTAAAACCTATTTCTCTAGGTGGCTTAATGTCCATATACTAAAACATATTTTCTCTAGGTGGCTAAATGTCAAGACATACTAACCTATTTCTCTATATGAGTTTCTAGTTAGCTTTATGCCAAGGTTTACTTAAACCTTCTTCTATGGATTGCTTAATGCCAACCTTACCTAAACTCAGTTTCTAGGTGACTTAACACCACTACTAAAATTAATTTCGCTTGTCTTTTAAAACTAAGACTTATTTAAACACATTCTTCTTTGCAAGTTATGGCAACTTTATGTCAAAACTTTCTCTAGCTATTTCTGTTTAAGACTTAATGCCAAGACTTGCTTAAACCATTTCCACTTGGTGACGGTTTGTCAAGATATACTTAAATCTATTTCTCAATGCCACTTGATGCCTCAATACCTTACTTGAAACCATTTCTCTATTTGACTTAATGAGCAGACTTATATAAAACTGTATTTCTAGGTGTTGATATGCCAAGACTTACATTAAATTGTGGGTTCAAATCCCCAGCCAGGTCAAACCAAGACTGCACAGTATTGGCAAAAATGCCGGCTAATCCCATCCCATCCCATATTTCTAGGTGATGATATGTCAAGACTTACATAAAACCATAATTTCTAGGTGATGTTATGCCAAGACTTACTTAAAACCATAACTTCTAGGCGATAATATGCCAAGACTTACATAAAACCATATTTCTAGCTGATGATATGCCAAGACTTACATAAAGCCATAATTCCAGGTGCTGATATGCCAAGACTGACATAAAACCATATTTCTAGCTGATGATATGCCAAGACTTACATAAAGCCATAATTTCTAGGTGATGATATGCCAAGACCAACTTAAAACCATATTTCTAGGTGATGATATGACAAGACTTACTTAAAACCATATATCTAGGTGATGATATGCCAAGACTGACTTAAAACCATATTTCTAGGTGATGATATGCCAAGACTGACTTAAAACCATATTTCTAGCTGATGATATGCCAAAACTGACATAAAACCATAATTTCTAGGTGATGATATGCCAAGACTTACTTAAAAACATATTTCTAGGTGATAAAATGCCAAGACTTAGATAAAACCATAATTTCTAGGTGATGTTATGCCAAGATTTACATAAAACCATATTTCTAAGCGATGATATGCCAAGACTAAGATTAAACCATAATTTCTAGGTGATGATACGCCAAGATTTACATAAAACCATACTTAATGTCCTGACTTGATTAAACCCATTATTGAGTATGGTCAACATTCCTGGCATTTGTATATAATACAAATCTAACAACAGTCCCAACTATTACAATATCCCTGTTGATATTTTTACCTTTGTTTCCAATCCGAACAAGCTTGAAGTTACATTTTTAATTACATTGACCTATTTAAAGTACAAGGTGACAACAAGTTTTTTTGCGAAGAAGAAAAATAATGCATTGGCCCATAACTTACTTTTAAATTTGGTACTTCCATTGGCTAGACCTTATAGGAAGTATATTTTAAATGTACTTAGTCATAATCTAATTAAAATAATTCAGATTATAGTTTTAATTAATTAGCAGATATAAATATAGTAGTATGCAGTTTGGGGATTACTTAATTTTATGAAATACATCTGTATATCTTGTCAGGTATAAGTTTAGTCCTTTTTACTTTAACTAGACTTTTTTTTCCATCCGTGTCATTATATTTTATGTTTAAAATTGTCTAGTAGTTTTATTCATTTTATTTGTATATATATTCTGCTCAATTGTGACATATCACAGAGGCTTGTATGTGGAATATACCTTCACATGTCTCATTATTAGAATCTTCATTTTGACAAGTTATTTGACCTTTTAAATTAAATGATGCCCACATAACCACAAGTCACATACCCTTTTATGTTAAATGATGCCAAAATTTCCACAATTAACTTACCTTGTTATGTTAAATGATGCCAATATTACCGCAGGTTACTTACCTGTTATGTAAAATAATGCCCAAATTCCCACAAGTTACTTACCCTTGTAATTAAATTGATGCCTACATTCCCACAAGTTACTTAGCCTTTAAATTTGAATGATGCCTACAAACCCACAAGCTACTTGACCATTTAAGTCAAATGATGCACATTCCCAAAAGTAATTTCACCATTTAAGTCAAATGATGCACATTCCCACAAGTAATTTCTGATGCACACATTCCCACAAGTTATTTGGCCATTTAAGTCACATGATGCCCATGAACCCACAAGCAATTTCACTATTTAAGTTAAATGATGGCCACAAACCCACAAGCAATTTCACCATTTAAGTGCCCACATTCCCACAAGCAATCTGGTCATTTAAGTGCCCACATTCCCACAAGCAATTTGACCATTTAAGTCACATGATGCCCATGAACCCACAAGCAATTTCACTATTTAAGTAAAATGATGGCCACAAACCCACAAGCAATTTCACCATTTAAGTGCCCACATTCCCACAAGCAATCTGGTCATTTAAGTGCCCGCATTCCCACAAGCAATTTGACCATTTAAGATAAATGCACCCACATTCCCACAAGTAATTTGGCCATTTAAGTTAAATGCACCCCACATTCCCACACATAATTTGTCCAGTTAAGTCAAATGATGCACACATTCCCACAAGTAATTTGACCATTTAAGTGCCCACATTCCTACAAGCAATTTGACCATTTAAGTTAAATGCACCCACGTTCCCACAAGTAATTTGACCATCTAAGTTAAATGCGCCCACATTCCCAAAAGTAATTTGACCATTTAAGTCAAATGATGCACACATTCCCCCAAGTAATTTGACCATTTAAGTTAAATGTGCCCACATTCCCACAAGTATTTTGACCATTTAAGTACCCACATTCCCACAAGCAATTTGACCATTTAAGTTAAATGTGCCCACATTCCAACAAGCAATTTGACAATTAAAGTGCCCACATTCCCACACATTAGTGAAAGCTAAATGATGCCCACAAACCCACAAGTTACATGCTCTTGAATTTGTTTTTTGTTTATTTTTTCTACTGTCATCTTGATTTCAAAATATGTACTTACATTTTAAATTCGGTGATTCTCATAAGTGGACCTTGGCATGTGCTTATTAAAAATGAGTTCCCTATGCAGCTATGAGGTTGCATGATTAATTTCCCATTTTTTTCTCCATGTTTTACACTCTTGTTGTAGTCATATATTTTACATAAGTCAATTTTATCTGAAAAAGTCAATTTTATCTGAAAATTACGCCCCCCCCCCCCCCCCCCCCCCACACACACACACAAAAAAAAGAGAGTTTGTATTGTTTTGTAATGTGTTGTGTATTTCCATAGAATACAGTAGCCTATACCTTCATTAAATATAAATGCTTGTAAGTCTAATCTGCTAAACAAAACTTGGCTCAGGCTTGGCCAAAAAGTGTGGATCCTTTAAGCGGGTTCCTACTTTAATGTCTGATCAGTATCTTCACAGGGGATTGCCTGACTCTCTGGCAATATGAAGTTATAAGTTAATTATCCAAAGATAGTTAAAAATTAAGAAATTATAAGTTATTACCCTAATGTAGTGTTTTTTATTCATGCTTTCATATATGTTGATCAGCTTTTGACATGTGGTACTGTGGTTACTCTTATCATGCTTACATTTATTTATAAACAGTTTAAACTTCCAACTTCATGCAAAGTGTTTTTTAGGACATTCCTTATACAAGTTGCTCAATATTGTTTGGAGGAGCAGTGACAATGTGCCTTGTTGGGTAATCAACTAATATTTTTTAAAACTGCCATAAAACATTGAATCGTCATGTATTTAATACATGTATTGACATTAAAAAATAATCACGCCTTGATTTGGCCATGGCAAATAGTGTAGATTCAACTCTATGTAAGGGTACTTAGGAAAATGTCCTGTACCATACAGAGCAGCCAGTCCCACTGGAATTGGTCTGGAAAGAATCTTCACTATTTGCTGCTTGGTATTACACAAAGTATTTTGTAGCTTTTTTTAAACATTTTTTTTTAGGTGTGTGTGGGGGTGTGCGCTTGTGTGTGTGTGTTAATAATAACTTATTGATATCTGATGATTAAAACCTTCAAATTGATACACATAGCCATGCAAGTGCCATATAAACACCAAAAGTTTCATGTAAACATGTTATTGTTTTTTGTGGTTTGTTCAAGTAAAAGGATATTCTATCTTTTTGACATATTAACTGAGTTTACAGGCATTTATTCGATTTTTCAATGTCAAGAGATTGATTGAGTAAACTGATTAATTCCAAAAATGTCAACCCTTGACAAAGTGACATTTTATTACATTTGATGTGTAGTTAGGATTAAGGCCATTAGGCATGTAAATAACTGGACTATATTTAATCATCTACTTTGAACCAATCAGAAAACATCAAGATTTTAGTGCTTGTGGCGTGTATCAGTTTAATATAAACATGACGGTGACTGGGTTTTGTCTTAAGCTTTAATTACAACATCATGAATATCTTAACTTTCTATTCAAAATTTGCACAAAGAATCAGTATTGTTTGATTTTGGTTTTATGTAATATTGTTATCTTTCAGGGTACTTTTCAGATCTGTGTCCGTTTCCACTGTGATTGTGATATACACAGTTCACATATTTATGTACTGGTATACTTTTATTTTTTCATGGTGGTTTGTTACTTGTGAATTGTGAGGACTAATGGGTTTTAGAATCTGTTATAAAGTTCAATATTTGTCTATCCCGTATTGTTATCTAATTGTTCAATGTATACATGTAATTTCTATTTTAAGATCGAATTTAATCTACTTGACCTTTCTATGAATACAATTCATAAATTACATGCATATTAAACTATTTAAATAGACTGTTATATTATGTATGTGTCATGTTGATTTTAAGTCCATTTACTACTTATGATCATTATATAAAATTTACAAATGAATGTTGTCAGTACATAAACTATCAAGAAGTAGAAGATTTTTGTTAACAAATTGGTCGAGCTTTATTATTAGTATCACTAGCAGTATTTCAGTTATTTAAAGACATTGTCCACTTGAAGCAGATATAGAGACATACCACACCCAGTCACATGATCCTGATACCTGGTCAACCAGTCTGGAACTACTATTGCTTTAGCAAGAGAGCTCTACTACTACCATTTTTCTTTTTAGCTCACCTGAGCACAAGGTGCTCAAGGGAAGCCTTTTTGATACCACTTCGTCTGGTGTCCGGCATCAACATTTAGCTTGTGAACACACTACAGACCAGTTTTTATCCAATCTTCATCACTTGGTCAGAATGTTTGTCTGCATGAAATCTTTAATGAGTTCCTTATTGGATCACATGGGGTCAAAGAGGTCACTAGGTCAAAACTTAGAAAAAGCATGTGAACACACTAGAGGCCACATTGATGGCCCAATCTTCACCAAACTTGGCCAGAATGTTTGCCAGTATGAAATCTTACATATGTTTTGAAGTGGGTCATGTGGATTCAGTAGGTTACTTGATAAAATTCTTGAAAATGTTATCAACCCAGTGGCCACACTGATGGTCCAATCTTCACCAAAGATTTCTAAAGATAAATAACACTTAATTACTTGATGCCAGATTTGAGCCTTCTAAAAGCCTGTGTCATCAGATGAGCGATTAAGGGCCATCATGGCCCTCTTGTTTGGTATGTGTGGCCCGGGATCGAAACCTGGACATTCAGTACCTGGAAACATTGCTGTACCGATATTTCTCTTTTATTAAGCAGGACAGTCAAGAAAAGCCTATAACTGCATGGGTTTGAGTACCATTCGAGGTCTTCCAGCTGACTTGCGGTGTGCCCTTGGTTCTACCCAGACATGTATCTAGGGGCCTCCACCAAAAAGCTGGTTGTTGCAATAATGATCATAAATGGTTGCCACAATATATTTCAAAAACCAAACAAAACATGAACTTTTAAGTTAAGTATTAAATAAGGATAAAAGATTAAAAGAGATTAAATAAGATTAAAAGCTTAAAAATTAGAGACAAATAGTTGAAAAGGCAGCAAAATGAAGAACAAACACTTCCAATAAATCATTGTGATTTATTCAATTCAATGAACGACAACTACTGTACAATAATCAACAAGAATGCACCTGTACATATGTATTAAGTTCTCACAAAATATACCTCCAGGTCCTATGTGTTGTGAATAGTTAAGGCTGATGAAGGATGAAGATGTCACAGATAAAGCCTTAATGAAACATTCAACCCATTTACACAAATATAAACTTTTTTTACAGTATTTACAAATGATCATTAAATTAGATCTACATTCAACAAGTTCACATATTTATGGCTCACCTGATTTCTATTTGATTGTGTATCTAACCAAAATAAATCCAGCCAGATGTCTGCCTTTGAAAGACTCTTCACTGACATGCCTACATCATGTTGACCTGCAGCATGAAGACAATCAACCTTTCAGAAAAATCAGGATTAAACCTATTTAAGTTACTTTTGATTAAAACCCCATACAATCTCTTAGTTATTTTCTTACAGCGACATAAAGTGCCTAGGAAGTTAGCAGATCATAATATACAGTATTTGTCTAAACCTTACCAACACATGGTGAGTGGGCTACAAGTGAAAACTTTCTCATAATCAGCTTCACAGACTGGTTAGGTTTGGGACAATAGTGTGGCCAACTCAGAATGTGTACTTATATTGATGTTAGTACAATATGTTGTTCACAAAAGAAGCAGGATGAAAGTGCCAGTTTAGGATTTCAAAGAACTGGCAGTCAGGTACAATGCTGAGCACTTTCATTGCCAGACCTATAGCTTGGTTTAAGAAATAAAAGTTTAAGAAAGCTACAAAAAGTTATAAAAAAATTAGATAGTCATGTAAGTGTATAGGTTCTGGCATGTGTTTTCTTAAATACTGCAGTGCAAGTAAATGTGAATCAACCAGCTTCAGTTATATGATAAAAGGATTGATGGGGCCTGCTCACGGAGCAACACCCTCCTCACACACACGTGTAAATACACACACAAGTAAACATACACACATCCATGTACACAAATGTCAACATACAAACACAGGTCAACATACACTCATGTCCATGTACACACACATCATCATGCAAATAAGTGTGAACATACACACACGTCAACATACACACACGTCATTATACATGCATATGTTAATATACACACGACAATGTTCACAAGCGACATACAAAAAAGTGTATACACACACATGTCAACAAACACAAACCCTATTATATGTAAGATGTTTCCTTTTTCGCATACAAAGAGGGATTTTCTAACTTATTAATAACTACTTTAGGCTCAGTATTTACTAGCACATAAGAGAGATTCTGAGCACATTTGAAAGTAGTGTCCAGGAAGCACAGAGTTCCTATTACAAGCAGGTTTTATGAGTTAGTTACACTCTATATTTGAAACACACATAAAATTAAACTGAATAGCACTTTAGAAACAAACAGTGACAAAGATAGGCTAAGTTTCAACACATTATTTTCTTGTACTTGAAGAAAATGGGACGAGGACAATAAAATGTGCACACGTTTTTACCCAATTTGTTCTTCATAATAAATTCAATATACAAGATTAGGCAATTTCAGTTTATGACATGGATGAGCATAAATATAGTATTTACTGAGTGACAGTAGTTATAGTTTACATTAAATTATTGTAAAAAACAATACATTTTTATTACCACAATAATGCTACAACGCAAAAAGGTATCACTAAGCTATTAGTAAGAATGATCAATAAAATACTATGCTTAAACAGTACAGTTAATAAGTAGTAATATTTGGTCTGTACCTCTCAAATAATTAACCATTTTCCCTCTCAAAAACATCATCAGATATACATCATAAAGGCAAAAACCCATCTAGAACAGTTGGAAGAGCTCCCAAATACACAATATTTAAGTGTTTATAAAATAAAATTTAAAAAAAAAAGAAACGTTAAAAAGAGATTGATTAACATAAGTTATCCTTGGTTATGCTTATATGTAGCTGGTGAATTAGGACTATTAGGTATTCACTTTAAGGCCAAAGATATCAAATACAAACATCATTATGTATATAAAAAGTGTCTGCAGTTGGACTTTTAAAAATGTTCGGCAAAATAAACATTCACAAAATTCAGCTCTATTAAACATGTAACAGTAAGTATCCCCATATATACAGTTTGGGACTCAAAAAATGGGCCTTTGCTCTCATGATCAACATGTTCACAAGAATGTATGAGAATAAATCACGAGACAACAATAAAAGACTTATTAACATCTTGAATGTACAATACCATAATTAATTTTTAAAATAAAATCTTGACCTATTATGTTCCCTTCAATAATGTTCAAAAACTGTCAAAACATTAAATAATTTAATAATCTTTTACAGATGAGCTTTTTTGGGCTAGTCACATGTTAAAACTCCAGGAATGCCAAAAGGCAAGAGTGTTGATAATGATCGAATACCCTTTTTTTGCTTTTACCTTAATGAGTAATGTTGTAACTGGACAAAACACTTTAAACTTAAAAGAAACCTCAAAACATGTGGACACCAAAAATGATAACAGTCACCTTAGCAACTTGTCCTGCATTAAGAATGAAGGCAAACTTTTTGGCTCATTATGACTAACTTTGTAACCACTTGATAGTTATGTACATAATAGGTTTTATTTGAAACAGACTAAAGTTGACTTTAATAGCTCCCAACAACTTTTCATCTGTTCTAATACTTGCTGTCTGTCTGCTTTCAAAAGAAACATTCAAATGAAAACAAATACAGCATGTCTACAGTTGAGGTATTATGATACAACCATCTGTAACCTCCATTTGGATAAAACTTAACATGCCTTTTAAACCAAACATCACCTTCAGCATACTGTAACATTATGTATTGTAGCTTATACAGTCAAACTCGGCTTGCTTAAACCCCCACAAGGGTTGACCTTCCTGTTTGAACGAGCTGAGTTTGAGGGAAGAGAAGTCCATGTACAAGTCAGTGTGTTGACTGTTTTCAGTAATAAATCACAATTTATATACTACTGTGCTATCAGCCAAGTTTCTGTACCTCTTAATATAAATGCTTATGTTTACTGATATTTCCTTTAGACCTGTTTTATTTATATTTTTGTGTTAACGACATGATTATGTTTTAAACCAGAAATTTGTATCTCTTTGCTTTCTCTTGTGATTACCTGTCACTTATTGTTTCTTTCAGTGATAAAAATAGCAGAACATGTGTACATGTACATGTTTTTAAACCAGATCATCCAATTAGGTTGGAAACATTACAGAACATTTTCAGTATTTCAAACTACAGATGTTAAAAACGACAAAGAAATTCACAATCAAACCCTTAATAAACTTATTCTATTTATGAAAATCGCCAAGGTCAAAGTTCCCCCCACAAAATTAACAATCACATGAAAAAAATCAAAACTGATATGTTACAGTGATGCATGTGATTTTAATTTCACTGAATATTTTAAGATGATACTAGGATTGATTTACGAGAGCGGTTAGTTATGGTTAGATCTTGAGCTGGAAAAACATTCTGTGTTTGTGTTTTTTGTATGTGTTTCATTTTGTTAAATACAATTTCATTTACGTAGATAAACTATTAAAAACAAAAAAAATAAACAAAAACAAACATCACTATTAAATTAGTGCGCCATATCAGGTAGGCATGTTTTATGACTATCAATCTGCTTTTTTCTCTCCATTAAATCTTAAAACATTTTATGAAATTTAACATCATTGAACACAACATTCTATCAATTAAACCGAACAGTGGCTGTCAATAAGTGCACATTGACATCAACATGTTGTCGCAAGTTGTGGAGGTGTGAAAAACACGATTACTAGTAAGTTGACAGCACAGACTATCAGTCTGGGTTAATAAGCTGTGATGGCAGTTTGACCCATAAGGTGTGAAAATACAGGCAAATAGGCTGTAGGGACTGGCAAACAGTTCGAACTACAGGTTGTACTAGCGATCCCATGATGATTTATATAGTAACAAGGAGGCAAAATGCAAGGTACAGGCAGTTTTGTTTGACTGATCCTGGTGTTCAAGCGACCAGGCTTTGACTGTACATAAACTATCAATATTACCTCTATTTTTGATATTGTCCATATCATTATATTTTTGTTAACGTTCATTACTGTTCCATCTTAAACTCTTGCATGCATATAGAGCACCAGATATTACACATCAGTGCACAATATAGATGTAATCCATGAATCTAGCTTAGTCTTACTTCTTCTCAACTCTGCTGGTCTTCTCTCATATTCCACCTTCATGGACCCTATGTAACATGATACCAGCTCCCTCCAACACACTTGTTTTTGTCTGCAACATCTGTGTTACATTCAAGTTTGACCTTTCACAGCTGTGTGTTATGCTTCACTGCACATTTATCTTCACTCATACTTTTGCTTTATAGTCCTGTGTTACCATGTAAACTATCCTAAGATCTGTCTATTTTGGACTTCTTCACAATTATGTGCAACTGTAATCTCCCCTTCACAACTAGAAAAATGTGTTATTTTTATTTTGATTTGTACAGCTCGTGTTAGGATGCATCCTTAGACTCTTGTTTACTCTCATATTTCTCCTTCAACTCAATGATTAAGTCACGAATCTCTTCACGCTTGCCTTCAATCTTGGGTATGGTAAACCAGTCATGAAGACCTTTCATGGGTACTGTGAAATCCTGAATCGGGTCCTGAAATTGACAAATTACGAGCGATTTAAAACTGCACGTCTCTTTATCTTAATAATTAAAATTTGAAAGATATGATTTTATAGATTCAACATTTAATTTAAATGATTATAAACGTGAACATTGATACAATATAACATAGGAGGGGATGTGAGATTGAGAGATTCCAATCCGATGGTAAGTTTTTTTGTGTTTTTGTTTTTAAATGAGTCTTGTCTTAAAATCAAAACTTAAATTTCAAGAAAAAAAATGTGAGAATTGACATAACCTCCCAGCATGTGAATTGTAAACCAAATGCATGATGCAAGTAGCAGAGTATTTTCAATGTTTAGCAACCATAAAATAAAAATACCAAATAACCAGTTGCTATTTAGGCTTAACAAAAGATTTTTACTTCAATATGTTAATTCAACCAACTTCCAGTTATGTTTCCCAAACTTTGCTTCCAAATATAAAGGAAAGTTTGAAGTACGCAATTTAAAAGATGACATTTCCTTTTGTTTCCTCATATCATAGAATAATTTCTTATTCTGAAATATTTACTATAAACTACGGAAATGATAACACATGAATTGAGAGCTGCTGGATGGGTTACCTCAAAGAAACTCTCGACATACTGCAGCATAAAGACACCACAGTCACTGTAGTTATTCTGCTGGGGCACCTTGGGCACACAGCCCTTAATGACAGCCTTGTTTAACTCGCCACCTCGCTTCACCGACCACTCCACCTGCAGGTATTCCTTCAATACCTGGACAATACGCGACCGAGACGGGCCAGACAAAGAGTCAAAGATGATAATGCACGGCCTGTAAATACAAATGTATAGAAAACATTAAAGGTTAGTTAAAAACAAGAAACAATTAGAGAAATATAAACAATTATGTTATGCACAAACTTGTGGTATTATCATCACTTGAATATTTGACCAGACTAAACTTTAAGCTTCAGACAATGGCTTCTGTCTTTAATGGGAAAACTCTGAAACACTAGCTTGTAGAAATAAAAATATATTTTGTTTATGGAATTTCTTTTTTCTTACTTCATCCTTTAATAATGGTAGTCTTGTTTGTTTTGTTTTGGAAATACACTGCAGTGTCCAATTATTATCATTATTGTAATGTCCAGCTTTTTGGTGGTGGAAGACCCCAGACACATATCTGGGTAGAACAACCGTAAGTCAGCATGAAGACCTTCTCCCCTAAATCCTTCACCCCAACTGGGGCATAATGGTATTTTCCATGCAAAAAAGTAAAGAGTATTGTAGCACAGACTGTTCTGCTATTGATGCCTCCAACATTGACTTAAACATTATTGTTATACCACTCAGGGATTACTATTCTTATGAACAATGTATAAGGATATTACCATTTTTAATGTTACAAAAGGTGCCCTTCATCAGTTTGTCATCATATTTGTACAATTCTACAGGATGCACAAATGAAAATCATGGAAATATTTGCTAAATAAATTAAATCAAAGTCAAATCTATTGAACAAAATTATCATTTTTACTAAAGTCAACAATAAATAGGATAAAATCACATAATATGTCATTCAATCTGAGAGCATTGAATATGTGAGATTAGCAAGTTATCCCTTGACATGACAGCTAGGAGGATAAATACATACTGTTTGATTCCAGTCATCACATCATCTGTAACCTCATCCTCTGGACCAAGTGCTTTTCCTCGGATTGGCTGAAAAATGGACAGCAGTAATATTACAAATAAAATTGCTGATGATTGGGTTTTATAATGTGACTATCAATTCTGGGTGGTAAAAATAAAATAGCACTTCATAAATAACTTAAGTTCATTACCTTGCAAAAGACTGGTTCTCCGTTCCTTATGGCAGGTTTGGTCGCCTGAGTTGATGCTGTCTGCTCTGTGTCCATCTTCTCTCCACACTCTGTCGTCTGTAAGGCACCCTCAGCTGTACCTTCCTTCTCTGCACTTGTCTCAGTCTCAGCACTTGCTTCCTCATTATCCATTGCACTATCTGTCACATCAGCCATCTCTGTATGCTCTCCCTTTTCGATTTTTCCCTCCTCTCCCTTCTCTGTGACCTCACTGGTGTCCATAGGTGTGACTTCACTTGTTTCTAGATCCTGTGGGCTTCCTTCAGTTTTGCCCTCAATGAAGGTATCTGGTTGAGTCTCTTTGGTTAACTCTGTCCCTGACTGCTCCATCTGCTCAGCTCCTGTGACAGGCTTCACTGCACTTTCTTCAGTAGAACTTGTCCCTGTGTCTTCCACCTTAGCCTCACTGTTACTCTCCTTTGGCTGTTCACCTTCTAGAGCCTCTGTACTGACAGGAGGGACAGCAGCTGCACAAGTCTTACTAGGATCATCTGGCTTGGATTCATTAGTTGTCTCATTCATTTCCTGCTTCACCTGTGATTGGCTGAGATAGTCCTGCTAAAATGATACCAACATAGAAGTCAAAAGGACTTGTTTTAAGGGGTTAAGCATGTATGTATAAATCATTCTATATGAATTTAATTTGGAGTAATTTAGAGTAAGAGTCTGAAATACAACAAAAATTCTTATGGAAATAAAATTTCACAGTTTAATATCTCTATTAAAATGTTGCTTTACCTTTTAAAATACCTTTCAACATTACCACAACCATCTTTATATTACATCTGTCATGCTATAAACACCTACAATAATCCAGCTTTTAAATCTATTTATGTCAATGATTACTTAGGAAACAAGTTCTTCCAATTTTCAATAATCCCTCTTGACTAATCACTCCAAGGGCAAAACAGAAACTTGAGTAGTTACTACCTGGGTCAATGTGCATTGAATAGGACTAACATCTTGTAGCTGATCTGGGGTTGTAATACATGACCCTCAGATCTGGAGGCCCAATACCATAACCCTTCACTTGCTGAAAACACCAGTAACACCATTAGCATAAAACTTACCCACCCTAATGGTGTTCCCTGCAAGTGGAGGGTTAACCAGTATACAATGGTTACTCATAATGTTGACATACCTGAGACTCCTCTGACTCGTCATCCATGTTGTCCTCTGTAGGTTGTGGTGGTGTCAACACATTTGTTGGCTCTATCAAGGGCCCCAGCTGAGGACCGGGAATAAACTTATTCTCTACTGGGGCTTCCATACCAGGGAAACACACGATGGCCAGGAACCAGTGGGCACTATAGACACAGAGGATATGGAAATCAAATAATAAAGTACAGTCTACACAACATAAAGGTATCATTAAGGGTGGAATGTTGGGTGGTGAAACCCCCAATGTAAATTCCATGAGTTACTGGCCCTGGTAGCAAATAAGGTAGACTGTGAGCTCCAGGTATGGTAGAAGCTAGGTTCAACCAGAACTATGAAATACCACTTGAAGAAATGATAAAAACTGGGCAGCTCAGAGTCAGGATAACATGACTGGGTGTGATATCATGATGGGTGTTATGACAGGATATAACAGTGAAGGCAGCCCTATATTTGCTAGCGGAGAAAATCAGCTAAAAGCTGAAGGAATGTTGGTAATGTAAAGGGTCTGAATGGTATTAATTTTCTTTTTTTTCATAAAATCACCTTAAACAGCCATTATTCAATCAGTAATACCGTAAAGTTTTATTGATTAGACGCACACTAAAGATAAGATGCACCCCCTCTTCGAGATCTAGAGTCAAGGGAAAGAGCAAATTCTCAAAGACAAGAGGCATCCCCTATTCACTAATCCATCTGGCCGCCATTAAGCAATTCCCGCGTCACCGCATCGCTTGATTTGACTCAAGGTAACATGATCCAATTGTTCTGTAAATCTGTGTTTGTGCCGAGTGCTTATTATTCTCTAAGTGTCTTGATTAATACATCGCGACTGTTTGCCTAGTAAGACCATGTGTATTGTGTTACGTTATGACACTCAACCCCAGTATATCGTTTACACGCTAGACAGGATATTCTCGCGGCTATCCCAGCCCTACACAATTGAGAGATGAGAGAACATCCTGTTTCACGTGGCAGCATGTCATAAAAACAATTAAGTTCTCGGCCTGTAATTAAGTTCTCAACACATGAGACAAACACACAAATGACAATTAAAATAATGACTAAAGGCTTTTAAATGTTCATTTTCACACCAGGGTATTGAAGTGACCGCTTACAATCAGTTATTTCTATGCACCTGTGTTATTACTTACGGATGATGGACGATCTATTAACATCAAAGGAAGTGTATGCCATATTACTTAGACAATGATAACAGCGTCGTCAATAAATATGATTGTTTGACTAAGACTCAATAACCGTTTTGGGATTATGAAACTTCGCTGATTTTGTTAGAATAAACTGATATTTATGCAAAAAATTATTGCATGTTGTTTTGGTTTTTTAACAGAAACGAATTTAAATGTCTCTTTATGTTAAATGTCAAATTTTAGGTAAAACAATGTAAGTTTTCCCTTAAAATAGCAAAAAAATGCCTGCTAATCCCATCCCATCTCATCCATTGGATTGAACTCACTGTAAAGTTTTATAGATAAGACGCGGTTTTTTGCCCCAAAATATGATAAAAAAGTGGGGGGTGCATCTTATCTGTGCAAAGTAAAGTTTTCCCCTTTTTCTCCAGACCAAAATTGACCCTTCGACTAATCTGACCACAGAGACTATCACGATAGTATCGGCCAAAGACAACTGTATTGTGCTATTTTAAGGGAAAACTTACATTGTTTTACCTAAAATTTGACATTTAACATAAAGAGACATTTAAATTCGTTTCTGTAAAAAAAACCAAACAACATGCAATAATTTTTTGCATAAATATCAGTTTATTCTAACAAAATCAGCGAAGTTTCATAATCCCGAAACGGTTATTGAGTTTTAGTCAAACGGGCATATTTATTGACGATCGATACTGTGCAGCAACATTTCTATCATTATAGCACAGGGGCATTCATGAGCTGCCCAAGGACTGAACCCAGCCGGTCCATTATACTGACACTGACGAGTCAGGAGTTATGCTGTCCCCTTAGCCCCAAACGTTAGGCAGGAAGCTACTATTATCAACTTTAACGTCTCTGGTTTGACCCGGCCGGGGTTTGAACCCACGACCTCCCGATCTGCAAGCCAATGCTCTACCATCTAAGTCAATCCATGGAAAATGAAAATCTATTTCTGTGTGCATTCTTGTGTTTCTAGCATTCCAGCAGTTGTAAAAGAATGGGTAAGTATCAAATATTCAATCTAAGGTTATGTTAAATGGTTCAATCCACGGGAAAGAAGTCTTAGTTCAACCCACGGGAAAGAAGTATTATTAGATTTAAGAGAGGGTTCCAGCATTACACTTCTAAGGCTTTTTTATAATAACTTCTTACATCGCACCGACACAATTATGGTCATATTGGCAATGTCCAGCTAATTATTGGTGGAGGAAGACCCCACACTAAAGTCTGAATAGAACCATCTGTGCACTGCAGGTTAGGCCCTTTTAAGGAACCCATGTTTCAAGTTAAGTGCGAGTCTGTTATTTAGTATTGAAATAATGGTCCATACAATCTTTTTTAACAAAACCATCTGAGAGGAAATAGACAAACTACAGCTATGGTTCTAAGTATACTGTACTTCTGCACCTCATACAAACATGGGTAAGAAAATCACCAACAAACCCTCCTATAAATCGAATCATTTTCCAAAATGGCTGACATCAGCAATAATTTCCCCACAAAACTTATGTGACAAATATCAATGCTAAGAAGGCAGATGTACATAGTGGGGTAGAAATGATTTATACAACTAACTTTGCTGCTTTTCTTGGGGGAAATATTGTGATAAGCACCCATTTAGCAAATTCAGATTGACTTGAATCAAACTGATAAAAAGTTGTAAATTTTTAATGTAATAATTAATTTCAATACAATAAATATTTAGCATTTTGAACAAGATATATTTTTGGAAATTGCACATTTATATCTCTGTTTTGATGCCATTTTTTTATTTCAACATTTCAGTTTATTTTGTGTGTGAAACTTTTTTTCTTTTCCTCATTTACTAGGTTTTTAATTACATTTTAAAAATAGAATTAATATATTCCGAAAGGAAAATTATTTTTCCTTTTAAATGTATATTTTAAAACTTTCTAAAAACATTCCTAAAGTCAAAATATCTCATGAAGGGACTTCCTAGGGTCAAAACAAAAATATCTACAATATCTAAGGAAGGGACTACCTGGGGTCAAAATATTTAATAAAGGGACTTCCTAGGGTCAAAATATCTAATAAACGGACTTCCTAGGGTCAAAACAAAAAGGTTTATTGGTATTGGGATCACAAAAGACCAATAATGTTTAACTCATCATATGCAGAAACAGCAAAAGAGTTGACTTACTGCTCATTTATAGGAATGATGATGAAATCTTTGCTGAACAGATCTAGCTTTCTGGTCCAAGTTTTCACCCGAGCATGTCTTTTGACTGGCAATCTGGAAAACAGAGCTTTCATAAATGCAACAACTGAATTATTATGTTTATAGCATTTATATATATTCTTCAAAATAGTTTGTGTTTGTTTTCAAAACAAACTTACCGTGTAAATTGTTGTCAACAATAATTTTTCATAAAAAGTCTATTTAAGAAATAAACAACTAAAGAATAAGAGACTGAATCTAAAGACACACAATTATACTCAATGATACAATGACATAATAAACCACTGGATATGTCATTTATTTAAATCAAGTGATAACCAGGATCAAAAGTGTTTTACTAGGATGCTGATTTTAAGTCATTGTCTCTAAAAAATAAAAAAATGTTTCATAAAAATCAGCCCTGGTGTGACATATATTGCATACACATTTGGAAAAGGACAAAACTGGTAGTCTTATTTACTGTGCCAAAAAACAAATGCCATACAGTGTAACATTTTGATTCGCTTATTTTAATGTATTCTTGTAGAGGTTGCAATTCTTAACCAATTACAATCATTGATACATACACCCATCACATACACTACACAGTATACTGGTAAAAAAAGAAGGAAGAAAAAATAATTAACAATTATTTGGTTAACAATTATCAACAATCAACATAAGTAACTTTAAATCTGAAAGCAGCAATAATTATTTTACCCCACATGCTCTGCATTTGAATGTTAGCAAGATGTCAGTGTTGACAAATGGCTGACGAACACAACCTCATCCCAAGGTAGGGCGCCCAGACAGTTAAGACACTTTAGCTCAAAAGCAACTGACATTGTTATTTAATAAAAACTATGTTAACTCTGTTAGTCGTTTAAACTGCAAATTAATTGCAATCATTCAATAATAATAGATATAATTTATATAATTTTTTTACTATGTGAAGGGGATGTCTAATTTCTTTGTCTTCTTGATTTAAAAAAAATCTCCTGTATATTTTATGCTTGGTACAGTATATGTCCCCTAATTTTAAAAACTTAAGCGTGAGGCAAAACAAAGTTATATATATGTGTACCAACTTACGTTATAAATGGATCGTCATCTATTGCAGCACCACGTATTCGCTGTGTGAGACGTTTGTAGAAGAAAGAACTGAAGATATGTGTACGTGCACGGTCCTCTGCATTCATCTTCTCTAGATATAAATACCTGACAAAAACACAAGCATACAGATCTATTTGTATTAAATATCAAGACAAAACACAAAAGTTGTCTACACTATTCTTTAGCTCTTAACAAGTAGCTTTATCCCTTGAACAAGAAAGTTATGTAGAACCAAATAAGCCAGACCTCATTTGGAGCAGTCTGATCAGGATGTTAACTATTTGCAGCTGCCTCAAGCAAAATGTATTGTTACTTTTATAAGTGAACAATTAGGATTTTATATTGTTTATAAATAAATATAAAATGATTTATGGTTTATTGCATGTCCTAGTACAGAAAAATTTATATGGTTTTCAATCCAATTTTAACAGTATGTCTAGCATGTGAAGACAGTACTATTAACTCAGTTTTTGGTCAGTGACAGAGATGTAAGTATAGTTAAATCCCAGTCAAACTAAGCCACATCCGACCTCACAATATATTTGTTAGAGTGTATCATTTGTAACAATGAGTCTCCATAAATTAACCCTGCCATATGTGAGTTAAATAACAATGTTATTTATTATGTATACATACTACTGGGGTAAATAGTCCACACAGCTTGTAAGTTGTTATTTTGCTGTACACATACAGCTTTGGTAAATAATCAATAAGGATAGCCTTTAAAAAAAGTTCTTTGTGTTTTAGTACATCATACATTAAAAAAAAAACATAATGCATATTGTCGTACAAATACAACTAGGAAAAATAAGCAAATGTTTTAAACTACTGCTTTACTAACATATTTTACTACACCATGCACTGAACATAGCACACAATGAAATGAATTAGAAAGAATTAGACCATTTAGTTTATAATATAGATAATAACTTATAGTGGACACAAAGTTCAAAACATATTAAACTAGCAAATTTTCTTCTAGCAAGGTACATTTACAGGTTACATCTTGCGCATAATTTTCACTGTGTGCTTAGATGTTTTTTAAAAGGAAAGATTCACTTATTAGTTGAATATTTTTACTGATGTATTCTATCTGTAGTCTATCTGTTAATCATGCAAGTAATATCCTGATTAGAACAAGGAAGTCAGTTTGAATTACTCTTTTCAATGCTTGCTACAAACAATCAAGCACTGACTAACATTGATATTGGTAAGATGTCAATACCAACTAGTTAGACTAAACTGAAGTGAAACGCATGTCACTTTTAGAGGTGTGAAAACTCCACTGACATGTCGCAACATCGTTAAACTAATGAACCTTTAATTGGTCCTGGTGACCTGGCGGATGTTCAAATCTCAAGCTAATGTTCAAGCTAATCTCTTTGTTCTATCAGCTTTCAATCTATTGTTGTTGCTTTTTTGCATTAAATATAGAACAATTCTGTCTGGGACCTTGCTTTAATTCATACGACTGAATTGGCATATTTTTATTGTCATAATAGAGATTTTATTAAAAGCATTTTAAACTTACTTGAGGTAAAAGTCGATGATAACATCATTGAGGAATTCTCCCTGTTGAAGACAAAACAAGTCCTCATTGGTGATAGAGTGACCTCCCTTCTCAGGAGGGGGAGGGTATGTCAGTAATCTGAAATAATTACAACAGCATTATATATTACAGATCTACACCATAAACTTAATACACTGGAGCTCCATTATTACCCGTTCAGCAGTTTTCAAGGCACCCCTCCTCAGTATTAATGATCACTTTTTCAAATTTATGAAAGTTAAATGTACTCAATCTATGTCTGTATATATATATATATAAAAGATTTTAGCTGTTGACTTTTTGTTCCATGCCTATATCAATAATCCTGCAATAGAAATTGTGTGTTTTTCTTCTTCTTGCACTTAATAACCTTTGTTCTTTGCCATAAGACAAGTCAGTAAAGTGAGCTTACAAATTTATTTATTTTTGCCGCCCCCGCAACCAATCTGGGCTTATCTTGTGCCTTCATGACTTCACACATAATTTTTTTGTGTAAGATTAAACAGTGAAAAGCAGTTGTTAATCCAATTAAAGGATCAAACTGCATAAGTGAATATTACACTTTGTCTCACCTAAATTCTGTAACCTAAAGATAGGTAAGATGTTGGGTAACATTACCAACATCTTCTATTCTCCATGACTAGCAAAGTTTGCTATGTTTGCAAGTATTAAATGTCTGTTTAAGTCCTTCTATCAGTTTTTTTTCCTCCATATTTCTCATGCAATGCATCTTTTTTAAGTATCAGGGTGGTAAAAAAAACTCTTGTACATGTGACACAATGGCAATGATGGGTTCTTATTGTTGCTTTTTAACAATGCTATTCTTGAATATTTTACACCTTTTAGGCATAAAATAAATATGAAGAAAACAAATGAATTGCTTTAAAGTATAAAAAAACAACAACTTCTGTGTCTTAAGTGAATTCAGAATGGTCAATGATGTCAAAATAACAGATTGTTACAATGATTTGAACAAATCAGAGGACTGTCAATAGGCATATAACTGCCCTATGTCACACATACTTGATGATGGGTCCTGCAAAACCTATTCTGGGTGGAGAGGAGTTGTCATCCTGATAGTCCCCATCTCCATGGTGACTGTACAGATGGTCCGGCAGCATGGGTGAGGACATTAATGCATGAGACATTATCTTCCGCGTGGACTGCTTCAGAATCTCATCAGCCTCGTTGGCGTTGAGTTCCATGAAGAAACCATCGTCACCCTGTTTGCCCTTGCACTTGAAGAAATCCATGTGTCTCTGGAACTCTCGTTGCATCTCTGGCTCCAGCCTCTTCAGTACAATGGTGATCATCTGGTGAGTCATATCTGACAAGTAAGGGGGAATAGATGAGTCAGGCATGATACTTGCACAAAAATGAAAGTCTGGGTTGATATTTGCACAAAACAGATGTCTACTTGAAATTTGCACCCAAAAATAAGTCTGGCTTGATACTGGCACAAAATCAGATGTCTATTTGATACCTGCACAAGAAGTCTAGGTAGATATTTGCACAAAAACAGAAGTCTAGCTTGATACTTGCATAAAAGATGTAAGCAGTCAGTGGTGTGACATGACCTTGAAAGGTGAATCTGATTGTAAAATGGCTGCTATTTAATTCAGTAATTTTATGTGAATAAAGATGAAGTTTTGGTATATTTGGAAGCAAATACAGTATAATTACTATAATGGGAAAATTTCATATTATTATAATGCAACATGTATTATACTTTGTATGGAATCAACTGTACTGCAAGAATATAAGTTACAAGAAACAAATAAAAAGGACATAACACAAGCAATAGATTGTTTTAATTGTATTATTTGTTTATTAATTGAAAGATGATCAATTTTGTATTTCTAAAATCGATTGTAAATTTGTCTTCCAATTCCCAACACTAGCATACTGATTTAATACATGCACAAAATAGCGCAGACTGACCAGAATCTAGTACAAAATCATCAGACTGACTTAATACTTGCATAACAATAGAGCCGACTGATTGGAATCTAGTACAAAATCATCAGACTGACTTAATACTTGCATAAAAATAGAGCTGATCGACCGGAATCAAGTACAAAATCATCAGAGACTGACTTAATACTTGCATAACAATAGAGCCGACTGACCGGAATCTAGTACAAAATCATCAGAGACTGACTTAATACTTGCATAACAATAGAGCCGACTGACTGGAATCTAGCACAAAATCATCAGACTGACTTAATACTTGCATAACAATAGAGCCGACTGACCGGAATCTAGCACAAAATCATCAAAGACTGACTTAATACTTGCATAACAATAGAGCAGACTGATTGGAATCTAGCACAAAATCATCACAGACTGACTTAATACTTGCATAACAATAGAGCCGACTGACCGGAATCTAGCACAAAATCATCAAAGACTGACTTAATATTTGCATAACAATAGAGCTGACTGATTGGAATCTAGTACAAAAACATCAGACTGACTTAATATTTGCATAACAATAGAGCTGACTGACTGGAATCTAGTACAAAAACATCACAGACTGACTTAATACTTGCATAACAATAGAGCCGACGGACTGGAATCTAGCACAAAAACATCAGAGACTGACTTAATACTTGCATAACAATAGAGCCGACGGACTGGAATCTAGCACAAAAACATCAGACTGACTTAATACTTGCATAACAATAGAGCCGACTGATTGGAATCTAGCACAAAAACATCAGACTGACTTAATATTTGCATAACAATACAGCCGACTGATTGGAATCTAGTACAAAAACATCAGACTGACTTAATACTTGCATAACAATAGAGCCAACTGATTGGAATCTAGCACAAAAACATCACAGACTGACTTAATACTTGCATAACAATAGAGCCGACTGATTGGAATCTAGCACAAAAACATCACAGACTGACTTAATACTTGCATAACAATAGAGCTGACGGACTGGAATCTAGCACAAAAACATCAGACTAACTTAATACTTGCATAACAATAGAGCTGATAGACTGGAATCTAGCACAAAAACATCAGACTGACTTAATACTTGCATAACAATAGAGCTGACGGACTGGAATCTAGCACAAAAACATCAGACTGACTTAATACTTGCATAACAATAGAGCTGACGGACTGGAATCTAGCACAAAAACATCAGACTAACTTAATACTTGCGTAACAATAGAGCTGATAGACTGGAATCTAGCACAAAAACATCAGACTGACTTAATACTTGCATAACAATAGAGCCGACGGACTGGAATCTAGCACAAAAACATCAGACTGACTTAATACTTGCATAACAATAGAGCTGACGGACTGGAATCTAGTACAAAAACATCACAGACTGACTTAATACTTGCATAACAATAGAGCTGACGGACTGGAATCTAGCACAAAAACATCAGACTGACTTAATACTTGCATAACAATAGAGCAGACTGACTGGAATCTAGTACAAAAACATCAGAGACTGACTTAATACTTGCATAACAATAGAGCAGACTGACTGGAATCTAGCACAAAAACATCAGACTGACTTAATACTTGCATAACAATAGAGCTGACGGACTGGAATCTAGCACAAAAACATCAGACTGACTTAATACTTGCATAACAATAGAGCCAACGGACTGGAATCTAGCACAAAAACATCACAGACTGACTTAATACTTGCATAAAAATAGAGTAGACTGACTGGAATCTAGCACAAAAACATCACAGACTGACTTAATACTTGCATAACAATAGAGCCGACGGACTGGAATCTAGTACAAAAACATCAGACTGACTTAATACTTGCATAAAAATAGAGCAGACTGACTGGAATCTAGCACAAAAACATCACAGACTGACTTAATACTTGCATAACAATAAAGCCAACTGACTGGAATCTTGCACAAAAAGATCAAAGACTGACTTAATACTTGCATAACAATAGAGCCGACGGATTGGAATCTAGCACAAAAACATCAGACTGACTTAATACTTGCATAACAATAGAGCTGACGGACTGGAATCTAGCACAAAAACATCACAGACTGACTTAATACTTGCATAACAATAAAGCCAACTGACTGGAATCTTGCACAAAAACATCACAGACTGACTTAATACTTGCATAACAATAGAGCCGACTGATTGGAATCTAGCACAAAAACATCAGACTGACTTAATACTTGCATAACAATAGAGCTGACGGACTGGAATCTAGCACAAAAACATCAGACTGACTTAATACTTGCATAACAATAGAGCTGATGGACTGGAATCTAGCACAAAAACATCAGACTGACTTAATACTTGCATAACAATAGAGCCGACGGACTGGAATCTAGTACAAAAACATCAGACTGACTTAATACTTGCATAACAATAGTGCTGACGGACTGGAATCTAGCACAAAAACATCACAGACTGACTTAATACTTGCATAACAATAGAGCTGACGGACTGGAATCTAGCACAAAAACATCACAGACTGACTTAATACTTGCATAACAATAGAGCCGACTGATTGGAATCTAGCACAAAAACATCAGACTGACTTAATACTTGCATAACAATAGAGCTGACGGACTGGAATCTAGCACAAAAACATCAGACTGACTTAATACTTGCATAACAATAGAGCCGACTGATTGGAATCTAGCACAAAAACATCAGACTGACTTAATATTTGCATAACAATAGAGCTGACGGACTGGAATCTAGTACAAAAACATCAGAATGACTTAATACTTGCATAACAATAGAGCTGACGGACTGGAATCTAGCACAAAAACATCACAGACTGACTTAATACTTGCATAACAATAGAGCTGATGGACTGGAATCTAGCACAAAAACATCAGACTGACTTAATACTTGCATAACAATAGAGCTGACGGACTGGAATCTAGCACAAAAACATCAGACTGACTTAATATTTGCATAACAATAGAGCTGACGGACTGGAATCAAGCACAAAAACATCAGACTGACTTAATATTTGCATAACAATAGAGCTGACGGACTGGAATCTAGCACAAAAACATCAGACTGACTTAATACTTGCATAACAATAGAGCAGACTGACTGGAATCTAGTACAAAAACATCAGAGACTGACTTAATACTTGCATAACAATAGAGCCGACGGACTGGAATCTAGTACAAAAACATCACAGACTGACTTAATACTTGCATAACAATAGAGCCGACGGACTGGAATCTAGTACAAAAACATCACAGACTGACTTAATACTTGCATAACAATAGAGCCGACGGACTGGAATCTAGTACAAAAACATCACAGACTGACTTACTACTTGCATAACAATAGAGCAGACTGACTGGAATCTAGCACAAAAACATCACAGACTGACTTACTACTTGCATAACAATAGAGCAGACTGACTGGAATCTAGTACAAAATCATCAGACTGACTTAATACTTGCATAACAATAGAGCCGACGGACTGGAATCTAGTACAAAAACATCACAGACTGACTTAATACTTGCATAACAATAGAGCCGACTGACTGGAATCTAGCACAAAAACATCACAGACTGACTTAATACTTGCATAACAATAGAGCCGACTGATTGGAATCTAGCACAAAAACATCAGACTGACTTAATACTTGCATAAAAATAGAGCTGACTGACTGGAATCTAGCACAAAAACATCACAGACTGACTTAATACTTGCATAAAAATAGAGCAGACTGACTGGAATCTAGTACAAAAACATCACAGACTGACTTAATACTTGCATAACAATAGAGCTGACGGACTGGAATCTAGCACAAAAACATCAGACTGACTTAATACTTGCATAACAATAGAGCTGACGGACTGGAATCTAGCACAAAAACATCACAGACTGACTTAATATTTGCATAACAATAGTGCTGACGGACTGGAAACTAGCATAAAAACATCACAGACTGACTTAAAACTTGCATAACAATAAAGCCAACTGACTGGAATCTAGCACAAAAACATCAAAGTGACTTAATACTTGCATAAAAATAGAGTCAACTGACTGGAATTTAGCACAAAAACATAACAGATTGACTCAATACTTGCAAGAAAATTGGGCAGACTTACTTGAATCTACTAACAAAGAATGTTGCAGACTTAAGTAATATTGGCACAAAATCAAACAGTCTGATTTGACACTGACACAAAAGTAGTATGTGCTAAACAATACTTCAGCTTAAACATTTGTGAAATGGTCTAGACTCAGTGATTATTCTCAAGGTACTCATTCCTAGGGTCATGTGAGACTTAACATTTGTCTAGTCAAACATTACCTCCATCAGCAATCTAAATTACTGATAAATCAACAGTATGCAGTTATTTTCACATAAATAATTTTTTACTAACAACACAATGGTTAAAGTAAGCTCACCAAGGCTAGAGGGATCGAAGTAGGGATCAGGAGGGGGTATGTTACGTATGTTGTGGTGAGGAATGCCAAGGTCCTTGCGGACACGAATCCCACACTGCTCTGAGGTGAGAAGGAAGATGAAGTGTGTGGAGGATTCATCGAACATGACCAGGCACTGCTGGATATCTTGTGGAAAGATGTTGAACCTGTGAGCTTCACTGAAACCTGCATGTATAGTATAATGAAAAACAATGTAAGAAAAAAACAACTGTTAAAATAAAAATGTAAAACCAGATGCCAAATACTCCACAAATGTCACATACTAATATATACATGTACACTGATATTTACAAACTAAAAGTAATAACGAGGAAATTTTGTGTTATTAATGAATATGAACATCTTTAAAAATGTATTCAATCACAAAACACATCAAAAACTTATTACCAATCGAGAAACACATAAAAAACTTATTACTCTCAAGAAATAAATGTTACCTATAAATATATTTCAATTTATTTTGAAATGAATCTTCCAAAAAGTGATAGAAAGTTTAGAACCACTTAAGTAAATTTAACAAAAGCGATGAATCAAACAGTGAATGGACAAGTGCTATGGTTTTTGCCCACTGCATTTATCTCCTTACAAGCTACTTTTTTTTCCAATTAAGAAATGAATCTGTCTTGTTGTGACCAAACTATAACAAAACCAAAACTTTCCACCATTAATGGTCATCCTCATAAATTGGTCAGAAATGTGTACTTACCTAAATAAATCATGAATAACTTTAGACTGGATATAATTTAACTAATATGATAACAAAACATTTGTTTTAGCTGTAGCAGAATAGAAGGCCTTTAGTTGTAGCTGGCTAAACTTATGTTTTCAAAACCAGTTTGACAGGCATGCTGCTGAAATGACCTGCCACTTCCAGGTATGTTGTTAACTTTGACAAATATTGAACAAATTAACAAAATCAGCAGATTATTTTACGCCGGAAACATCTGCGATAAGTTGACATAAGATTTGGATTCACACTCAGTACAAGGATGATCTGCTCAATGTGCATGAGCTATATAAAACAGTGGTAACTGTAGCACAGCCTACCATAACTGATGTCTGGAAAGTGTTAAATGTCCTATTTGCATCCTAAAGTCCAATATAAAATCCTGTTTGGCCATTCTTTTTTCCCAACGAATTTTAGAAGAATAACAAGGATTCTTAATCTGTGATAAATATGAAATGTGGGGGCATTTATATTCGGTTTATATCTTGTGATATCTAAGTAAAAAAATTAAAAAAACCCACCTAGACCTCAAACTTTGTAAAACTTCAAACAAAAAATTGGTTTATTCCCCATTATCATTTCTGAAAAATATGAAGTTATAACATTTAAAGTTTGACAATGACCTTCCACCTGCCTGCCTGCACATCCATTCACTATTTCATTCTGCAATAAAACTTTGTCAAGATTTGATTTGTTTTTTAAATAATGGCAGCAGAAAATTTAAAATCATAATAGCGATGACGTCCAGCTTTTTGGATGTGGAAAATGTATGGCCAATTTCTGGATGGAAATATGGATGCACTGTTGGTTAGCTGGAAAACCTTCCTACATTAAGTTGACCAAAAGGTACTTGAAAGGGTGCAATCAGGGATAGGTAGTCAGAGGAAATACCGTTTTACTGGTTAAAATCCAATTAAAGGTATTCAACAATTTGAACCGGATTAATTTTCCCCAAACAACCATATAAATTAGCAATGTGTACTGTCTAACAATTAAAGCAGTGCTCAACATTACTTTATTTAGGCCAATGCTTGAGTTTATGCAGAAATTATGCTCTAACTCCCCCAGGTTTAAGGTTTTAATAATGGTCTCTGATACAAGCAAACTGTCAGATACCACCTTTAAGAGATGAATTTATAATTAAATAGACTTAAATGTACCATACCTTCTACATAGAAGCTGAGGCCTGACATGGACAACAACACAGGTTCTATGGGAACCCCACGGAATGTTCCCGCTGTGACGGTGTGGGCATCTAGGTACACTTCTGAGGGTACAGGGGACTTCTCTCTGGAGTTGATTGGCTTGCCAAGCTAAGAGTCATTAAGAAAAATAAATAAAATGATAAAATCCTGTCACAATATTTAACAAAAAAAATGTATAGAATATCTTTTAATTTGATTTTACACATGAGTATTCTCAGTACCATAACAATTATATCGACTGCTTGAAAAGTAAAAAAAAAAAAAATTTTGATACAATGGTGGCTGCTAATGACCACACATTTTGAATGTCATTAATTAAAATACCATTCTAGATGTCAGTGTGGCACTATTATCTTCACTGATTATCTTGCATAATGTTATAGTACTTTGTGAGGAGTAGCCAAACACATGCCAATAAAAACATTCTGTTGGAAAGATGTAATGCCAGCTTCATGTCCCAAAGAGGATAAAAGACAATTTAATAAAATCTCTGGCCAAAGTGCCTTACCTCATCTTCCATCTTTGACCTGCAGCCTGCCTTGTCTATTTTGGAGGAGATTGGGATCAATGGAATGAGGGGGGACTCTGGACACTCCTGATCAGTGCTGTCTTCAGACTTTGTTCCCAGTGCAACAGGTGTGGTTGGTAGTGAGGAATGTCCCCTGTGCTTCGGTGTACCATCCTCCTCATCAGAAGATATGGTCACTGTCTCTGTAATGTGGATGCATTTTGAGCAGGAAACAACAATAAGTGACTCCTATTTTTATAAACTTGTATTTTCACACACATACAGGGTAGTTAATTTATTCAGTTTTAAGGGCACAAAGACTAAACATTTTCACACATACACACACAGGGTATTTAATTAATTCAGTTTTAAGGGCACAAAGACTAAACAAAAAAGAGCAAGTGTGGTATTTGAATAATCAGTAAACTGTTGTGATCTTTCTTAAATCATAGTTTTGATTTTACACTCAATTAAGGCTTATCTTATTTTAAAGGAAATATAAAGTAAATATACAAATGATGCTAATAAAGTTAAATAAAGGAAGAAATATTGCACAGTTATGAGTACTATCTCAAATGTAAAAAATACACAAACATTTGAAATCTAAAATACAGCAGTTTAACATTAAGCTGATTCTGTTTTCTTTTTGTGGACAAAGCTTCTAGTTAAATTCCAAAAGTGACACTATCAGTTTGAAATTGGCACTTTGTAGAACAAATGTCAAGATTCTTAATTTAAAATGACATATGTCTTCACAAACCTAATATTCTGTTTATAATATAACATTTATGACTTATGATCCCACTACTTGTGGCGAAAAATCAATTACAGTCACCAAAACTCTTCAGGCAACTTCTTACTGCAATCAAAGCACATTTTTTGCAGCCTTTTTGGCCGACCTTACCTGGCACGACAACCCCTCTGCCTCTCCCTCGACCACGCCCTCTTCCACCCACCCCCCGGCGTAGTGGTCGTGATGGTGTGGTCACTATTATAGTTTTTGTTGCACTACTGCCAGAGGTAAATATTTGTGTATACAACTGTGTCTGTTCCTGAAACTTCTGTCCATAGAATAATTTCTTATCTAAGTTACAAGAAGATTCACTGTCACTAGCACCATTATCAAGTTTTTGACGTTTCTGTTGAGGATCATCTGAATTCTTTGAATGATATCTTGTCTGTTTGTTAAATCTTCTGTTACAACTTTCACACTTGAGTTTATCTTCACTAGTATATCCACAGAATTGACATACAGCAACAGCATGAGGGTCCTGAAAAATCAAATTTAGCATTAATTAACCAATAACTAGTTATTAAAATGACTAAATAACAGAAAACAATTACTTTTATTCGTGATAAATAAAATAATTTTAGTGACATGTAGCTATATTAGTGGAAAAGACCCCAGACAAATGGTGACAGTAAAACCATCGGCTCATTTCATGTCAGCTAGACAACCTTGTTATAATAAATCCTTTGTTCAATTGAGACTCAAATCAACGCCGTCAGAGGCTGATGAGTCAGTGGAGTTACAAGTCAGCCACAAGCCCTCGACCACAGAAATGATTGTCAAAGAGAAAAAATATGTGAAAAAACTCCAATGTCCTCTAGGATTCATTCCCAATTTCTTCTTCCTAGTAAACAGTAGTACAAAAATTATACTTTTACCAAGAGCAAAGTCAAAGGAATTGTCCACATGAAAATGTAACAAGTTTGGAAAATTTGGATATTAATGACACTATATCATAAACTGGTAAAAAGTTTAAACACAAACATAAACTTTATTCTAAAGATAAGATAATTTTTTTTAATAAATTGTGTTAATATTGAAAAAACACACAAAACACACAAAACATAAGATGGCCATAATGGTTCACTAATATGAGAATCATGGCTTTCAGCCTACTTCAAATTCTACACAATCATGATTCTGGCATTTAGTGATCACACGTTCTTTGTTTAGCAAATCCTGTCCAACATTAACCCATCAAGATTTCCATGCATATATAGGTTCTGTGAAAACTCATATGATATTCATAGGATTGTTAAAGATTTGACATTGTAACCTCTTGATCTCATGTGACTTAGTTATAAACTCATTCAAAATTTCAGGCAAACATTTTATTCAAGTCTGGTGAAACTGGGCCATAAACATGGCCTCTAGTGTATTGTAAAGTAAATTGATGAAGATGGAAAATGCACAATGGACAAGGGGGTATAAGTGACACAATATACTCAGGTGACCTTAAAAAAAATTAATAAGGTTAATTCTTTTGTATGGCTTAATGTAGCTATACAGCATGAGTTTACCTCTGGTATGTTTGGGAGGTCAGCTGAGTCTGCCTGTTCAGCTTTGCCCGGGTCTGTCTGAGCCTCACTCTCTGTAATAGACAATCATAAGGTATTTAGGGACAGCAATTCAATATAACATACGACTAGCCATGAGATCTCTATAGGTAGTGTCCGTTTCAAGTCCAAGCGCAAAATATGGCATTAATGTACAATGCAGCACTTTTCAGAAAATAATATCAAGATATATCCTCAAATTTATAAGTTACATAAAAAATGCTTACCTGAGTTTCCAGTTTGTTCTTCTGAATTCTGTGATAATCTGTAAAGAAAATGACAACATATCATAAGAAACAAGCCACAGCTCAATGATGTCTAGTTTTATATTTTGAAGAAAACAATTCAAAGACAAGTTCCACTAGCACAGGTGGTTTATAATAACTTTTTAAATTCTATTTTTAAAGAGCCTTAATTTTTTTTCGTGTTTTGAAGATTTAGAAGTGTTGTCCCAGACATTTGTAAAAAAAACATACATCTCTTAAATGCCTTTTAGACAAACAACAATGAATTATTAATTATATCCTAGTGGGATTATTCCTTATGAATACTTCAGTAAAAACTACACAACATGTTGTTTCTAGAGGTTTAAAGGTCAGGTTAGGTTGACCTGCCAATAAGAGAAATCTGAAAGAAGTACATGCAAAAAACAAAGTATATTACACATTGGTGCTTCTGTCTGACGGTTAGTTTGTTTGGATGTTTACCAATGGATAATTAGTCATAGATCATATAGAAATGAGTGTGAGCCTCGTAACAGAAATATGCAAATCATGAAATCTAGAGCTGTCACCATATGCTTGAAGCATATCAAGATATATTGGGATACATATAACTATTATAAGGAGCTTTTCACCCAATTACAATGAGCAGAATGAACAACAAATGCCTGAGAGTAATATGACATAGCTTTATTAAGCTTTATAACAGATAAACACAGAAACAAAAAAGTAATAAGATTAGAAGCTAGCAAAGTAAAAATAATCAAACAATAAATAAACTGCAAAAAATCACGACAGTGTAGTGCAATGCACCCAGTGAATTCGGGTGATGCCTATTTACGAATATATTAAGATTGATTGTACCTCGACATCTCACATGCTCATCAAAATGTCGGCAACGTGCGACACCTTCAACCATTTTCTTTGTTGGTCTGTCATCCTTTATTTATAAGTGGCTTATCATAATCACTTTTTGTGATCACCAATACCCTCTCTTACACTAGGGAGAAATGCTAATTTTTAATCTGTTATAGACTATGTGCACCCTAAACTATCTGATCATAAATATTGGCGAAACAGTTTAAAGCCTGAAAAAGGTTGTTAATTTTCCCTTCAGGTCCTTCAGTTGTCTTCATAAGCTGAGTATTGTAAATCAGCAATAATGGAATTTCCAACCATCATCTATTATAAATCACGAGAAAAAATGTGAAAAAGATGCATGCTTAATTTCCACAAATATTATTACGTTAGTAAAAATGAACACACCTGGCTATGTTTGGGCTTGAAACAGATTTTGGTTGAAGCTTAGCAGCTGGCATCAGGTTCTGTAGTGACGTTCTGTTCAAGGTTGGCCGCTGTGGTAACTGACCAGCCTTAGATGAGGGGAGGGTGGTGATGTTGATCATCGATGGTCGACTTGGTGTCGACGCGATGACGTTAGGGGAAGGGGTGTGGCCTCCCCGCCCCTGGAGGTAGAGCTGATGACGTACATTGGGGCTCTGCTGCTGTACATTGGACACCTGGCTTGGACTCACTCTGCAATGTTTTATGACTTATTGGATTAAATGTCCAATCAACGCTCAGAATAATGATGTCCTTCTATTTTACCTAGTTAATAATTTTCTGTGTCATTTAAAATGTGAACATGTCAACTTGATTTGCTTCAGATCTTGTTGACCTTTGAATTTTTAGTTCATTAAGCTTCTTAAATATTTTTCAGCAGAAAGGATATTACCCTTTAAATGTTTTACTGATGCACATACTTAAAATTCGAATAAATATCAAATACAGTCAAACTTGTGCTAGCTGTCACATGTTAACAAGGGGTTAATGACGCTGTAAGCGGTCAGTTTAAAACATCCCAAGCAATGTGTTCTTTAGTTGTAGTCTAATCAGCGAGCCATTTCTTCTGCAGCCAGCCAGTCAACTTAACAGGGCAAATCCTTCTTAAAATGCTTCTTAACTAGCCCTCAACTGGCTTGTGTCAATCGTCAGTTGCGTTCACACAATGTATGTGTGACTGGTAAATTCCCTGTTCTCCACCTATTTATGATCATTATAACACTTAACTGCCCCTATCTTCCAAAAATATTGATTCCGACTTATAATGCATCTGGCAGTCGAAGCAAAACAAGTGTCGCAGGCAATATCTACTCTGCACATGTTAGTGAAATTGGTAGCAGAAGCATAAATGTTTGAGCAAGTTAATTTATGCAAAGATTGACACCACCAAATTTACTTGATTACATGTAGACAAAATTGTTGCAGTTTCGGTTTCTGTTGATACAAAACTTGTTAAATTATGTTTAAAATTATTTACTTTGTCTAGTAACACACTTCTGGCTATTTTTGTTAAAGAATAGTTAAAAACTAGCACCATCTAGAATCATGCTGCCCAAACGTAGGTATGCCTTTCGGTGATTAGTGGCAATACAATATTTTTGTACAGTCAGTGTATATTTGATGTGAATAATTTAGAATGCAATGCTTTGTACTGGAAGTGACCAAACTACTAATAATGGAGAAATATTTTCTTTGATTAAGAGAGGCACTTCTGATATTCTGAGTCGTATGTTGACATTCAAAAAACAGTTATTTTGCAGTATTAAATATCAATATGAAAAATAGAAAATTGCAATAAATCTACTATTTAATACTTTTTGTAAATGTATGTTCCCAAAGTAAATGACAAACAATCAATAATTTTATATTTTGTATTAAGCAGCCAACTTGTCTTAAGCAGCCAACTTTATGCTGTCCCTTGGGTGGCTGCTTGATACAAGTTTGACTGTAAATCAATTAACCAAGCACTAAGCTTTTCTGTTGAGTAAATGTTGTTTGTTGGGTTTAACATTCTGTCATTATTCAGTGACATATAACTCAGTGACATGGCTCTTTAGAATAAAAAAAGGTTTTGTTCAAACAAGAATCTGCTACAGAAAAATAATTAAACAATAAATAATAACTGCAGAAAAAGGCAAATCAAATGAAGTTATCTCACCCTGATGAACAACTATAAATACAAATTTCCAATTATCCATGGAAGTATAAATACCATGAAATAATAAAGAAGGAGGTATCCCAAAATACTTTGCTAAGAAAAATTACAAAGGGTCCAAAACATTGCAATTGGAGTTATCTCCCCTTCATGCAAAACTCTAATAGCACTTGATAAGTGAACCATTCAGTACAAACACTGGCCTGCCTAGATAAAATTTTGAAACTTTGAAAGGTAACCCCCTTTATATTTATGCCACAAAAAGCCTGATTTTATTGTTAAGAATTACAGACATCTACAATTGACAGTTTGGTCCGGCGGATACGCACTTGTCCTTGTACTCAAGCATAGCTGTTTCAAGTCTACAAGAAAAACTTTTTATTTTTTAGTTTCACAAGATTTTAAGTTCAAGTAGTGCAAAATGACTATGTTTTTCTAACAACTTTCTAGCACATATCAGTGTCTGTAAAATGCAGTTTATTTTATTGCAAATAGTGACACTTTCTTGTATGATATCAAAATGTCGTGACCCATGGACATATGATTGTAAATACACCAAACACATGAATATTTATGATCCATGCAAGTATAAATCATTTCCAATGATTAAATAAGTACTCCTCTGTACAATAATTTGCTAACAAAAGTAACCAAGGGTAATAACTCTGAATTAAGCAATGCAATCTTAGTTATTCCACATTAATGCACAACTACACATCAAAATCAATTATCCATGCATTAATGAAGAAATTGGGATAAATCCTAAGAAGCAGTTATTCATACAAGAAACTATTATCAGATGGATGGACGAATGGACAGATGAACAAAATGTGTCATGACATAGTACAACCCTTTGGAAGTGTAAAAAATGAGACGTGTAAAAATATCTGTCATTTAACAGGTCATAACATTTTCTTCTGCAGTTCAACCACATGATATTGTTAGCCTTTCTTTAAAAGATTTTGTGCAAGTTCTGATGTATACCTGAAATGTGTAGTGCTAAACTTTCTTGATGTCAACAGGATTTATTTTTATTGGAATTATGCAGGTGGTGACATATCTGACATTGTATAAATATCACATCCCGCAGAGGGTGATAGTTTGAAATGTTCACTCGAGACAAGAATTGACAACTGAGGCATTAGCTGAGGTTGAGATTAACTTGTCATAAGTGAACACTTTTGTTTTATTACCCTCTTCGGGATGTGAAAATATTTTGCTTGTTTGTTTTTGTTGTTGTGTTTTTTGTATTTTATTATACTGAACATCACCATTAAATCGACCAAAAACATTTTAATCAAAGGCAAGATGCCAAGAATAAACAACAGGTTACAACAAAAGGTCCACTAAACCTTTAAAGAAGAAACATTTTGCCAACTTAAAAACTTTCAAGTATAAGGTATGAACCCTAAAATCAAGCCACAAGAAAACAGTTCCCAACTTACATGGATTAAGATAATTCTGCATATGTGGAGTTAAATTGTCATAATGACTAACAAAATGAACTATCTACACACTTGGTGTTCAGATCTTCCTCAGAAAAGGTTGCAAAGCATGATATTTTTCTAATATATTGAACAATAATAGATGGAGCAATAAAATATTGTTTAGTAAACAATGCAAGTCGGAATGGCCGCAGTGCATACATTATAAAAAGTGCCCAATGACAGACTGCATGCATGATGCAATCAACTCTTTTGATTGCTTGATCAGGAAAACCAGCATTCTATTTTTATGGGACATTTCAGATTGTCAAATGAAATATATATATGGCAATTTTATAAGGCAAATTCACATGAGGTATAATAATAACGTTTATCGAATATAATATTGTTGAAATGTGCAAATTGTTCAAGCTTTTTAGTGATTAATTTCCTCAAAAAATGAGAACAAGGATCTTTACTCTTGTTCTGATGGAAAGTCAAGTAAACAGTGAGTAACATACCCTCTAATGGACATGTTGGCACCAGTGGCATTGCCTCGCATCTGACCACGACCTTTCCCTCTGCCACGCCCACGACCTCGACCAGTCTGACTAGAGTTAACTACTGAAAGGTGAACTGTTTATAAAAAAAAAGAAAATATATATCCTGTCTTGGGTCAAATACTTCTAGTGAAACTAAATATTGTCCCTAATTTTGACATTAAAATTTCTAATTGTTAAAAAAAAGTATATTTAGTGTGCTTATCTTAAGTCAGCATCAAGTTTGTTAAACATACATTACAGTTGTTAAATTATTGCATGAACACATTATGAAAATAAGTGTTGTTTAAAATTCATGACTACAGGAATCATTTTTGGTATTTCCAACATCAGTGTTTGTCAAAACATTTATTTAACCCTTTCACTCATGGTTTGGCGATTTTTGGCGTTGTGCGTCAGGCTAATAGTTTGGCGATCTTTGGCGTTGTGCGTCAGGCTCATGCATACGCGATTTTACGCTATGCTGTCATTTCCATAGTTTGGCGAAATTACGCCCTCAAAGTTAAGTGCAAAATCATAAGTGAATACTTCATGTAAAGTCTTTCTTTTATCTTTATTCAGTAACATTAAGCCTTTATCTATACATTTAGTAAATAAAAAAGGGGGGTTGTTCTGAAAAAATTGTGACAATTTGCTAAGCTTGTAGAGCACCCTAATGGAATTTTCCATTGTTTACACTCGCTGGCAAATCTTATCATTTCTAAACCGCAACAACTCTCACATGGTCAGCCTTACAGTAAAAACCGAGTATGCCGATGTAATAAACATCCGCTTCCTTCTCAATAAATGGAAGTGAAGTATTTGATGTTGAAAAATTTTGCTGACTTAGCGGAACCCCCTGTTGCTTCGGGGCAGCATTGGATCATAAAACCCACTGGCTAATGAAAGGGGCAAAATGTTTTATTGCTCTGTGGATCAACTTGGAAGGTATTTAAGCTTCAATAGACCATTTCAAACATCCAGTGCGCATGCGCCGATTTATATCTCGCGCTACGAGACTTGACCCGTTTTCTTTCGATTGTCAAAACTGGGGGCTCTTGCGCAAAGGATTTCATCATTTGTGTCCGTACTTTCTTAGAAAACAAGTTGGGTTTTTTTCGATTTGCACATATTAGCGCCAATTAACGGCTGTTAACAACACTGTTCACGCACTTATAACATGTAGTCGCTATTACATCACTTTGATTTTAATTTCTTCAAGGTTGTAAAAAATAAATGCGGTGTTATTTCTTTCTGGCGCGGAGGGCTAACACTGCAACAACAAAGAAAATTCTGGGAAACAATCGACGGTCACTATCATTTGAAGTCGCCGAAAAGAAATATTTTTGTGTCAAATTGACCGACCCATTATTTCACAATACTGTGTAACATGATATCGATCGATAATTGTCTTAAAGCTGCCATTTAGAAGATAGAGAGGGTGTGAACGTTGGGTGCTGTTGAGAGATTAAAAATGATAAGTACACGTGAACGGCGTGTGCTATGAAAAAATATGCAACGTTATTGACGATTTACCTTCGCGGCATAAATATAAGTTCTAAAAGAGTGAGAGTGAAGGGGGGAAACTTTACTATGTAGTAATATTTCAGACTGCGCATGTTTTTACTTATATAAATATCCTTACAAACTTCTTTAGTCCATTGAATGATCATAAACATTTTTATAAAGGAATTATTTATATTTAAGGTATGGATTAACTACAAAAGAATAGGCGAGCTATTGAAATAATACCTTTGCAATAAACACGAGATGAAAATATACATTAGATTGTGTTCCTTGAAATCCCCACATCCACGTTTCCTCTTCCTTAACGAATAAATAGTAGGGTTGGGAAAGAGTGCACCATTGTGGGTACTGCTAAATATAGCGTTAGGTCCTTTTATGAGCCAAAAAAGATATTGTAGACCTTAGTGTTTTGTCCTTTTTGTTGTCCTCGGGTAAGTCAATGCATATTGGTCTGTAAATGGTGAAGGTCATAAACCACACGACTGCCATATGGTGACAGTTTCAAACACAGCTGCATAGCGGATGCATGTGTTAATTCTTGCGAAGGGGAAAAGACGCCAAAACACGGTCACACTTCCTGTCCACTAGACAAACAAGGTGTCATAAAACTGCCAATTAGCTTAATTAGTTGGGGTGTCCGCTCATGTCATAAAATTAGGGATTCAATTAGAGTAGAACTTTATGATGGTATGAAAGGGACCCACGCGCATAGAGAAACATACCCGGTAATATGAATTTACAAAACGATATTTTAAATTAATACATTTCTATCTTTAAATGGGTACAAAAATTAAGTACCCGGTAGGGCCCACTTTAGACCACATTTTGCCATAGAACATGGGAATATAGGACGTAGCCAGGCGTGTAGACCCTCATTCAAATAATTGCAAATCAAGTAAAGTCAAAAGTTGTATGCAGATTTTGAATCGCAGTCCACGAATTCCTATTAATCATTTATACGTAATAGCGCATTATGTGACCGATGCATTAAGAAATGGGGATTTTGACACCATTGTCCAAATTTACAACATTGTTCATTATAAGATATATAACAACTAAGATTAGAAGCATAAGAAAATTTGCTTGACAAAGATCCATACCCCTGTAACTAAAGTAATGATGATGCAAATGAAGGTGATGCTGCTGCTGCTACTGCTGATAATGATGACGGTGATACCGATGCTGTTTATGATTATTTAATATGTAAATGTTAAAAACGGTTACGGTGATGCCCATGACGATTACGATGTAGATCGTGATGGCGGTGATGCTGCTGCTGCTGATGATGATTAAAGGTGATTATACAGGTAATATGGGATCATGATGATCATCATGTGTGGCCAGATAAATTTAATGGCGGTAATGATTATAATTTCTTTAATATTTAACATGTAAATGGACGTGATATAAGTTCGTTTTTATTACGGTTGTTTTATTTAACTTTCAATTGATGATTGTATACGTGCACTATTTGGCAACTTATGGTTATTCAGACGTTGAACTTTTGTCAATTTCATGATTTTCAGTACTGTATTACGTTCAATTAGATAATACAAAATCCGGAAGTAAAGAGCCCCCAGTTTTGCAAAACAGGTCGAGTCTCGCGAGATTTTCTCACAAAGCGTCTACTTGATCAGCGGAATAGTATTGGCTAGACGCTTGGTTTGAAATGGTCTATTGATTGCCTCGTTCATTAGCATTCTAATCGCTGCATCGTAAACACCTATTGAAAAAGATCTTGTACACAAATTGTTTGATAATATTTTTTGATAGTCTCATTTTATCTTGCTTCAGAAGTATGCCTGATGCTTATGATATTTTGTTTGGTAGTGACACTGAGTCAGAATTTTCTGTTTTGAAGAAATCAGATTGAAATGTTGTTATTTAAATAAAAAACAAAAGCAATTAATGAATATTTCAAACATAAAATAAAGAAATTGCCTATGACATATTTCTTTTGTTTTATTCAAACCTTTCTTCTAACAATTTATATAACCTCAAATGCATGAAAAGTATATCATCAGAAAGAAAAATTATTTCTGAATAAACTTTTTAATTACATAAATATGATTAAATAACTCATTCTAGCTTAAAAAATAGCTTAAACATAACTACTGTCAGCTTCCCACACAAAATCAATAGTGCTCTATGAACCTGAGGTACCTTTGTCACCAGTTTACCTACGCATGCCAGGTGGCTTGATAAGCCATCTGGTTATGCATTAGGCATATGGTTATTTAGGAGAACTGTATGAGTGAAAGGGTTAATACAGCCTACTATGTAGCAGTTGAATATGAACCAATTGACCCAGCATGACCTTGACTACTTGTGGTCAGTTTTTCATGCCTGGGAAAAAGTAGTGCGTGTACAGAACAAATATGTATGTCTAAGGAAACTAGACCTGTAAACGGTGTCCAGGCATGCTTCAAATGTTAACATTCATATTGTTATCTGTTTAAACTGGAAGTTCATTCTTATTCAGATATACATGGACTGCAGATTTAGTAATAAATAATGCCACAAACGTAGAAATATCACTCAATGAATACAGGAAAGGGCCAAAATGTGGAGCGAACTGCTATTAGAACAAGTGTTCCACTGGTTATGCATTATATACTAGGCCAAGATATTTGCGATATATCCATCGCCGGGCCTAACTGCCTTGTAATGACATAGTTCATTCGTATCATCAGATCATCTCAGTCTAAAGCTATCACACACTTTTAGAGAGGAATGATGCCCGCGCTATAGTTAGATTCAGATCACAGAGGTGTAAGACGAAGTAGTTAATTTCTAACTTTATTTATTTTGGTTGCATGTGGTAGCATATACCGGTATGAGCATTTATTTTAGACCTTAAGTTAAAATGCAAAATCATAAAAAAATGAATGTTTAAATAAATTGGTTTCTATTATCAGAAGTTAGTAACTCTGATATAACTGTTGTCCCAATGTATAATCTATATTCTAGAAGGTGTTTATTTGCAGCTGATGACTTGCCTGCTATCTAATTTCCAATGCGTTTTACATTTGATTTACTACAGAATAATTTGGCAACTATTTGCACACCTATTTTCGCGTACAGAGCCAAACTTACACCACCCAAACAATGCTTCTAAGCACTTTCGTTCAAGTAATTTTCCAACCCTATAATACAAAGCTAGCTTACCTACTTGCAACTAGTGCCACATAGGAAGTAGACTGGAGCTAAAAACATCACATTAAATATTACAAAACATTTTTTTTAAAATAAACTTCTCCAGAAATAACCTACAACATGTTTTCCCCTTAACCAAAATAGCTACTTAAAAAAACACTGATAAAATGACTCCATAGTAGACAAGCTACTGCTATACAAACAGAAAACTTACCACTTTTAGGTTCTTCTGCTATAGGATAGAAATCTCCCCCTTTATAAACCATTGTTGAAGCAACACCCTTTTGACTACGAATGATGTAAGTCTGTCCTTCCTCAAATTCACCACCTCCCTCTAACACAACCCTTGATGCAAGCCCTAAATTAGGTTTTGTAGGCACACTTCTGGCCTGATTGGGTGATGTAACCTGCCCTACAGTCTGAGCGCCAAAACTAGACTGAGGTACGATGCCAGAGGCTGATGGTTCACTGATGCCTCCTGTTTTAGTTGGAACATTTGACAAGGGTTTGGGGGAATTTGTCCGAATGTTACTAACAGACCCCTGCACAGGAGAGCTCATCTGCAGTGACATGTTGCCCCCATTTACAGTCTGATATTGCTGCTGTTGCTGCTGCTGTTGCATGTGCTGTTGTTGTTGCTGATGATGTTGTTGTTGCTGATGCTGTTGTTGTTGTTGTTCCCTATTAAGGAACAGCAGCTGACTAGCACTCTGCACTGCTGGATTCGATGGAAACCTTGCTGAACCAATCAGCTCACACTGCATATTTTTGAGCAGATTGCCTATTGGTGGAGTCTTGGGGGGAGTTGCAGATGCTCCTCCAGGACTATTTACAGTCCGAACTGATACAGCCTGTTGCTGTTGTTGCTGAAAGTTCTGCCTTTGTTGCTGCTGTTTTGGAGGTGGCCTGATGATGTTAACCTGTGCATTTTTTCCTTGCACAGGGGACTGGTGTACAACTGTTTGGTTTTTCTGAGAGCCATCTTTAACAACATTGATCCCTGGGCTTGTAGCAGCTGATTGCTGGCCTGTTTTGTTGATCACTGCTTGTTGTTGCTTAGGCTGGACCTGTTTCTTTAACTGCTGCTGCTGTTGTTGCAGTCGGTGCTGTTGTTGCTGCTGCTGATTTATCTGCAGCTGCGTATGATCTTGTGTTACAGTTGGATGGGTCCTTGCAGGAGTTGGAGTCTGCTGAGCAAAGTTCATTTTGGGCAGCTGAGATGTCCTGCTGCCAGCATTGTACTGGGAAGACTTAACACCAGTCTCTTCTTTTACAGCATTTCTGTAATATAAGAGTAAGGAATGTGTTTAGCCATTGACCATGTTACATTTGTTTCTTGAGTTTATGGTGCCACTTACAACAACCAATGACTGTGTTATCTGTGCTGCTTTTACTGTGATAGTATACTGACATCACCTCACAAGGTATGACTTGTATCAAATTGTTGTAACACCACACCAAGAAGTAATCAAAACTTCATTACAAGCTCAAAGTAAGCAAGGAAGATGTATCAGAACCATTTTTTTCTGTTTGGGATCAGATATTTAATCTTTTGTACCATCTCATTTAAGCTTTAAATATTGGAAATGTTCGTGGTTACTCAGACATTTCAAAAATGTTTTGCTGAATCAATGGACAATCAACCAAGGATCCTGGCAATATCAATGGACAGGACCAATTTTTATTGGACCAAAACTCACAAACCAGCTTTAAAAATTAAATGACTGATCTTATTGTTAGTATACAGTTGAAGAACATTGTTGGACTCTTTATCTTGTGTTTAAAAAAGCTCAAACTCAAATACCTCACCTGCAAATTTTGATTCTGATACTTTTTCCAGCATGTTACATTCAGTTACAGTATTACTACTTGCCATTTTCTTACACCCAATTAATCTTTGACTGATCCCATGAATAAAAATTATCAGAGTGTTTGTATGCATCATTTCTCTGTAATAAATTTATTAAAATAATGTCAGTGTTTTTAAATATATGGTATTTTGTGGCAGAAATGCTCTTTTGTAAATCTCATAAACCACCCAGTAAATCAGATCACTGTCGATTCTTACCTATACTCATTGTTCATTGGCAAAGATTGTGATAATTAATTTTGTTATAGCATCTCCAATTGGATGTAATGTCAATTATTTAGTTACCTATAGGCATTACGACCAAGTATAATCAGAGCTTCTTTCCTACGTGTATCTCTGATGGCTGGAAATGGAAAGCAAGGAATGCTGTTTGACTTTTGGTCCAATAAAAAATACAATTTGTGATTAAAGTTACAGAAATCCAAGGAAAATTGGCCTCCAGACAATAAGAGTATGGATGCCACAAATTTTCTCACAGGTAAGTAAGCAAAGACTTCTTTAATGGATTTGACTTGTAAAGTTTTCATGGTTGTGAGCATGACAATGTTAGATGGATGATGTTTTGCAACAGGTACTAAACTAAATCAACAAAGCTGATGGGGGACAACTGTCTGACTGAAAGTGCTCTTAAACATTGGAAAAAGAAGAAACACACATTTTTAAAATAATCATTGACTTATTATGAAATTTTTAGTGACTGGTTTAACATAACCAAAAAACACTATGTTCAATGACATCCTAAAGGAATAAATGTACCAAAGAAGTCACTTATTGTCTGAATATAGATGAAATTTATTTCGTCTCCAGTTCTCTTGGACTGTTCCTACTTGTTTTGCTAACAATAGGCCAGTTGTCCCCACTGTGTATTTATCCCTAGAATGAACATTGCAAATATGTATTCTTTTAACACTAAAATAACACCAAATATTACCCTAAAATTGGGTATGACTACATATAAACAACAAAACTTTGATAGGTCATAATGTGCATAACGAATCCACTAAATAAATATCTGTAAATTACTGAAATCATTTTAACCTCAACCAGTGAATAAAAGTCGCTTGTAGTTTGTCACAATTTTGATCAAAGTGACAATCAAGTGCAACATTCAAAGCTAGAGCAGTTGTGATTAACAGTGATATGAAACAAGCTAATACATATTTGTTAAACCACAACCAAATAAACTACACATTTATTTGTTAAAGTCCTTCATTGTAACCAAGATTGTAATCAAGATCCAAAACATTGAACTCCAAACTATTAATATTATTATTATTACCATATATTACCATATATTAAGGTGCCTTTATCACAAGAGTGCTCAAAGGCACCTTACAAAATATAAAATGGTAACTAAAAACATTGACAAGAAATAAAACATGTGTAGCAAAAGGCAATGACAAATAAAACATTTAGAGAAGAATACAAAAGGAATTAGTGAAAATGAGCATTAAAAAAAGGTGTGTTTTCAGAGCACTCCTAAAGCTTGTCAGTGTTGAAAGGGCTCCGAGGCTAACAGGAAGGCCATTCCATAGCTTCGGGGCAGCACTTGGTCCTAAGTATGACCAGGGGTCATTGATCACCGGAGTGAAAAGGTCTGCTGATGGATATTGATCATATCTGATATGTAGGCTGGTGCAGTGCTATTGAGCGCATGGAAAATTTGCACCAAAACCTTGTTGTCAATTTGACTACTTATTGATAACCAGCATAAATCTGCAAGAATTGGTGAAATGTGGTCAGACTGCTTCGCGGAAGTGATAAGACGAGCTGCGGAATTTTGAACTCTAAGTTAACAGTAGATGAGGTTATTTGGAAGGCCAGCATTGCATTACAATAGTCAAAGCGTGAAGTAATTAGTCCATGAACTAGTGTTTTTTAGTGTGCTTACAGACAAGCAGCGTTTCAGACAACTATTTTCCTTAAAAGCATAAAAGCATGACCACGCAACTGATTTAACTTGGCGGTCCATGGACACTATGCAGTCAAACACAACACCAAGATTTCTTACAGATTCACTGGATCTGATACGACATGCCATTGATGGTGATAGAAATATCAAATATGTCCAGTGATGACCTCTGAGGTGCAAAGCAACACCTTGGTTTTATCACTAGTGAGCTTACGAAAGCTGGTATCCATCCATATGTGGATGTTCTCCTGAGAGACTTCTTATTGCTGGAAAGAGTAACATTTTTACATGGAATGTATAGGAAGAAAAACAGGACAAGTGATATAATTGTAGTTCTGTTCTCCTTTTTTTGCATATTTTAATTATTGTCTTCTTAAATTAGCGCAAGTCTCTTTCCATAATTGCAATAAAAAAAGTTAAGAGGTAAAAAAAAATCTTACATGTTATTGTGATGTTTGTTGTTATGCAAGTGTTGAGAGCCAAATCTGGGAGCTTCCTGGTCTGTAACTGTGTCAATGCCAAATTGACTGGCTGAAGTCCAACCTTTACCTGAACTCTTGTCACTTTCTTCAAGAGCTGAAAAAGACGTAACACAATGTAACAATATGATTAAGTGATCAAGCTATCAAGTGTAACCTTTTCTTTCAATATCTTTCTTCTTAAATCTTGTGCAAATGTAAATGGATTTGTTGACCTTGCACTTGTAAGCCAACAGCACTATTATCCAATAAGCTACATATTCTCATCGTTCGTTTAAATTTTACATTCAGCTCTGGGGTTAAAGGATACTATCTACAGCTGCTGCATCTTTCAGTCCTTCCCTCATCATAATCTTTAATTAAAAAAAACTTACTTAATGCAGACATACTTTCCCAGTTTAAACATCAAAGTGACTTTGACAAATTTCCACTTCTTTGCAATTTTTAAATGTTGGAAGTAAAATCTGCTTAAAGTACAATGATTTTAGTGACATGCTTTTAAGTAGTCAGCTTGTTATAACCATAAAAACTGTTATCTACCCACAGCATCACATGTTCTTTAAAAAGTGTTTTTTTAGCTTAAGCATTCATATTTTTCTATTTTTCATTTTGCTCAATATGCTATGTCAAATCTATCAACATTCATTACCATGTGGCACTTAGCACTTCATTCAATGCACTGTTAGAGCAGCAATATTTCAGTTACAGGTTGATGTCATATCCACAGGATAGTTTGTACAGGTAAATAAAACATTTACCAGCAACAATATGAAATGTCAATCACTTATACTTGACCGACTGAAATCAACCACATTTGACAATTGTAACCTATTAAAACCCTCGTAAATTGATGAGGTGTTACAAATGAGGTGCTGCATAAATTTTACAGAACATTGTTTAGACAAACTTTTTGCTTGTTAGCAAGTTCAATGGAAAATGCCAAAGCATTTTGAAATTTTGTTTAATATTTTTTTCACAAGCTGTATAATGTCACACCAGCTCCAAGATGGTAGACAATTGTTGATTTATTGTCCCAACATCAGCAGTTCAGTTATCTAGAGACAGTGTCTGCTTGAAGCAGATATTGTGCTAAATTCACTGTCAATATCATGCCATGTACACCTAGCACGACACCAAATCCAGTCACATTATCCTGACACTGGGCCTACAAGTCTAGGAACTACCCTTAAATTTGCTTGAGCATAAGTAAGGGAGCTATACCACTACCATATTCGAACCCAGGGCCTCACATACCTGGAGCCGACGCTCTACTATTTTATTTCTCCTTAACACAAAGCAGATTTTGGGTCAGCTTTTCTGACCAATCATAATTTAGGTTTTGTTACATGGTATGGCAGGGAGCCATGCTCCTTCACACATCTGAATTAATTAATTCCAGCATATAAAATAATGAAAAAATTGTGATATGCAATGGCTTATTTGTAAGACAACACTGAACAATTTATCTGTCATGTGCAATATTAGTCTTGTCAGAAAATATATTTCTATTTCTAAAGACTGGAAAAAACAAACAACACATTGGGCTGTTGACACTATATGTAATGTTCAGGAAGGGAGATGATAATCTACAGCAAAATCTGTGTCCAAGCGTCTATGCACCAGACCAATTTATGATATATACTAAAACACTCGAAATAAAAGACTATACCACTACAAACGATGAACAAGATAACAGAGTAACATATCAATTATTGAACAAATCGAAAAATCAACAACGTTTAGACGGCCGAAGGCAACGTACTAAAAGTCGAAACATCTTTTGTCATTCAAAGTGGTGATGCCGATATGATGGCCAAGAAAAAACAACAATATAAAAATTAAGGCAACATATTTCAGAAAACATGTGGATTAAGGATTTATCATTGTACCTGAAAGAAGTGACATACTTTACGCCATTGGCGAGTCTAGAAAATGGAGATGAGAATGGACAACGTCAAATTGTCGCGATATTTGCCATTTCTGCAAATCCCTCGGAAGAAATGCCGAATGTATATTGTCGTAAACCGGTTGAGTAAAAAGTAATAAAAATAAATTGCGTCAAAAAAGGGACAAAGAATTTACATTTGTGCAATGTTTCAGACATAAAGACGTTAAAAATGGTTATTTTCGTTTTTTCAATCATTTGATATTTTACGACATTCCCAGCGTGGGATTTCCCGCGTAAAGAACAATAACCTGTCAATGTGTTCAATCTAGCCAAAGTTGAGTAGCCTCCCTTACAATTATTTGTTTAAGGTAATATACAAAACTATTTATCTACAAGTAATATATATTTTTCCTTCTGATGAATACAGTAGTAACACAAAAATACACCAACCTGAACAGCTGTTACTCAACGTTTAGAAATACTTTTGGAAGCGTAAAGTTACCTGTTGTGTTTGCCTCTTATGACGCAACACGTGAACCCAAGACCGCATGGGCGTGCCACCAGTGCGTTGCGAAAGGTACCATAACTTACTAACATTCAGTGGGCAACTCGGCACACGTTTATTCTTTTACCGTGTGTTGAGGCAACGCTGTCAAACCTTACTAACTGTGTTTGTAATTCATTTAATGGTAAGATAATGTAAGCCACGAAAGACTCAATCTGACTTTTCATAATTTAATCTTCAAGTTTTAGACGCTTTACGATTTCCGCTAAATGTAGACTTCGGGTCTAGCTATTTTCAATGGCAGTTTAGCGAGCGACTTGTTGCTTACATTATTATAAACTTATAAGTGAGCAAACAACGTGTCTCAATTGTTATGAGAATCATTCTGGTTCTGTATAACCTTACACGATATAGAACACCAGGTTTAGTTCACTATAAGAATCGATGCTGCCATACCAGGACAAATGTTGCGTTGATTTTCCCTAACTTTTACAACTCGCATCGCTTACTTCATCATCATTAATTCATGTTGATATAACAATTGTTTAAAGAAAAGAAATATGGTTTGTTTTATGAGAGTTCCGGTTATACGCAGGTCTCAGAGCTGTGAACATTTGGGACTAGATAAGAAAATTATTCGAAGTTAAAACTGAATTGATTTCCCGACTTGACGATTTGATAGTCCGATTATTTTTAGATGATTTGCAATTTGTAGATTTCGTAAGATTATAGGAAGTTACTCGCACCATTACATCAAATAATGAGGTAATTTGCTCACCATATATGATATTTAGCGAGCACATTATATTTAACTTTGATGGCACTAGCATATAATCTATGATTGCAAAATTTACACATTACCTGGTCTCTTGGGATACCTTTTTTCCAATTTCTAGAGTAGTATAAAAGCAGCGATAACAATTAACATGCCAATGCTTTTATGTGAGTAAATGGAATAGTAGCATATATGCATTGTTCTGGATTTTAAGAAATGAAATGTTTTGATATGTTTGTGCGTGTCACACCGAGAAGTTTTATTTTTTCAATCTTTACTTGTTTTTTTACAATCATGCAACCTTTTTAAGAACTGTATAAAAACTTGACCTACATTCACAATGCTGTTTATTACAAATAAGACATACAAGTCATGAACAGGTTGGATTTTATTGCACTGGTTTAATCCCGGACCAATTTAGAAGTGTTCAATTTAAAGTAGGAAAAAACAATTTATATACAGTAATTATTAATGAGATATAATAAGCGAATATTTTTAGACGCAGACTATGTTCGTGTACAATAATGCGTTTGCAATTACTCTTTTGTTAATTACCAGTATCGAAAATGGGTCATTAAAGTTCACAGCATAGGGATTATCATGTGGCAAGTATTCTTGTAGTAATTTATCAGCTCCTACACAATCTATTTCTTCTGCTTTTCTTGTTGTTGTTTTTTAAATTTTATTATACCTTGCCTGACCTCATCTTGTGTAATAGGACTATTTAATACAAGTTCATATTTTTCATTTACGCTTTCATCTGAATTATTAGAATTAAATGGTAATTGGTTCCCTTATAAAGCATTCTTATATAATCAATCCACTCCGATGAGTTTGTATTTGCGTCTCCCATTTGCTAACTTGCTCTGCCATGAGTTTTCAGATTTAACGCGCGCCATTACTAATTCGTTGTTTTCATTTTATTTCGGAAATATTTCTGTTTGCCTTTGCACACATTTCTTAAAGCGTGTTCGTGTGTTTATGTAAAGTTGTAAGTCAAGTTGATAAGTCCCGCAGAACCGTCTTAATGCACCATATTTGTCATGTTTCACTGCTGTACAGTCACTGTCCCACCGCTACTTTCATTCCTGTTAGTATATGAGGTTTGGTACATTAAGTTATGCAGGAAAAAAAATCGAGACCTACCAGTGACTACCAACAATGCATCAGCGTCGAAAAAACCCTAGTTTGAATAACCGAGTTTTGACTGAAGTTACATTTTTAAACCGAATACACATATTAAGCTCCTTCCATTTTGATTGTTTTAAAATCCTATGCTCTGATCCGTATTTTTACAATTAATTTCGTTCATTATATAACCGATTTCATACAAACGTATAGACATGTATTTCGGAAAATTAGTATACAAACAAATCTTTCTTGTCTGCATCTCATTTGAACCTTTCTATCTACGCACCTGGAACTACTCAAGTTATCGTGAGTATTGGTCTGAACTTTAAAAAAATGACACATTAGTTTAATTACTTCTTACTTGGAATGATAAATATGACTATAGAAGACCAGACAACAATCAACTACTGTATATCAAAAAGTTGTGCAAATCATGAAAAATGATAATCAACAGCATTTGCACCGTTGTTAGTTATACAAGTGAAATTACCGTCTGTATTTCCGTGAAGACTCTATTACACTGTGAACAACTCTGGAAAAACAAACTTCAGTTGTCTATTACACTGTGAACAACTCTGGCACAACAAACTTCAGTTGTCAATTACAATGTGAACAACTCTGGTACAACAAACTTCAGTTGTCAATTACAATGTGAACAACTCTGGTACAACAAACTTCAGTTGTCAATTACAATGTGAACAACTGTGGTACAACAAACTTCAGTTGTCTATTACAATGTGAACAACTCTGGCACAACAAACTTCAGTTGTCAATTACAATGTGAACAACTCTGGCACAACAAACTTCAGTTGTCAATTACAATGTAAACAACTGTGGTACAACAAACTTCAGTTGTCAATTACAATGTGAACAACTCTGGTACAACAAACTTCCGTTGTCAATTACAATGTGAACAACTCTGGTACAACAAACTTCCGTTGTCAATTACACTGTGAACAACTCTGGCACAATAAACTTCAGTACGGTTTTTACACGATGATTTACATTCAATACTTTTAATAGTCCTTAGGGTTGATCTCATGTCAAATTTCTTATTAAATATATTTATTAAGGAGATATTACGCCTCAACATTTATAGAACATCTTAAACTCTGCTGTTACGATATTCTAGCTCATTTATAATATGGGTTCATAAACTAGTACTTTTCAAAGTTTAAAAAAATATTTTGTTCTTTTTTTTTAACGAGCTACTTCCTTGCATTGAATACAATTATATTCTATTTAAACATATTGTCGTTGCTATATTTCCTACAGTCATACTTTCTCTGGAACAAATAATGCAATTGATACGGAAAGTTCAAAACAAGAAGTATATGACACAGAAGACTTACCCAAGCAGCCTTATTGGCCTAACTTTGGCCAGAATTTAAATCAAAATGAACAAATATGCGACGGTTGAAACCTATTAATATCATAACACAGTTATGTTGAAATGAATATAAACACAATGCAGGCCGTAATGTATTATAAAACTGAAAACAACAACAACAACAATAATAACAAACAACAACAGCAACACCACATGTACCAAGACTCAGTGACGCAGTCAGCGGAACACTGGACTGCCGCACAAAGGGACCATGGTTCGACAAAATCCGACAAAAACAAGCATTTCTAAAAAATTTGGATACTGGATTTCATCAATAAATTACTGGTTCAGAATTATTTTAAACCACATATACTTTAAAGCTGTCATGGATATGGGAAAACATCGTGCTAGCCAGCTGCATTATGGCATGTACATTCACCAATGAACAACAACGCGAATATTCTGTTGATACCCAAATGTAACTTCATGATGTTATATTGACGTTTACTAGACAAATAACAAGAAACAAGATTGGTTAGCTTTAAGTTTTAACGTGAAATGTCAATAGTCATTAATGTTTTGAAACAAAATACATATATTTTGTCTGTGTGTGTATGTCTTGGTTGTAACCAGTCATTGATTGATATTTGTCCCTTTTTCAGAACAATGTAAGCTTGAACCTTGTGTGAGAAAAAAGACACGAATATGAATTTTGCTAAGCTTAGTTTATATAAAGTGACAATTTAGTGTTGACCAAACACTAACCTCATTATACAGTCAAGATCTTAAACTTTTGTATGTGGTATTATTTTATTGATCTTTCAAACTAATCTATTAATCTTTATTAATCGGATATATCGCTTTCATTTTATCACAGTTATCATGGTCAGGCTAGTGATCGGAATCTTGACAATTGAGAGCCTCATGCTGGTAAATGAGGAAAGTCACGGATATCGTGTATAGAGGTAAATATTGGCGCACGCATCGTGACTGCACGTGGCTTATCTTCGATTCCGGTTATCTGAACCCATCCTTCAATATCACGGCAATATGGATACCACCGAGATGTTAAACTTGGAAGCTTAGTAATAAGACAGACTTATGCACGCAGACATCAATGTGCAACATTTGCAAAATATAACATGTGTTTTGTGAAAGGACAAATGACATATATACTATATATTTACGCAGCGAAAACCCGGACCTTCGAAAAAGAGCAACAGTTGTGCGTAGTCAAATAATATTTACCGTATTAATGTTATAGACATTTTGCTGTTCTGTATACTGTACTAAATATATAACTAACTAAATAACTGTTATCTGTAATCAACAATATGTATGCACACAGGATATTAAACTTCGGATGCATTGGAATATAATCTAACGTCACAACAATAGGTACGTTTTCCTTATATGGACCCAGACATACAGATGCGTGTGTTTTGCATGTTCATCGACAAGATACTAATTGTTTATGCTTTAAAACACACACAACAACAAGAACAAAACGATGTACATCACATTGTCACATTTATTGTAATTATAGCGACGTCCAGCTAATTAAGTGAAGGAAGTACCAAGTCAAACGTCTAGACAGAACCAACAAGGCATCTTAGGTCAGCTGGAAGACCTTATCGATTTAGGTTTTCACTCGAATCCATGCGGTGAGGGTCCAAGTATAGTCAAAGGAATAATATACAGGACTGTCAATCGGCCACATGCTCTCTAGATAGTTTTTGCCTACGAATGAAGGCGCATTTATATACTTACTGACATGTTGCTATCAGAGAGAACCTGTCTTCAGAGACCATATGTGGTCTTTAAAACCTGTTTGATTTTACGTGTTGTGTAAATGAATACCGTCATTGTACTATTTTGTATACAATATAAATGTTTTCTCTGCGTATGTTTCAGTTTTAAATGAATTTTTCACTGAAAGTCTCGCTCATTACGTTTGATAATAATTTGCATCGGGAATCCAAACAAAGCAACAGTACACACTTCGCATTGTGTCAGGCAGTTTTGCTAAAAATTAGAGTAGGTAGGCAGTGTAATGTAAATATCTTTGCTAAACTTCACATGCTCATTAGAAACATACTTGATTTCCTAGTTGCTGAATGCTTATAGCTACGTTTCCGACATATATATTCAAATCGCTTTTATTTTTTCAGTGATATTTTCCAGATACAACACTTATGGAGGAGTTTACATCGACTGAGTTCGCCCTGGCCCGTAATTTCGGGTTTGACATCACGATGCCTGACAGCAGTATGGGACTGGCTGGGGCCCTGCACCAGGCCTACATCGACCGGTGTCAGGCACTGTACCGGGAGTTTATCACAAACATGACATCGCACATAAAGGCGGAAAAGGACATGAAGAAAGCGCTTGGAGACATCCACACAGAGCGGATGAATAACATGCGCTACTCGCTTTACTGTTCCCAGAACAACGAACTGGACCCATTTACACGCCGCCAACCCGAGCCATCGGTATCCCCATTGCAGACAGAATCCAGGGGAAACACTCCATGGGGACTGGACATCATTCCTGATGAAGATGAAGACGACATGGATGAAAAGGTTTCTAAAAGGCCTAAAACGGCTCCGGTCTTGGACAGCCGCAGCGAACACTCTCCATCACGCAGTTTTAACAGACCTAAAACAGTAATTTCAAAAGAGTCAAAAGAAGGTGGTACTATCACGGAAGCTGCTGATGACTCGGGAAATGTAACAAAACCAACAATAATCGGAATTGTTGACCTGGAATCAGAAAGAAGTTCTGCAAGAAAGATTACTATCGGACAAAACTCGTTTAACAAACTGGGTCGAACAGAGGTGTATGCGAAACTTAAGAACAAGCAAGGTCGGTACCTAATGCGACCGCTAAATGTTCAGTATGATGGAAATAACACCGAAACAAGCGCAACAACAGCATATGATCCTTCAAAACGCAAACTCGCGTTCGATCCTGTTAATGAAAAGGTTGCTTTGGTAAGGCGTCTGACAACATTCCAAAGCCCAACCATATCATCGGATCTAAAAATCAACAACAGGGTTCCCATTCAAAAGAACCTTAAGGGAATAGATGCAAAGCGGATCACAGTTTCGGAAATCTTTCAAAATGCGCGGGATAGACAGACTCGACATTTTCGAATCATAAAATTCAGAAATATCTCAAGTGAGCCGGTTTTAACTGCAAATTCCGGATCTAAATTAGTCTTGTCAAATAATCCGACGTGCAGACTTTCAGATAGGCGCGACGTCGACACACGAGACCAAATGCACTCCGTGGCTTCTTTCACCGCTACCCGACGCGATAAGGCTTCATCCGCATTAGGGCACCATGGAGTAGATGAACCTGACCTCGGGTCATCCTACGGGAGCCAGCAACAACAGCCGAGATCCATCCTACACTCCAGTCAACCTGAGGGGGAGGGCGGAAGGGCCAGAGCGGGAACTGCAACGTCCGATTTGAATCTAGATGCTTCTTTCAGAAGGTCTGGATCCAGAGTGGCGTTTGCTCGATCCGATTCTCAGCTCTCTCACCATGCATTTAACATTCCAAGAGACACAACGGACCTTGCAGCAAATTTAAATGGTCAGTACGGCTCAATAAAGAGACCTGGGAATGTTTCTTATAGTGCTGGATACGGTGATGGTCCAGATCACCAAGCTGACTTAATAGACCAAGTGGCCCAAGTCAACACATCAACTGGAGTGCCATATGGTGGGAAATCGTCCCGGAAACATTCCGGGATGGAGCGACCTGAATCATCTCTCAGTTTTACGTCGCCAAAGAAGCCAGATTCTCGGACAAAGACGGATTACATAGTAAAGAAACAAAAGGAGATGGATGAACAGTTGAACGCACAGATGAGCGTGTGGCGCAGACGAATGAGTGCAAAGTCAAGCGCCGCTAAGTCAGCGAAACGAGCACAGTCAGGAAAAGGAATTAAGCTTAGAATGATATAAGTGACACTTTTAAGATAATAAATCACAAAGACCGAAACTTCGACAAATCGTGTTGACTTGTACATTTTACGGGGAAAGGACAATTGAGTTGTTGTAATTTGTTGTCCAAACCTTATTTGTATACTGATATATGTTCAAACCGAAACTTACAAGCCAAAATACAAATTACCAGCCTCAGCAAGTTGACCAAAAACTGTGCTTATAGCTTAAAGCGCAAACTTCCACTGTTTAACACCCATAATTACCATGTTTTTTCAATCACTGGGTTATAGAAAACTGTTTCTAAATGTGTTTTCGTAAATTTAATATTCACAACAAATTCACTAAGGTCTTTTGCAACCTTCCTGTTAGCGGTATCAGAAACAAACCAGTTTCGATCAAAGAGATCCGGACACATTTACAATAAGCAAAGTTTGTTTTGAAGCTACTCAGACTGGTTAAAATTTAGTTTTATATTTGAAAAGCAAAACTTCGTTGAACCAGAATGAAAAAATGATGAAAGTATTACCTCCGATCACAAGATATGTGAGTTTGTTCATAAAAAATACAGTGTTCTCTTTAGGTTAAAAGAACTAAATGCGTCTCGGCGATTTTCTATTTAACCGTTTTAAGCTCACCAACCTAGTACCTCTCTAACGCAGTCCAAGTAATAAAAAAGTAGTGTACGCCTTGTGCATATGTCAGTCACAACATATAGAATGGCTCGAAAGTGACGCGATTTCGATAAATACAAAGTCGTTGATGCGAAGCATCAAAGGCGATTCAAAAACTGGTTCAACAGGTTAAAGCAATATGACGCAAGTAACAAAGACATATTTGAAAAATTATTGTTTTTATTCGCAAGTTTTCAGTACAAAATCTCCAGAAATAAAATATGTATCATGTTAATTCCTGAGACCATACAATGATTTAAAACAAAATTATAAGAAAACCCGACGCCACTTAATAGATGTTCCAAAATGTTACATATGTAAAAGAAAACTAAAGTTGCCAATATTATAACAATTAACTACACAACACAAGTGAACAAGCAGAAAATGCACATGTGCAGCAGCCTTACACTACACAAATCATTATTGGTTAGGTTGTATTTTTTGGGAACGTGGCATTTTTTCCCCTAAACTTAGCCTACCTCACACATTTAAAGTGAAATGGGTAAAGACAATCTGAAACAGAACGATCTTGTATGTCCTTAATCTCGATAGAACTAATGTTTTAACAAAGCGATGTCATTACTAAGTAAGTGCTATTGTGGTTAATAAATACACAATGAACTGACATTAATAATACAATTTAACGCAAGTTGCTGTCAAGTGAAATGTTATATGTCATTCGACATAGGCCCGAAATACTACTAAAAATGAAAATTTACTTTTATGAAAAGCAATATTTTAATAGTATCCAATATGAATACTGCTATTTAGCAAATCTGAGTGTAAGGAAGTAATAATTAGTCTGAACACAGTATGTTATGCAAAATGTTCGTGTAATAAAAGATCCAGAGTCCATAACCTTAACCTCTTGACAAGGAACACTTCAACCAGGTTATAAATGCTTTCTCCATGTGTTGAACGTTTCATTAAAGATCATCCGAATCGTTTATAAGATCCTTTTTGAAAACTTGTCATAACGGGTAAGAAATAGGAGCCATTCGATCCAGAGTCTAAAACCTTAACCTCTTAACCAGGAACACTTCAAGCATATTATAAAGACACTCTTGGGGCGTTGCACGTTACTCTTATGCAAGCAAATTGACCATATGAATCTTTAATAAGATCCTTTTAAAAAACTTTTCGCGACAGGACTTGGGTTTGAATTTGATACCCTTTGATCCAGTGTAGAAACACATAATCTCTTGCCAGAAACACTAGATGCTGTAAAACATTCTTACAAGCTGGCTACAATGAAAATGCTATTTTTAGATTTGCGCTGACCTTACAGGAATCGTTTGTGTATGTTGCGAGTATCTTTAAGTTTTGCATAGACATTGTATCTAAAGTCAGTTTTTACGTGAATATTCAATTGATCGTTCAGAACAAACCTTTTTTCTGGCTATGGACTGTTTTGTAGCTAACTGACAATCTCAATTTGTTGACTTACCGAAGAGTATACCCATCTACTTTCGTAAGAACGTACCGTCTCCATGTACATATACGGGAGAGGTTTAGACATTGTATTAACAAAAAGGAAATAACCAAAATCTCTCACTTTCTGCCATGTTTGCATGAAAGTAATACACACAAAAATAAATATAAAAAATGCCGTTTACCGAATTAGGACCCGTATTGTATCTCCGTAAAACATACTTACTACATGCGCAAATTTCTGCGAGCATTTCATATATACACTTCGCGCTCTAGCGCGTCACCAATGCAGTGTGGGCCGCGTGGATCTTTGTTTTGTGTACATATGCAAAACTGTGACAAAGTCGTTTTAAATCATAATAAATAATGGATTAAAGGTGTCCGCCGACAGACTGCCTAAGTTAAATACATGTTAACACTATCTTACCTGTGTTAGCGGGACTTTGGCAGTATTTTCTTCACAAACGCTTAGTTTAGTGTTTGTAAAGACGATTTATATTACTACCCTAATTGTACGACAGTACACTCGTAAATAAATCGCTTTAATTGTTTTTACTTTCTTAAGGACAATTCGCATAATGAGATCACGTGATCTCAAAAGCGAGCGATCATGTGGTTTAGTCCTAATTGGTTTGGTGAAAAAATTGTTGGTCCAAGCGATCGGACCTTTAAAGGTGGTATCGAAGATTTGCCTACATTAATTTTTACATGTAAATTGTAATGATAGTAAACCATGGTCTTTGGATGTTTGTGAATGATAATTGCCTGTAGGTACGGTCTTCCTTTCAGTAAAATTATTAGTCACCAAATACCCAATCTGTAATTTGCCGATCTATTTTAATTGGTCTCCTTTTGTGTGTTTCTACGAACTCTTATACAAGTCGAGGTTAACAACGGATATATTTTAATTAAAACAAAAAATGGAAAGTAACCATATAATGTATTTTCTTCTACGTTTTTTTCTTAGCACAAACTGTCGGACACCACCTGTAACATACACCTTTGGCACCAATTAACCTAAATAATTAAAAACCAACATAAACTTAATCAAATCAAAAGAATTATCTGTGATTTCTCCAGTTATGCTTTCAAAACATTTATTTCAGTCATATGAGAAGGTGACCATTTTCTCCAAATAAAATGCTGCCCTTACTGTAATTTTATTTCCTGAAGACACTGCCAGACAGCATGACCTGTTTAGACATGTATGGTCGACCACATATCAGCATTATACTGTAAGATCCACCATATATCAGCAGTATACATGCCAGATCCTCCATATATCAGCATTATACATGTAAGATCCGCCATATATCAGCATTATACGTGTAAGATCCACCATATATCAGCAGTATACATGCCAGATCCTCCATATATCAGCATTATACATGTAAGATCCTCCACATATCAGCAATATACATGTAAGATCCTCCATATATCAGCATTATACATGTAACATCCACCATATATCAGCATTATACATGTAAGATCCTCCATATATCAGCATTATACTGGTAAGATCCTCCATATATCAGCATTATACATGTAAGATCCTCCATATATCAGCATTATACATGTAAGATCCTCCACATATCAGCAATATACATGTAAGATCCTCCATATATCAGCATAATACATGTAAGATCCTCCATATATCAGCATAATACATGTAAGATCCACCATATATCAGCATTATACATGTAAGATCCTCCATATATAGGCATTATACATGTAAGATCCTCCATATATCAGCATAATACATGTAAGATCCACCATATATCAGCATTATATATGTAAGATCCACCATATATCAGCATTATACATGTAAGATCCTCCATATATCAGCATCATATATTTAAAAGCCACCATATATCAACATTATGCATGTAAGATCCTACATATAATATTAAACCCAAATATACATCTTTTAAAATGATACATTAGAAACGATTACCACCTAACCTCAACATGTAATCTGATGGTGACTTGTACACTTAAAATTTATTTCAACTTTTCCAATAATACAGTAAACATTTTTAACTTCAAAGTAACTTTTCCATTAATACAGTTAACATTTCTTACTTCAAAGTTTTTTTTTCAAAGTCTAGATTCCACATACTGTACTAAAAAAACTTTAACAAATCCCTCAATAGCAATATTGTGTTATTCAATGTTAATATACCTCAGGTGTGGCAGCACATGTGTGCATGATGTTATAAACTGACTATTTAAAATAAAATGGTATTGTAGATGTAAAGAAATGAGCTGTTTTTATAGTTTTTCCACTGACTGTGGAGAGTTCCCATGAGAAATATATGAGCAACGTGCTACAAACACTATTTAAAGTCCACTACTAAGTAGTGTTCTCTGTGGTATTTTATGCTTAGAAAAATGGCCTTGTCAGTGTGTATCAGCACTTTCTTCATATTTGTTTTGCACATTCAGGTGGTTTGATAATTGGTTTAAAACCAGGAGAAAGGAGACATCATGTGGATATAGAAAATACATTTCCTCCTCGTATATTAAAACATGAAAAAACAAAGACAACAACACAATTTACAACATTTTTTCTTTAGTAAATCAGTCACAACTTCCTTAACATTTTAACTGAAATCCATAAAATGTTGACAACAGAATGATTTAGTTTATTCTACTTGATAAATAACACAAGGTCTTGCATTGTGCTTGCTTTCAAACTAAGTTAAGTAACATATCCCATTTAAAGATTACACAGAAAAGTGGATGAATAAGTACAGCCAATTAAGGACAAAAAAAAAGAATAATTCAAGAAAACTTTTTTATAATGCATGTCACTTAAATTTTAAAAATAGATCAATGTGAGTTGTTATATTAATTTTGCTTAGTGACTTAACATTTTATGCTAAAAATAACAAAAGGAGAACTTTCTCATCTACATCAGCCATTTAATGTGCTGTGCTGTCTTGGGTGCAGACTGCCATATCACTGCCCTCCATCCATCTCTGTCTAGAGCAAAGGCAAAGCTTCTTCAAGTCCTCTCTGATGATAGCATCCACAGTTTCCTAAGACACCTCTGCCACATTAAACCAGTCGCCTCCTTTACTTTCCTGGCTTTTTTTAACCCAGACATTCTTTCCACATGATAATACTGATCATTCCAAAACATTATCAAGCTTTAACTGTAAATGTAAGCATATCACATATCAGATGAGCAGTTCTGCTGCCTCCAACACCTAAATCTCAACCAACTTTGTAACCAGGCTAAGTTAAGTCTATTACAGACTCCAGTCATTGTCCAGCTTACCATTTTAATGTGTGACAGCTGGGAGATGTGATGGGATATGAAGGATCCACTGCCTCCAAGACCTAAAGCTATACCATCTCTGCTACCATGGTAAGTTAAGTATGACATTCAGTCTCGATATTGTCAGACTACTAATGTGTGAATGTGGGGAAAAATCTAAAGTTCTCTCATCACAGTCAGTCCACTACCTGGGCAATCAATTACAATCAATGACTTAGGTAGTTGTATGACTGTGGGGCGGTCTATCTTGTGTACCTTGGGAGCAGACACGCTTCCTCAACCTCCTGGGACTCACGCTCACCACTGCCAAAATCACCTGTGCCACAAGCCTCTGTCATTGTCAATCATGTGTGTCAACAATATGATGGTATGTGTTATATGTATCATGTGATCTGAGAGCTGGGGTCAGCTATCACAACTTCAGAAGGATATCCCTGAGCTAGACAGCGAACTAGGTTGTCCAGGACTGATGCCTAGAACAGAACACACCTAGGGAAAAAAAGAAAACAGGCTATTGAAATTCACAATAAATCATATGCATGTTTTCTTAATGACAAATATAATGTGTTTGTATGATGTATGGAGTTAGAAACAAAACAATTATGGGCCAAGTATGATTATACATATACATGCCCTATTAAGCTAAAGTTTCAAATACACATGTCAGTATTTATGGGTGACAATTTGCATGAGATAAAACTGGTACCAATTTATTCTAACAATAAAACAAGAAACGTGGCTATGCCACGAAACCAGGTTGCATGTGAATAACTTTGTCCTGGGCCTTTTCAAATTTTTGGTATATGTTGCAATGCTCATAGGATTTTGTCATATTTTCTTATTCATTATCACAACAATCTTACTTGTGCAGTGTGGCTGTCGTAAAAAATCTCCCGTGCATGTAATCTATGTTGTCATTTAATTCATCCTATAAGGATTGTTACACGTATTTCCTTTGATGGACATTGGACTTTGGTGCCCCAATTCCATCTTCACATGAACAAGAGGCTACATCCATTTACTCTTCTCTGGTCATTTTTTTCTTGATTTAAAAAGTTTCTATAAAATTAACCATATTTTGTGTAGATCTTACAATCAAAATAATACCCCTCTTTCTTCTAAACACTATGTGGACATTATTTTTCAATGATGTCACCACTTTCGTTATAACATATAACAAACATCTGTGATTGGACATTTTTTATTCAAATAGATCGGTTACTTTTCATTGCTTGCATTTGAGAAACCCATCAGGAAGTGCGAGGTTAGAGCCCTGTAAATCTGGAGTAAGCACCTTAGTTGGTCCATATTGCCAACCGACCGTTCCAAGGCGGTAACTGTTGGGTTTTCTCTTTTTGTTAAATGACTCAGCAGAGATTTGTTATTTTACATTTGGCTTGCATGTGAAAACCTTTGTCCTGTGCCTTTTCAAATTTGGTATATGTTGCAATGCTCATAGGACTTTGTCATATATACTTATTCAATGATTTAACACAAATTATTAAGCGGAAACCTTTTATTTTAAGTAACAGTGACCTTGACCCGACTGGCCCGAAATCCAATCCTGAGTTAGGTCTTCATGCAAGCTTGCTATATCCAAAAGTTTCAGCAAGATTAGTTAATCCAAACTAAGGTTATTGACAGGAAAATGTTTGTCTATTTTTAGTAACAATGGCCTTGACCGAACTGGCCCCAAATCCAATCCCGAGCTAGGTCTTCATGCAAGCTTACTATATCCAAAGTTTTGAGCAAGAATGGTTTATCCAAACTAAAGTCACTGACCAAAAACTTTTTTTCTATTTTTAGTAAGTGACCTTAACCTTGACCCGACTGGCCCCAAATTCAATCCCAAGCTTGGTCTTTAAGCAAGCTTGCTATATCCAAAGTTTCAGAAAGATTGGTTTATCCAAACCAAAGTTATTGGCTGGAAACCCTCATGATGCTGCCTGGCAGCCTGCTTGCATGTCCGCCCACCTTATCTGCCGCCCACGATACCCCAATCTAATTGAGATTGGGATTTTGACGGCATTTTTGCCGATACTGTGCAGTGACATGAATGTTGCATCCATGTCACCATGTGACCTAGACCAAATCTTGCAAGTGACACATGGTCTTCATGTGACAAACACTTGTACCAAATAAGTTTAAAATCAGCCAATAAACAACAAGCTTACTTAAACTTTGCACAATGATCTTGACCTTCAAGGTAGTAACCAGAATTTTACATAGGACAAGTCATCTTGATGTAATGATCACTTTTGTTAAATAACTTTAAAAATCTTTCCATAATCACCGAAGTCGTGGGCCGGACAAGAAAGCTGAACGGTAGACAGACAATACAGCAACTAGATGCTCCCCACAAATTTTTGTAAAGGAAACATAATAACTATGAGCAATATCTAAACTGAAAGGCTTTAATATGATTTATCATTTTGCTTTAGTTACCATGACAATTATCAACACATTTGGTTTCTGTTTAATGTAAAAGTTATTAATACTTTATTAAGAAATACTTTTATTTTTCATTGTTATGAAAGACATATTATTTTTAAGACAATAAAAATTTACACATACATTTATCTACTATCATTACAGAAAAGTGGTGTTACCAAGTACCAACCTGTTTGAAGCGACTGCGTATATCTTCCAGGTGAGACTGCAGGTATGGATCTAAGGGGTCGGTCAGAGAGTAGCTCTCTGCTAGAGCTGCAATCTTTTCTAAAGAATTTATTACCCTGAAAAAAATATAAAATAAAATCTACATAAGTTTAAATATATTTGCTATGTTAGTGATTCTGTGAATAATAAAATCTGTATACACAAGCAGCTGTCAAATAATCTAAGCTGAGCCAGTAGAACCAACAACTTTTAACTCTTCAGACCCTCACCATGTGGGTTTGAGTTCCAGCCAGGGTGAGATCTTTCAAGCAACAATGTTTTCCAGCTAACCTATTATGTGCCAGTTGTTCTACCGAGACACAAGTCAGGAATCTTCCTCTACCTATAATTAGCTGGACATCACCAAAATACAACATTATGAAAATTGTGTATACAAATGAAAATTGTTTAAGTTAAAGCAAAAATTCTGAACAGGATTGGGTATAGTAAATTGTGGATTCTAGGTTTTTTAAAGTCTTTACAATGTTTTTCTTCACACATAGATGAAGTGTAAACGTTTTTATGACTTATGCATTTTAGATTATAACTTGTGACCACACTCAAATAGATCAGTCATATACCTTTGTTTAGCATTTGGATCGCTTTTCATCTTTTCTAGCAATGTCTTTGAAAAGCCAACATAAAATCCAACCTGAAAATCAATAACAAAAATCCTTAAAATGTTAAAGCCATAATATCGCTGGAAAAACAATGCAGCGGGTAACAAAATAAAAAGTATGACTGACCAAAACAAAAGCAATTAAAGGCTCATTGGGCCCAAATTTAATTCTAATGAACTGATAAGCATTGGTTGAAAGCCTAAATCATAATACGGCTTAATTCTTTGTTTGTTTCTAACATTGTACCAACACATTTATTTATGATCATACTGCTGCCGTCTAGCAAGTACTGGTGGAAGAAGACCCCAAACTTATCTCTGGGTAGTTTGTTTGTTGGGTTTATCGTCCCAACAACAGAATTTCAGTTATCTGGAGACGTTCTCCACTTGAAGCAGATATAGTGCTGCCTTTACTGTGTACAGCATGCCGTGAACACCTGGCAGAATACCACACCCAGTCACATTATCCTGACACTGGGTCAACCAGTCATGGAACTGCCCTTAAATTTACTTGATTGTTAGCAAGGGAGCTATACCACTACCATTTTTAACGACTTTGGTATGTAGCGACCCGGGATCGAACCAGGGGCCTCTCGTACCTGCATCTGACTCTCTACCAATTGCGCTACCAGATCCGGTTTTCTGGTTTAATTTTAGCCACAGACAATTTTATAATGTTATAAACAGTTATGAATAAGGAAAAAATGTGCCCACCAGAAGTATTATGGCTTAGAAGTAGCTATTCCCAAGCATTGGCATTATTGTAGAAACAATTGTTAAAATTGACAAAACATGTATATGTAGATTATATTTAAAAATAGAGCTATTACAACCCTCTACCCTGGCAAGTCACTGTAAAAACATGTGACCTTTCAGGCATGACTGTTCCCTGTGAGCTAGCTAATAAGTTCTTGTGAGAGACATTCCATTTTAATACAGCAAACATTGTTGCCAAGTTATAAAAAAATCCATCAATCATTCATGAAGTTAGAGCCTTAGCAAGCAAATTTGTTTGACCTTTGAGCAAGACACTTTGTCTTTCTAAGGCAAACATTTATTTCAAGCAAAAATATTTTAAAATACATTGATCTGGTAAACTGTATTTTTGGGTTTTACGGCACACCGACACTTTATAGGTCTCTGGTAAACTGGTAGGAAAGGCATTGGCCTGGGTGGTTGATTAGTGCAGTACAGGCAATGTATGATGGAGCTACTTCCTGCATCTGAATCAAAGACTCATGGAGCAAATCTCTTTCTGTGAATGTAGCATAGACTTGACTTTTGACTGAAGAAGACATCAATCAACTGATGTGGAACGATGGCCAAACGATCAGCTGGATGGCACAATTTTACAAGGAGGAAGTGTCTCCCAAATGCTCAATGGTCTGACCATTTGTATGATGCCATACAATAGAAGCCAAGGCTTTTTCGACCGATTTTATAGCCAATATTCGGTCATGTTCCCAATGGCAAAACATATACTTTTTTCCCAATCAGAGAAGAAAAATTCCCAATCGAAAAAAAAAAATCCGACAAAAAATAATGCAATCCGCGGTAGTTACGAACTTTTTAAGTACAAAAATTGAAATAATTCATTTGGAAACGTTCTTTTTTATTCGTTAAATCGTTAAACGTTCTCTGTTTCCGAAATGCTTATTGATTTTGTGTAGAAACCATGAGCATCTTGTGATTCAGAGTATAAAATGTCTCACAACAGCAAGTATTACCGAAAAAAATTAAAAGTAACGGGAACGCCTAGAATTGACTTGCTTCTAAAGCAAGCAGTGTTAGCAGAGGTGGGATCATCATCGAGTAAAGTGGAATTAAATAAGACCAAGGATAATGTGATTGGGATTCAGAAAGAACAAGAGTCAGAGGAGTTACCATCTCAGACTTCTGATTTGAGCGCAAGTGTCACTTCAAGTGACGATGATGAAGAGCCTCCGGTAAAACCAGTGCCAGATCAAAGACTTTTTGCTTCAGCAAAGTATGAAACAAAATATACATGGTTGTACTATAGCAGTCATTTAATAAAATTTATTACTAGTTAGGCTAGCTAATCAGGCATCAGTTGTTTATTGATAATATTAAATATATGCGGCAAACATGATAAAAAACAACATAAAAGCCCTGGAAGCCCAGAGAGAATACTTTCGAATGATTAATGGGATGGGATTTGCCGGCATTTTTGCCAATACTGGGGAGCAACATTTCTATCATTATAGCACAGCGGCACTTAAGAGATGGCCAGGGACTGAACTAGGCCGGTCCATTATACTGACACCGACGAGTCAGGTGTAATGCTGTCCCCTAAGCCCTGAGCATTAGGACTTAAGCCACTACTACCAACAAAGTCTTTGGTTTGACCAAGTCAGGGTTTGAACCTGCAACCTCCCAATCCGCAAGCAGACGCTCTACCAACTGGGTTATTGTGGCCAGTTGAATGATTAATGAATAAGGTACCGGTACTTGAGAAAGAGGCTACCTAAAGATGCACTAGATGGTCTTCATTAACAACAATCTTAAGAATGCTTGGCTCCAAAAACCAGATCTCCTAAAGCAGCATGCATGGAGAGACCCAACAAACCATACATATGCACTGTCACAGCCCAAGATCATTAAAATGTGATATTAAACATAAAGAGAAAAAGTTAGGAAGTTGCAAGGAAATAAATAGAAAAGTTTTAATGAACCTTATGCAGAAATTATGGTTAAAAACACTGTTCTATTTCTTTCTTTAACTTCTGCAATTTGACCAACTGTCAGGATACATAAAACACATGTTGCTAAGCAATAAACCTCAGATCCTATGGAGGCTCCTTTTTCCCAGCCTAGTCTGTTTCCTTCCTTAATGCCTTTCTTTCTTCCAACTAGTAAACCCTCTTCGTATCCCTCTTTCTGACTTCTGAAAGAATACCAAACACATGTTTTTCTTTGTTCTGTATGTATGTTGTATCTTATCTTCCTAGATCTTAGCTAGGCCTATAAATCAATTGATAAATCTTACCATATCATAGAATAATTAAGGCCATTGTGTTTAATACAGTATCGGTACAGTATTTACTTAACTAAGTATCGCAATATACCAGTATACTACGACAGCCTTGGTAGGGAACAATTGCATACATTACAATCTTAAAGCATTGGTTGGTAAGAATTGTACCTGGTGGGAGTTATCTAGCATTCGGTTATAGGCCGGTTTCACTCAGTGCGAAGTATCGCGAATTGTCATTACCAATGAATACAATTTCATTACCATATATATTGGTAAAGAACTTTTGAAAAAAAAAAGATATAAAAATATCCTACATTTCCTCTGTCATAACAATATTATGAAATATGTCTTCGTCTTCTGTCATTGTTTTTTCTTTCAATTATTTTTTAGCTACAAGACTATCAATAATGCAAATTAACGAGCGTGTGAAAATAACGGTGTCGTTGTAAATAACTCTCGCATACATTTCAGTCAGAAACGTCAAATATTTTGTAGTTTATGTTTCGTAATTTGTGATTTTGTAAATTTAAAAGGGTCAATAAATGATGCCTCCAGGTCGAAGGTTTTTGTCTCATCAGAGTAGTAAGACCCAGAGTTCTGGGTAAGCAGGAACTTTATATAATATGTTTTTCATAATTTTGACATTTCAACTTGCTTTGCAGATTTTGTAAGTTTCCATTTGATTTTTTTTTTTATATGTTACGCAGCCACACTTTTTTGTTAATTTCAGCTATTCCAGCTATTTTGGCAAGATCCCAAACAAAAGTCTGGGTAGAACCAAAGCAAACCACATCAGCTGGAAGATCTTTCCATATAAGTCTGTTGCCCAAAACAGGACTTGAACTCAGACGTTAGGTGCCAAGTAGTCAGCGGATTTTTAAGCACTTGGTACTTTAGGATTTTATAAAAGCAACATTTTTAATTTGAAAAGAAAAAACAAAACAAACAAGAACAAGTGAGTAGGATATAGTTATTAGTGCAATGGATGTCATGCATCACATATGGCAACTCCCGAATCTTACTAGTCCAGCAACAACATGATCACCGAACCTGGTAGCGTAATCGGTAGAGTGCGGCTTCAGGTACTGGAGGCCCCGGATTTGATCCTGGGCCGCGACATACCAAAGTCGTTAAAAATGGTAGTGGTATAGCTCCCTTGCTAACGCTCAAGCAAATATAAGGGTAGTTCCTCGACTGGTTGGCCAGGTGTCAGGATAATGTGACTGGGTGTGGTATCATGCCAGGTGTTCACGACATGCTATACACAGTGAAGGCAGCACTATATCTGCTTCAAGTGGACACTGTCTCCAGATAACTGAAATACTGTTGGTGGGACGATAAACCCAATAAACAAACAAACAAACAACATGATCATTTCCTTAGCATACATGATGCACAGTTTTATTTTGAGTTTATGCATTGGCAACAAAGCATCTACAGAGATAAAATATAAGGGAATGTTTGCAATCTATGACAAAACATATTGCATTGTCAATTGGAAAAGAAATTAAGACTGCCTGAGATACTTAAATCAAGAATGTTAAACACCCAGCAAAAATTATAAGTAAACTTGCTTTTGTCTTACAATCTTAACAAATGTGAGATTTATTTAAATGTTAGGCTGTTAGAAACTATATATATTACCTTCATTTTAAAACAATAAACTTCAAAAAATATCTGGGGCTTGAGTTTCTTTGCCTCAGTTTCTTCTGAACAATCATTCTTTTGCATTCCTAAGAAAAGAAGTTGAACAAAATGCTTTTTTTGGGCAGAGGGCAGCATGCAGATGAATAGCCGACATGACCTAGCCACATCCAGCAGATGTTATAGATCTTTTAATTGATAGAAGTCAGATCTATCCTTTGATATAGCTCCTCTTTTCTGATGATGTCTCTTATAACATACAATAATCTATTTTATGATGCATTATAACTGTAACAGAACAAAATAAATTATAAGTATATTTTTCTATTTTAGGCATCCTGATGATAAGGATATCAACATGGTACCATTAGCTACATTGGCTGTGTTACCAAAGCATGCCCACATCCCAGATATCCCAGGAGATAGCAACATCTCTTTTGAAGCCATCCTCTATATTTTTGGCTTCTTTGTGATGTGTTTGCAGTATACCAATCTTTATAAAACAGTCTGGTGGTTGCCACATTCACATGCAAACTATGCTTTGGTAAGTATGTTTATAGGAACTATTTCCCACAAATAAAGATTTTGTACATGTAATGATGTATACCATTAAATTTTAGTGCAAAGGAGATAACCCTACTGTAATTTGTTTTGTAGAAAAAGTATTGTCTAACATTGATTTACAGTGCTTAAATTTGAGCATTTTTTTCTCTTGCAGTTTTTGCAAGTGCAAATATTTTCAACTCGCGAGTTCTTTAAAAGAAAGTATTGAACTACATTACACATTAATACAAGGTAAGATTTGGAAGAAATTGAAGTCAGTGATAAAGTAATTTACATAAACAATACAAAAACTGCTTGTGTTTATGTTATAATCATCAGAATAAGTTTCACTTAACCTTTTTTATTATTAGAACATTGACAATTTTAACATTAATAAACATAGTTCTATGAAATGTTTTTGAGGGGCATACAGATCTATACTGAGAACAACTCTGTGAACAGGTTTGTATTGGTGTTTAAGACCTTTTAATTAACATTGTGGCACTGATCCAATTTAAGGTCAAACTAGCTGTGCAAACATGCTTTACATGTGACGACATCTCAGATGGTGCATACTCCTTGCAAACTTTGCATGTTATTCTGTTTACAGTATACATGTATATTCAAGGTTTTGACAGAGTATTTCAGGTTAATATATAAGTCCATTCATATTTTCATGGTTTTGAGGGATGCAGTGACTGTTTGTGGTGGATGTTGATATTTTGGCTGCTTTTGTGGTGTTTGTTTCGACATCTGTACCTTTACTGGTTACAGGGCATTTAAGAAATTGCCCATTTTGATGATTTAAATGAGAAGACGATACATAACAATATGCACTGTAAACATAAAGGGTATCAAATAGCTTTCCCTGTGTACTACAAGTGTGCATTTTGTCAGCAAAGTTAGTAATTGCGATCTGAATCATGAAAACGTTTAAAGCTTGTTGCATGGTAAAGCATCTGATTGACATGATAAAGATTAATGCAGTCTCAAAAAAGGTTTGGCCTAAGATTTTGTTGTTCATTTCAGGACTCACAACATTTAGCAAGTTCATTTTTTTGCAGTCACTATTGCAAAACTGACTCGCATTTAGCCAGTATGGAAGCCTAAATTCAAGCACTGGATTGCAAAAATAACACTATTACTTTCATTATTGCTTCATGGCAAACATGTTTGTACCATTATTTTAGTTATATTGTTTTTATGACAGAATTTCTATCTGATTGACCCCTACTTGGCTGGTTTCCTGTCCGTACTCATGAGTCGGCGCCTGATCTGGTGTATTATTCAAGAGGTAAGAATAGTATCTGCAGTAGCTACTGTGTATGATAATCTGCTTAAGCTTACTTTGCTCTTAGCTTTCCAAACATTAATTGATCATGCTTAGGCAAGTAGTGTATATGTAGATGGCCAGGAACTGTCTGATCTGGACCTATATTATTCATATGCTAATGAGTCTCCAGGAATGAGTCTAGTCACCTTTAAGTTGTAACCAGAAAATTCAGTTATGGTTAATAAGGATGTCGCTGAATGCTTGAGTATACAACTGAACATTGTTTCTTTTAGTTTTGACATCAATAATTATATATTCTACAGAAAAAAAAAGTATTTTTTTTTTTAAGTAAACATTAACACAAATCTAGTCCAAGTGAAATGTCAGTGCATTGTTCACCATTAGTTGTCAGGTTAATAACACTAGTGTTCTCTCTCAATCATCATCTTGTCTACATAATCCTTAATGGAATAACCCAATACCTTGTTACATTGTTTTCTTACATCTGATCAGACCATGACCTGCGTACCCATTGTGTTATCTGAATTATTGGTTGGCAGTCCACGAATTTACATGATCATTTTCATTTGGCTCATAAACAGCGCTGTCTCTGTTGAACACCCCTCCAAAAAACAACAACAACAACAACAACTTTCTTTATAATTCTTTGTTTAAGATTTAATTGCTTCAGCATTTAATTGGTATTTCAATGTATATGTGCTCATATAACTATAAGTATTGAAGACTTTCTATTAATCTTAACCTGTGCTGAAATGCTGTTTGTGTTTCAGTCCTCCACATTCCTACAGTTGTATGGTGGCGGTGCTGGTAAAGGTATCCTGTACTGGTTAGTGCAGATCACTAAAGGATTACTACTGACTGTTACACTAGCTGCACTCTGTTTCACAGGATACCATGTCCTCAAGAACCACTCTATACTCTACTGCCTGTTCTTATGCTGCCCGTAAGTAGCACATACATTTGTAGACCTGTTTTCTGTATACCTGTACACTGCAATTATGTTTTATAGACACCCTGTGTTACTATTGAAGTTGTCCAGCTGTAATGATAAAGACATTTACTGTTTGTCAAGTCAGTCTGTAGAAGTGATGTGCCGATGATCGGAAGATATCGATTAGCGGCATGTAAAAGCTTCTGGATGTCTGATAATGGATGTCATTCTCTCATAATTGATTAACAGAAGAGTGTGATCGCGCGCCAAATAAAGGTATGGGGTCTGGATTTTACAGTTATCCTGCCGTAAAGGGAAATCACTCTGTAAATTAAAATGGCAGCCCGTGAGAATTACGAGAATATAAAAATAGAAAGGAAGTGAAAAAAATGTATTTTGTTTTTGAACCACCAAATGCTTTGTAGAAAGTGGCAGCAAGTACACTATATTATCAAGTAATTATGTAAGCTACTAATCAAAAACCATTTGTAACACTGCATAGATTAATAAACCGATTATAATCGGTGAAATGGCATCGGAAGTGGCAACCAATGATCGATTATGATTTACAAACGATTACCTGACACTGGTCTGTAGTGAAGGTACTTGCATTGCAGAAATGGAATCAGCCACTTTTTCTGTCTGTTCATCAACGTAGGTATATACATTGGAAGATAGTTGAGACATTTTGTTTTAGAAGAAAATGTATATAATAACTGTATTTTTCTACCCCAGGCATCTAGCAGTCGCTCTATAAATATGTCTGTCCATCCCACTTTAGTGTCTCATCCATTACTTCCATATCATTTGCAGTACCTCAATCAAAATTCACCACGATACAGACATACATTTGAATGTGTACCCTGCATAACATTTATAACTGCATCCATTGAGGTTAATGTTTAAGATCATTCCATGCAAAAGTCTACTCAAGTTACTTGATCTGAACCTCAGCCATAATTTTGTCATTGCAACGCTCCTTAAAGTAAACTTTACCATGTTACAGACACTTTAAGGAGTGTAATGCACAACCCTTTAGGTCAAGATCATATTGAAGGAATTTCCCCCCAATCCTTACTCAACCGCAAGAGATTACCAGTATATTGCTAACACCCATTCGCAATTTATAATCATATGCTGGTAGTTTCCTTTTTGTTATTTAGTTTATTATTTAGTTTACTTCTTACACTTACATAGATTTGATGTTCGGTATTTTTTTATATTGATTAAAGTTACAAAAAACAACCATTACAGTTTGATTTTCATTGTGAGTTAACTTTGCACACCATATTGTAATTTCTATTGAATTGAAGGTTTGTATAGTCAATATAATATGTAGAAAGTTTTTTTCATGAATTGTAATTTCTCTATATGGTTTCAACTATTGCCCAAATTAATGTGTTCATTTAATTAAAATAATCTTACAGCAGTTACATGGCTCGCATACATTTCTCTTTGTTTTGCATGACATATGATTAATTAGTCATCAGTAAACACACAAACAAACTTTCAACTTTAGTATGCCAGAAACACAAAGCTAGCTCAGGTGGTAGAGCGTCGGCTTGTGGATCAGGAGGTCGTGGGTTCGAACCCGGGCCGGGTCAAACCAAAGACTTTAAAGTTGGTAGTAATGGCTTCCCTCCTAACTCTTGGGGCTAAAGGGACAGCATTACGCCTGACTCGTCGGTGTCAGTATAATGGACCGACCGGGTTCAGTCCCTGGGCACCTCATAAGTGCCCCTGTGCTATAATGATAGAAATGTCGCTGCGCAGTATCGGCAAAAATGCCGGCTTATCCCAATCCCAATCCCAAAGCTGTTCACTTTGTGTCTCTCTGCAGACTCTCCATTATGAGTCAATTGACTGATCTTCAAACCTCAGAGATATGTGGTTGTCAAGGTGATGTTGATCAGAGCAGTTTGACAGTGAGGGTGTGACTATGTTATGTTTTTATAAGCAACTGCCAATTACATTTCTCTGGGCAATTATTGGTGGACTGAATGCACTCAGGGACTGTACATTGTTCTGATAAAGATTTAGGCACATGTCAAAGCAAGTGACCTCTAGTAACCTTGTGCTTGCTTCAGGTGACAGATATTTCTTCCTGAAATTGTTGATAACCTGCAGGTACACAATAACTTCACACAACACATAGATATCACAGACTGAGTATGTTTACTTGAGTCGCGACCAAATTATAAAAAAAGGTGAAAATAATTACATTAGTCAATGGGGTGGTAGAATGATTGAGGTCAGGACAAGTGAAACTGAGAACTCAGGATCATTACACCGTAATGGCCGACAAGTTTTCTGAACTGTTGGTGCATACAATCTATGAGCTATTGATTTTTACCTAAGACTTAAAGCCCAAAAGTAGGGGTGTTTACACTGCATGGGCACACACATTCTATAGCACGATATAGTAGCTTTTGATGTTTAAGTGGTGTTGCCTTCACTGGTGTATGGGGTTTTCATTGGTCATTTATAACCAGAAATCACTTAACAGCCATTGCTGTTCAGAGCTTCTTTTTGTCACACTAAAATACTGTCAAGGGGGACATTTTCCCCCCAACAATAAAATTCCAATTTTATATATCATTTTGAAACTTATTGTAACATTTGTTACCAAAATATCTTTTTTTATATTGTGCAATCTATACTTTCTTTAACTGTCATACGTATAAATTAAATCTAGCAGATGTATTAATTGCCCAATTCTGTTGTTAGAATCTTACAAAATGCACCCTCTTAGTAATGTGAAAATCAAGCATTATTTACCCAAAAGCCAAAGAGCCTGGTCACCTCCCAAAACCAGATAAAACCTTACTGTTTGTTTTGTAACTAAAATCTTCAAAATTTAAATATAAGCTATACACTCTGGCACAATTATGATTCAGCAATATTATGATAAACAGATGTTAAATAGTTCCTTGGCCAACACTGATAAAACTCCTCCATTTGTCTCTTTCTTGTACCTTAGGTGGGAGTTCTTAAGGTCTGACATCTAAACATGTATACATAGATCATTTCCGGCCTGCCCTTTTCCTTATGAATGAAGTTTCTGGCTGTCTGCCCAGAATGACCCTATTGTAGTGTAAGAAACAAGGTTAAGCCTTGCATTGATTAGAGTGTTGAATGCTCCACGATATTATCTTTTCTGAACAGAGTTGTCCAAGAGTTATATATTGGTAATATAATATTATTTATTTTCAGTATTGTGACCTATGTGTTCCTGTTTGGTCCTACACTGAAGCCTCTATATGTCAAATCTCTCAATTGGCCTTCCATGGTTACTGAAAAACTGTCTCCACGGCAACGCACTGGGAAAGATTCCTTCTCAGACACAGAGACAATTCTCAGTCATAATTGTGTACTGACACCAGATATTATACGTGAAGAAGTGGAGTTTTTAAAAATAGATTTCAACAATCGAGTGAAGCAGATCCTTTTCAATTCCATGTTGACAGCATATTATATGACCTTTGTACCATTGTGTTTTGCACAGGTGAGTAATAAAAAGAGAAGTATGTGGCAGCTGCACTGTCTGTCCATCTTTTTGTCTGTCCAATAATTTGTCTGTCTATCCTGTTTTGGTGTGTCAGCGATAAGTTTCATACATTTTTAAAGTACATCAGTCATACTTCACCATTTTAAAAACTAACACTTAAAGGTGTGTCATAAATAATAGTTCATGTGCAATGCTCATGTTGAAGGTCAATGCCATATTTAAGGACATTGCAGCACTTAGGTCATATGCCAAAACCAGTGACATTTTTTATTACCTTACAAGTATAATTGACATAGTAGGTTACAGGTTTAATTGACACACTTTGTATAAGTTACTCGCAAATTTCTAATATTGTAATAATACTGTTTTTTACCTTTTAATAAGTATAAAATGGTTCATTCCTTATTCATTTGCATAACGTAAGCTTTATGTGTAAAAAATGTTCTATCTTGAAATGAGTCAGTATTATATGCAGCAGACCTACTGTCAATTTGATATGAAATTTGTTTCCATACCGTCCATTTATCCTCAAGGTTTGACAAACACACAAGATAAACTTGCTTTATTTTTTTGAGTCTCATGTCATGTTGACATGTAATGTTAACTGCTATTCAAACTGACATTGTGAAGGTAATTTTCATTGACAATTATTATTTGTTATAAAGGCAGAAACTATTTATTATCATCTGATATCTTGAAACTTTCCTACCCTTTATATTTGTTGTTTAAATGTTAATGTGCAAGTAAAGATTAACAGCTATTTTGAGCATGTGAATGCCAATAAATGCCAATAAATGTATAAATAAAAATGCATTATAATACAAGATGTTTATTTGTGAAATAATATAAGGTTGGGCATATTTGTTTGCTATGCATGAACACTAACTGCACTCAGACAAAAGCATTATGTGACACTTCTCTCAAAAGTAAAACAATAGGTTTGATTTGTTTAAGGGCTAACTTCCTTCATACTGAAATATACTTCCCCTACACACCTACACACAACATAATGGTTTATGTAACATTTTATTGTTTTATATACAACCTTTATATGAAAGTAGTTATCCTTTTTAATATACATGTCTTAATAAACTAGAGTGGTGCTTGTGTGTTTAAAGCTATCCACTTGTAACATCTATGCCCCTCATCAAGTAGATTTAAGTTGTTTGCAGGATAAAAAAATGTGTGGAGGACTCACAGTTGACCAGTTAGTTACGCCCTGGCTCTTCCCAATATATATATATATATATATATATATATATATATATATATATATATATATATATATATATATATATATATATATATAACAGAACCAAACAATTAATTCCCCCTAAACACTTGTTGTAATGGGAAGGAAAGAACTGACATTGATTAATTGTTAACAGCGTGCCACATGTCAATATAAAGTATAATTTCAATTACCCTCCACATTAATGGTAATGCAATTCTACTTTATTGTTGGTTGTTTGTATTACTTCATAGCACATCCAGAATCACTGCGAGACATGCTGGGTAAGGCTTGTTGGTAGATGTTGTCACACTTGCTCTTGGAATACCCATCCCCTGAGGTTATACAACTTTGAGCTGCCATTTAAAATGATTCTTATTGATCCTGTTGGCCAAGGCTTGAGGTGATATAGCTTTGAGTTGAAGCCTAAGGCCATGGCTGTGGATCTAACTTGGTCAGTTTGGTGATGCTAATCAGCACTGAGACTTTTCAGGTCTCTGTCAGAACGAAAGTCATTGTGGAAAAAAAAAGTTAAAAGTAAGAGGCTTAGAGCATACTGTCTTATTTACAATCCCAAACCAACCACACCCTTGTCAAAAAATGTGTATGTTACTATTGTTGGGACAATGTTAACAAACTGCCAATTCCTTTATATATAGTAAGTAGTTGTTTGTCCCATTTTGATGTATATTAGGCATGTGTAAGGGCTATACATTTGTGATAACCTTGCATACTAATAATAACAAATTGCATACTTATACTGACAACATCCTGGGGAAAAAATTCTTAATTTCCTTACAATGTTTTTTTTTTCTCTCTCAAAGATGTTTCAAATTCCAAGAGTGATTGTTGTGAATAGACTGATATTCCTGTATTTTATTGTTGTCTTACTCTTTATTTATGTTGTCATTGTTACTTATTTCTGAAAGAAATCCTTTCTGTTGTCATTTTTGTCATTATGTTGTAGACCTCACCCATTAAGATCACCAATAATTTTAGGGAAAAACAACTTCCTTCTCCATTAGTAAAACCCATGTCTTAACCCCTATTATTCAGGATATTTGGCCATTCATAAAGTTTCACTTCACTTTTAGATTTTAAAATACTACATATTATATTTATCTGTGTTTGTTAATTCTTGACCTGCTAAACATCACTCTATCAGACTAAGACAAGGGAGGGAAATGTCTAATCAGGATCTTCACTTTTGGCTGCTTAGTCTTAACAAATGTCATGGAGTTAATGAAACTGTAAGCTAGAAATGAACCCCTGGTATTGGTTCGTTCACAAATGCTGGATAGGAAGTGGATAGGAAGAATTAACAGCAGTGAATATAAGTTATAATATTGATGACAGTAAAAAGTGCATCTCCTGATGAGGCAAGTCTGAATGGTTGCTTGATGATCTGCAGCTGCACTATCAAAGACTATCAAAGTCATTGACTTCCTAGTCTCATTGAGACACGTGCAGTGCACAAGAACCATCACTCTGCACCTCATGATTTTTGAGTTATTGCCCTTTGTTTAATATTCTTTTCTGGAGCATAACTCCAACACTATCAAAGCTATAGACCTGAAACTTCACAAGTGGATAGATCTCATTGAGATGAAGGAAACTACCCAAGAACAATCACCCTGCACTTCATGATTTTGGAGTTAATGCTTGTTGGTTTACTTTATTTTTAGCATAACTGCTACATTATCAAAGCTATTGACTTCTTGAAACAAAGACAGGTCTTATTGAGACAAAGTGCACTGTAAAGGTACATAACACTGTACTTCATGATTTTGGAGTTATGCCTCTTTGTTTAATATTCTTGTCCTGAGCATAACTCCTACATTAAGAAAGCTATTGACTTGAAACTTCACCTTTGGATAGATCTCATTGAGATGGAATGCAATGCACAAGAACTGTCACTGTACACTTCATGATTTTGGAGTTATTACCCTTAGTTCAATGTTCATACTTGATGTTTGTCTGGACCATACTTCTACATTATCAAAGTTTAGACTTGAAACTTCATAAGTGGATAGATGTTATTGAAATGGAGTGCAGTGCACAAGGACCATCACTCAGGTCTTCTTATTTTTGAGTAATGCCCCTTTCTATACAAATGTCATTACTCTCATGTAAATTTTTGTATATTTAATGTTATTCCCCTTTGATTTTTACCCAGATTGCAGTCCACAATCATGCCAGAGTGCATTGCACAACAGTGCACAGCAGTTTGGCAGATTAAAGATTTTTTTTTCATGTTTTTCTTTTTTAATCTCTGTTTTTCTTGCAATAACCCAGAGTGCAATCCAAAACTTTGCCATACTGTATTGCACAAGAGTGTACAGCAGTTTGTTTCAAATTGCTCAATTGACGGAAGTATTTTACTCTGTCTTGTAGTGCTCTTGTATTTTATTTTACTAAATTTGAAAATATGATTCCAAACATCAAGGGTTTGATGTTGTAGCACTGAAATCTGAACAATTGCAGTATCAACTTCTAATGCACAGGACTCAGCCTTTATTTTAAGTAAATTTCTGGATGAATATAATATTGTTGATTCATTCGACTTTTATTTTTTTGTATGTAGTCATTTGGGACACATGTACACAATACATAACCCATTAACTATCCAAATGTTGATAGCAAAAACAGCTATTATAAACAATTATAATTTTTGTTTTTGCCTGCAATGCCTTTTTGAACATTTTTCTAGGTAGCTCTATTTAGATTAAGCTATTTGTTCACTCTTGTATATATTACAGTAAGTGGAACACAGTATGGACCAGATTGTATTTTTCTTCCTGTCCTAGAAACAGTGCATATTCTCAGCAAAATTCACAACTGCTTGGTATATCCTGGGAGAGATTTCTTTTCATGAATGTATTGCCTATTTGCTTACAATGACAAAAAAATAATTTATATTAGGCATATCAGTGCATAAAGTAATATTAAAACACCTTATTGAAGAAAATGACTAAAACTAAATAGAAATAATGTTAAATGTTTAAATTTTGCAAAATGTTTTAATACAATTACCTCTATTTTTTTGTAGGTAGTCTTAAATATTTAAATGTACATAAATGAAGCAAACATATGACAGCCTGTTTAATATGGATGTTTATCAATTAACAGATATGTTGCATTTTGGCCTTAAATTTGTTTGACTTACTGAATATTCTATAATTATTAACAATTTTAGACCCTAAAACACTCTTTGGATGTAAAACATCTATGATCTTGTTATATAAAACTGAGAACGAGGAATCTAATAGATCACTAGGTATTTTAGAATTAGAGTTCCTTTTTTTAAAATTTGAATTAACATGCCTTCAACTTTACTAAATCATCTTTTTTTCTTATTATGCTATGCATTCTCTCTTTCAGACTTCAGTTGTTTGCCCATGCTTAATTAAGAATAATCACAAAACACCAATGATGGTAAATGTACACATGTTGTTGGACACAAGGTGATTGTTTAGGTCATTTAAACTTTCAGATGTTAAAACACTATGACTGTTGTGAATAATTGTGTATGACACTTTAGTGTTCAGGTTCTTTTAATGGAATATTGAGTTTAAAACCAATTAAATATAAAGGCTTTTACCATTTTTGCAGATTTTAATGAAGACAATTTTTAAAGAAAGTCCACTTATAACAAAAAACAACAACAGCATGATGTCAGTGTTGAATTCCATTCACCATACTGTACGACAAAAAACAACATGATGTCAGTTTTGAATTCCATTCACCATACCATCAATTATTTTGGTACATTAAAAACATTCATGAATAATTTATAAAAAAGCCAGCTTTAGAAAACAAATTAAGATCATTGTTAAGTTTCACAAAAATTTAATGTTAATGTTATTTCTTCAAATCTGTTAAATTAAGATGATACAAAATTGACATAGACTCTCAGAATAATTAAAATCATGATAAGAAGGTGCTTTTCTTTTCAGCTGTCTTCCAAGGTTCTTTTGCATTGTTGTGTAGCAAATCTTACGTGAGCATTGCATATTATTCAAAATATGATGTGCTGCGACTTTATGCTTTTTCGTCTTATAATTCATAGCTTAATAAAACACAATGTAACATAAAACTGTTCATTTCTTAAGTGGAGTTCTACTTAACAGATAGCTCCCGATGAGCTGTATTTATGTTTTAATGGTTAAAGCTTCCTAGTAAAGGTAGATCTCAATAATTTGACCAGTGTATACACACACTAGCCTGCTAGAATACACACTGAGTAGGTAAACCAGATAAAGTTGTGCCAGACAAACCCAGATTATATTGTTAAGAAATAGAGACAAGAGGTATTTGTTGCATTAATTTTCATTTTCTTAAGTCTTTAATCTTTTTTGATTTTGTTTTTCACTATTCATTTTTATCTGAATGTAGTTTGAATCATTTGCATACTCATTTTTGTTTTCATAACATCAGTTAGTATTTCATTATTTAGATGTCCTTGTTGCATTTTATGTAGGATAAATCAGTTAAACTATTTGTTTATTATTGTTTGTACTTGCCCTGTTACATGACAACATTTCTTCTTTAAGTATGTTTTTTTATCATGAAACACAAAATTATAACTTTAATTTAGTTAATTCAATAACTGAATAATGCACTATCAACATACAGAATTGTCAAGAATAATTTTTACTAAGTACTGTTTATATCATGTAAATGCTGACAGAATAAAATGACCAATCCACAGATCTATAGCTTTAAGTCCCACCCACTGTTACTATGTTCCACATGCTTTCCTCCAAGATTGCTGATAGACTGCACTAAATAGTGAAATGTATGGATCGTGTGCATAAAGTTTGAGAATATTTCAGTTTCTTTATAAGAAAAATCTTGTGGAAATGGCATTACTGAACTCCATTATATTAAATGCATTGCAGCATGATAATATTTATTGGCTGAAACAATTTTTTATAGCTTTAGCTTTGTTTCAGCTGCTGCCATGATTTCAATTTAAACATCCTAATAAAATCCTTTTGGTTGTTACTTAAACTTAATGAGAAGTAATTATTGTTACATAGAACACAACATAAATGTTTTTGTATCTTTAATTTATTTAATATAAAGTAACATTGTCTTTATCTATACTGTAAAAAATAATATTCATAGCTATCCAGTCTCCAAAAAGTACTTCTCTGTACACGGATCATACATGCCTGTTTTAGCTTCCAGTAATGTAGGTCGTTTCTTATCAAATTGTGAATAAACATAAAAAAATGCCTGCTTGCTTGCACCATCCTTTTTGGCATATATCATAATTAATTCCAGAACCTCAGCCATTGTTTTTGGATTAGTAAAAAGATTTGACACTGAATGAGTATATAACTAACAATGACCTGCATGCAATACAAGTCATCATAGGATTCATACACTGTCTAAACACAATTCTCAAACTTGTATACCTCATATTGGTAAAATGACTGTCCAAGAACATGCCAATACAGTTTCTCTATTTGTTTGACTTTTTATAATAATGGCAAATCAAGAGTCAAATTTGTAGATTGATAATATGACCCTCCTCCTGCTGTATTTCAGAACACCCTATACTATGACAGTTGGTGGGTAGGGCAACATGTGTTCCTCACATGGCTCAGTGCCTTCCTGATGCTCAGCGCCCACTTCCTCCCGCCTAAATATCTTGACCTCATGCACCGCTGTGCCCAACATCTAGGGCGCTGGCAGAAAGTTGAGGGTAGACATGCTCATGTGCCGTACAATGCGTAAGTATGAGTAAAGTTCAAGTTTTTTACTTCATTCCTTAGTTTTATTTACAAACAAGAAGCGCATTTTAGTAAGTAAACAAGCATTTGGCACCCTTAATGAAATTTCTTTTAAATGTTAAGGCTGAAATTTTTAAGAAAAAAAAAATGGCTTAAAGTCAAAAACTGGTTAAACAGATGGGCTGATGGGCAGCTAAGAAGTGTACTTAAGCTTCAAAGAATTTTTCATACATGAACTTTTACATTATTTGCCAGATTTTCTTCATACTTTAGTAATTATATAAAGGCAGCCGGTGATGAGACTCTGTTGATTGCAAGAACCACAACTGTTGCCTCTTCAGTCTTTCAGTTATCCCCTTTTGTTGTGTTTGCTTGTATTGAGTATAATTCCATAATTATGCAGCGAATTTGCTCAGACTTAGAATAGAACATGGGTAGCTTATAATGTTAGAAAGTGCAAGGCACAAAAACATTAAATGTTTTCTATAGGTTTCCACATTAGAAAACAGATGAAAATTCCTCATTTGCTCCACATTATTATCTTAATTGTTTTGTAAATGATTTATTGCTTATTTATGTCAAACTGTATTAATTTTAACATTCAATCTAAGTACTGTACATAAAATCATTCTTGAAAATTTTAAAGGAAGAAAATCAAATTTAAATGTATTTTCTCTAGATTCATCTGTAAGACTGATGACGTACATGGTAAACATTGTAAGAAATCGTTAAAAAAGCAAGAATTCTAAATCTGAACCATAATCAAGTGGTGTGTCTGTAATTTGTTCACTAATTGACTGATGCTTTGTCTGTCTGCAGATGGTCAGAGTTACAGGTGTGGCCCCAGGGGGCGCTGGTCAAACATGTCCGGGGTCTCTTCAAAGCAGAGGGAGTCAACGTAACAGCTGAGCCTGGCAATAGCATGCATGGAAGATTCTATGTATGTACTGATTACTTTTGTTTAAGAACTTTTAATAAAACACCCTACAATTTTTTGCTCATTGATATAAATGAAAATGTCCTTGTTGCAGAGCTCTAGTTGTACACTAGCAAACATGCAAAGTGCATGTTAAAATAAAGTTGCTAGTTAATTGGACAACCACCAACATAACTGCATTTGTAAATTAAGTCTGGAGGCCAGATGCTCAGTTCTTATAAATGTATGATTTAAACAAAAATTTGAGTGAATATTAAACTCTGCCTCTTGAAACTTTGTCCACTAGCAAATGCAAATTGTTAAAAAGTTAAATTCAAGCCCTGTGGTTGACATTTTTTGTAAAATGTTTTTAAATGAGGATATAAACAGATCGTTTGAACGTTTTCTAGACATTAATTTTTATAATTTTAATATCAGAAGGTATTAAAGTGCATGTTACATGCTGCAGTTTATTTACATGCAACATTGATTTAGCTTGTCATTTACAATAATAAATGTACAAGAACCATATTTAGCTTGACAATAAATGTCATTTGCAAGTACTGATTTGCATGTCTATGTTTACAGTACTATCAATACATTCTTTGTAAAGATGATATTTTTGATTTTTTATTCCAGTTTTTATTTCATCAGCCACTGCGGGTACTTAACTGGATGCTGGTACTGACATGGCTGTTAGTGGGCTATCAGTTCTTTTGTCTGCTGCAGTGCAGCGAGTGGTCCCACATCATTTGTATGGCCATGGTGCTCTTCTGGAACTATTATACACTGTTTAAACTCCTACGAGACAGAATCATCCTCTCCAAAACATACAAAGATGACGACAGCAACACCTCATGATGTTGGAGTCTTGATAAGCAATGAAGACATGAGATAATTAAATATTCCTAGAGCAAAGACTGAATAAGTAACAGAACTTAGAAGTTGCTTAAACAATGACTGGTGGTTATGGCCCAAAGTTTTTTGGTGTGTTTAAAACATGACAGAAATGCTGAGAAATATTTTAAGATACGTGATGATGTATTAGACAATGCTGGACAGAAGTCATAGACACATAGACATCCTCTGTGCTTTTTTTGATGAGCACACATAAGTCAAAATATTTACAGTACCTGTATACAGGGATAACATTGCAATCTTAAATGAGATGCAATGTTATGTATAATAGGTTTATTAACTTTTTGCTCCTTAAAAGTTTGGTTTGATGGAGATATTATTTTACAGATTTTTTTTTAGGATTTGATTTTTTAGGAAATATGTCAATATATGTGTTGGCACAAGTCATGGAGCTTACCAGGGTGTGCAGGGTAATAGTTAAATGATTGAGCAATACCAACCTAAACACATGTCAGTATAATATGTATTTGTTTACAAGTCTTTTAACTAATATATCTAATTCTTCTTTTTGAAATCCAAAGTATTAACTTACTTTAACAAAGTTGTTGATGTTTGTATGGTAAATATAAGTATGACAATAACAATGACTTTTTTTAAAACATTGACTCAATATTTATAATTTAAGGAAACCAGAGTTATTTATTAACTTTGTTGTCATTATGTTATATGATAGCCACCAAAGTCATATTGGAACAGATTTATCTATCAATTACTTATTTGCTAAACCAAATTAATAATGACAAATTTATCTGAAGCATCTAAACTATTCTTGAAATATTTCTTGATATATTATCACAAGTTTACATAAATTTTATTTTCATTACTTTAAACATTTTAACTGAACAGACTAATCTGTCAATTTTCTTTACCATTTAAGTACTACAGCAAAGCTGTTTTTCAATTTATCATTTTAAATGTGATATTTAACAAATGGCTCACACAGTTTTCTTACATAATTACATATAGGTATATACTAAACACATGCAAAATACATATTTTGGCATTATATACAGATTTAAAATTTACCATACAATCCTGTAGACTTATATTTTCTGACTTATTTATTGAAATTAGAGAAACTGTATTAATAAAGCATTATCAGCATGTCACTTTGCTGAGCTGCCTTTTTACATGTAAAAATCACTTCTTAATTAGTTACATTGTTAGCTTCTTACATGTCTGGACTCATTCAGACACTGCATGTCACAAAGTAAGTTAATTTTGTATTCAACATCTCTTCCTATTGCTAGTTTAGCCTCATGTTAACAATTTTGAGGTAAAATGAACATCTTAATATTACCAAAAATTGATTACTTTTAATAAAATAAAAATGTAAAACAATAAACTTGTAATTGCTGCATTATATAAGTGAAAAGTCCAACCATTACTGCTTTCTAATTAACAGAAGTATTGATATATGAATATATGATATGATAATCAAAGTTGAACACCATGTACAAACAAGATTTGGTGTGTTACAGTGACACAGGAAAATATACTATATGTAGCTATAGCTAAATGAAGGGCTATAACTCAGTAAACTCTAACTGTCACTTGGTGCTTTACTTATACAATGGATCTCCATTAACAAGTTGGGCATTTTATATATATATATAGTTTTTTTTAAAGCAGCAAATGGTGGCTAAAAAAAGGATTTTTAGTTTAAATTAGAACATGAAATATAGTTCAAATCCAAATGATTGGAAGATTTGTAATCTTTCACTTGAGAGCACTTTATGGAAAATGGTCTTGCACTTGCGGCTATGTACTTTGATGGATCAAAATTCTTTGAACACCTTTTCATTCCTATGCTTACTGAAGCTACTGCTAGAGTTTGGCTGAATTTGGGCCAGTGGTTGTAGAGATGTTTAATGCACGTTGAACGATGTATGAAGCCATACAGTGTGTAATAACAATATCTCACCCTGAGCATGATCAGGTGAGCTAAAAAAAATCAGTGAATATAAACAGGTGGCTATTGAGGAATAGCCAAGATATTGATGGTCCTGTGTTATACTCAATAGAAAATTAAAAGGCCAATAACTCTGTGAAAAATGACCAAAACACAATATGCTGATAATATGTACATCTGCACTTATTTGTAAAGCTTCCCATAAAGTATCATTGAATTTGAAGTGGTACTTGCCAAGAAACAGCCTGAACTTGAATGGTCCTGTGTCATATTATAAAAAAAATATTATAAAAGGGCAATAACTTCATGAAAAATCATCAAAACTGATTGTGTCAACAATATGCTCATTTATTTTATTTTTGTAAAGCTCGCCATCAAGTTTTATTGAATTCAAACCAGTGGTTGTGGAGATATAGCCCAAATGTGAAGTGGATAAAACTACAACTGTATAGGCCCCCTGAAAGTTTTTGTGGAGCATGACAATCAATTTCATTAAAAATTTTAACTTTTAATTGTCTAGTACCATCACGACCCAACGACGTCCTTGGCTTGGACCTCGGTGTAGGTTCTTTCATACTCCGTCGCTTACGGCAAACCCCATGCAAAATTGTTTTCTTTGTTCAGAGCAATCGTCCAACAATTACAAATGCCCAAAAATATGGGAGTGACTTCAAAATAAAAGAAATTGCTTGGGCCAAATCTGGGATTTAATAGGATGCGAAATAACAAGTCTTAACCTCCCTCCATTCACCAGCAACACTGTTATTCATTCTTAATTGGAAGACAGCAATTACAATTTAACATCATCAAAAGTAACAATACTTAACTACTTACTTAATGTCGTTTCCTCGTGTAGTTAAGTATATTATGTCATTGGCCTCAGATCTTGCTCAGTAAATATAGAGCATTTACCAGGACTACTGGCTTAACAACTTAACTTACTTACTTTTCATTCTTTTAAACAAATCAAATGTTGCATTTTTTTCTCATTTTTGTGTGTTTTTGCTAGGAAGTCTAGTTTTTAAAGTCATTAATTGTAACAGCATTTATCCATACTTTAATATTAAGAGAAACTGATTAAGTAGAATAAAACAGGTTGGGGTCCCCATCCATAAAACAAACACAGTATTTTTTAAATTGCTTACTTTATACTTTTTTTTGGCATATTTAGGCTACACATACTGACATTTGACATATGCAATAGCCTTATTTTTTTTCTAAATAAAAGCAACTATCTTATTTAATATTTAATACTGCCTTTTATGCATATTAATGTGATATATTTATGTGATATGTTAATGTGATATCAGACAAGTTTTCATTTATTCCTATTGTATCATAAACTAGAAGTACACAAAATGACAAGCTGACTTTTAATTGCTAAAACAGCACCTAGTAAAATGCATTCAGAGATGAAAAAGACAATCTTTGGTCTTGACAATGTAAAAGCTTGTGAATACAAAATATTTTTGTAAATAAATAAAGACAATATGTGGTAAAAACAAGGTTTCAATAAACCCTTTTCCCAATCTGCCGATTTTAATGAGTCACATGACCCACAAGATTCAGAACGAGACCATACATGACAGAATCAGCAACGTACAGGCGTTTCGGTAAATGACAAGCTTGGTAAACTGATCTTTTATTGTGAATGTTCTTGACATTTCAGTAAATTGGTGATTATATAGTATTTGTATAGTGTAATACACTCATTTACAGTGAACAGTATACACTGAGAGGTGCACGGATGTCACCCTGATGTCTGTATATATGTGAATGTCTTTTTTTGTGTTTATTTTGTTAGAAAAAGTTTACAACTACAGTGAATATCCACAGCAAAAAAAACAAATTTTTTATACATGAACAGTGACAAAAGTATCAGTTAAGCCTTTGAACCCCTACTGTGCAGTTGACATAACAATTTGAAGCCATCAAAAGACTAATACACACACATGGCTCTTTTATAGTAAGACAAAAGATTTACTTATGTGGAGTTTTTAACTACGAATGACGAAGGCAAAAAGAGATATTTCTTTTGTTAATTTAGAATATTTTCAGATAAGACAATCAGAATACATGCACTTTACATTTCATATTGTACTTTTTATATTCAACTTTCGCATGAAACATTTCAAGCCTTGAAAGTAAATTGTTCAAAATGGAAATCAGACGGCAAGAATGCCTGATTTTTGTTGCATTAAGTTGCCTTGTAACTATGTAACACACAAAGGCAAACAAGACCAATTTTTCCTATGTATACATAGTAAAACTCTATTCTAGAATTGTACCGATATACAAGTATCAGTCTAAGGCACATTGCACAGTTTTAATCATCATTTAACCGATAGAATAATGCATTATTGTGATAAACAAAAGATGCGCTTTGCGCTATTACATTTTCGTTTAAGTTCCTCAGTGTTTTATGTCTTACTTTCAAAGCAGGCAGTTTCTCAGAGGAAAGCTTTCAATACTTTTCGATGTCGTTCTTTTGCTATAAGTGGAAATGAGTATCCGTTACATATGGTCCTTGTTTTCGATTTGCCATGTCACGTGATTGCTGATTGGGAAACTGGTCTATTACATCTATATTGTAAGATTTGGGATTTGTATGTCACGTCGCTCATAACGTAAGAGATGTACATTGTACACATGGAGGTCAGTGAGCAATGCAGGTATTGTGGTACTGAAGAAGAGAGGTCAATTGAAGAGCTTCACCATATAGGGTGTGACTTGTGGCACCCAATATCTGAAACATATACACACATTTCATCCAATAAATTAGATTAGTAACACAATGATAGTCATTTCTGGCATTTACCAGATGTGGTGGAGGCAGTCCCCTCACAATCATCTGGGTAGAACCATTATAATACTAATACACTATGGTAACAATCCAGTTTTAGATGCAATCAAAATAGCTCTCATCATGAGTGAATTTTAGTCCACAACATGTGGGAACCTTGAACAGTTTTTGTTTGTAAAATAAACCTTTTAAAAAATATTCCAAACTTTTACAAGCTTATAGGGTAACAATTAGCTATCTCAGCGAGGTTATTACATGTATTATCACATAATTTTATGCCATTAAATTTGTTTAACCTATTTATTCATAGTAGACTGGGTAATTAGTTCTCTCAACATATATTAATCACTTTAAGCTGCTAAATAGAACCAGTCCTTACGTATGAGTAACTGGAGCAACGTGCAGTAAATAGTCTTGCTCAAAGACTAACATTGCTTTATCGTTTCTGGGCTTTGAACCTGAGTTTAACTTTAACTTAATTATACCTGAACACTAATAAAATCTCCTGGCTTTGGATCCCGTGATGTGTCCCCATCCAGTATCTGTGTACAGGGAACCACTACACCTATCCCACCATCGGTCCTTCCAAATAGGTGAGAAGAGGACTTCTTACTGAGCTGAGAAAATATTACACAAAAACACAGATAATTAACAAGATAAAGAAAAATGACAAACTGATTATATTTGCTTGAACTTGACGTGTCACACATGTGACAAACAGACCAGCATACAGCTTTGTCACAGTAAGAAGGCATGCTCTTTAAGTTGACAAAAAGCAGTAGCAACAGCCTATTTTAAGGAACAATCAATGGTCATTATGAGAAAAGTTACCAAATAAAATCTTTTTTCAGGAGACAGATTGTGAGAATATCTGACAGATATTCCAATACAGCCCCCTCAAACATATGTTAGTAGTGGTAAGAAAACAGTATTATTCTATATTAATAGAAATAGTGTTACAACCGGAGTGTCGTTTCTTTCAGCCAAAGAATCTTTAACAATCTTACAAACATATTAAGATTCAACATTCAAAAATTTACAGACTTAATTTAAGTTTAACAGTGATCTGCAGAAGAATCTTCAGAGTATTAAAAAATGAATAATGGTAAATAAAAATATCTTGACTGTGATCCTTAAAGTTTTCTTCTTATGTGTTAATGATTATTACAAAATTCTGGAAACATTGCGAATTTGGTTTGTGAATAAGCATCATTGCACAAATTAACCTTACAAGGGACAAAAGAGAATTACATGGGATTTGTTCCTATTTGTTCCTTTTCGTTTTCTGATACTTTGATATATGTATATCACTATTTAAAATATTTTATATCAGTACTTTATTCCTTTTATGAAATAAATACATTCTCCTACACATACCCCTTCCACAAGGACCAAGTGCTGTTGCCCTATCATATTGGTGTAGAGTTTGTGAGCTTCCTCTCTGAATACCTTCAAGATCTCGAGGTAGCGCCGCTGCTTCACCTCTTCTGGGACATCATCCTGCAGCCTGTGATATGCGTGAGTCTTCTGTATGGGGTGGAATAGAGCTGGTCTATAGTTGTCACGTTTGAGTAGTGATTGGAGGGAAATTGGTATGCATCAGGCCAACATTTTTCAGTTGTTTATATATATATATATTATATATACATATATACATTGCACCAATACAGTTATTTTTCTATTGTCAGTATCCTTACTTATTGGTAAAAGAAGTGCCTAAACAAACTTCTTGTGAGAACAATCAGTGCACTCAAGGTTACCTCGAAGACCTCCTTAAATAAAGTTCTCGCCTCCACTGAATGCTCAATATATGCACACATTTGGCTTAAACAGAAAATTCTTTTCTTAATTCTTTATTTTTTTTTAGTCTATACAATTCAAAGAAGCAGTCCACATAAATTGTTTCAACAAAAACATTATAAAAAAAAACTGCCATGGAGACTATAAATATTAAACCTGTCTCATGCTGTAGGGGTAGGCATACACCATACTGTAGTGGACCTGCCTCACAAGCTCCACAGTGTCTCTATGTGCAGACTCTGTCTCCCCACAGAACCCCGAGATCATGTCACTGGTGAGGCACACATCTACAACATAGCAAATCTAGTTAGTAACTAAGTAGAGAGCAGAAAGGTCTGGAGGATTGGTGGATTGCTGTGCTCAGCAAATTGCAGTACAGGAGTATTGTCAAGTTTCCGGACAGATATAAGGGACTCATCTGCCAGGAAATGGGTATATTCCATTGACAACCATGCTTCCCAGAATATGGTAAAGGAACAAAACTAGCTATCATTAGAACTGTATAAGTTTTTATAAAATATTTCAATCAAGTACAATGCTAGAAATAGATAAGAATCAATTGCTTAAAGTAAAGTAACTAAGAAAGTATAAGTTGTATCTTGATAATGTTGTTATTACATAATTCAGAATTGAACTAACACAATTGAGAGTCTCTTCCCACAGATTACATTTAGAGACAGAATGTTGGTACTAACCCTCTCCTTCACCATGCGAAATACGCTCTGTGTTAGTAGATGAATATGATTTCTTACTTGAATGTTCAGTTTATGACACTTTAAGAAATCAATATATCAAACAATACTATTACAACTACAAGCATGGTGATGTTCAATGAATTACAAAAATCAGAAAATAATATTAAAGTAAAAAAACTTAGCATCTACATATACAAAGCCTTTGAATTAAGAAAAGTTATATAACAAAATTAATTTAATAATTACTCGTTTCATAAAAAAAATAGAAATGGAGAAATGAAGATAATATTACTACATAAACAAAACTTTTTTTAGATCACGTAAACAAATTTTAAAAGAAAAAGGCTTCTTTTAATAAAGCTTTCTTTTAAATATAAATTTTACATTATTTTTGTAGAATGCACATGTCTGTATAATAATATGTATAATTATGTTAACTACACGCAATTTGCTTATGCCATTGACTAATTTTTTCTTTATTTGTTAATATAACCTGTGTACTGATGGGACATCAGCCTACTGTATGAATAAAGTATATCTAGAAGGAGTCAAGGGAGTTGTTAAAAAGTTAGAATGACTTGAGATAAAAATCTACTGGGTATCATAAATGATATCATGTAGACGTAAACAAACTTGTACTGAAAAATGTGACAATTTCTATATTTCCAAGTGTGATTCTAGCAAAATATTTCAAATAAACTCCACTTACATCAGCTCATAATTCAAGTTATGCATGAGACAATATAAATGAATCACTCGCTAATTTTATTGGTAGAATACTTGGCATCAGAAACACTCTAATCTCTTGTAAAAATTTGTCATCAATATCTCGAGCATTATAATTTGAACTCTTAACCTGCTAAGCACTAATTTATAAGCTGAAAAAACAAGGAAGCTCCAGATCAATATGCTGTCTGAGGATCTACTCTTTTAGCTGTCGATCTCAAGTAATATGTCTTACTAACTTTGCATGTACATGTGGCTTTTTGGAAAATATCTGAGATTTTGTATCATTTAGGAACAAATATAGCATGATAAAGGATAAAAATGAGCCTATCCACTGACCTGGAATGATGTTCCTGACACGGTTTACCAGCTGAAGGTATGCCTCGACTGTGTAACCACGTCTCATGTCAGCCAGAACATCATTGTTGCCACTCTGGGCAGGCAGGTGGAGCTGATGACAGATGTTGGGGCATTCGCAGATCAGTTGTAACACCTGGAAATTGTAATGAAAATAAACAAACTCCTGTCTTACATTGTCTACATATTGTTAGCATGAATCCATAAGGCTTAAGCAAAAAGAGAAGATCTAGATCAGCTATCACAACTGGGATTTCCTGGTCAGGATCTGCAGAGTTTGCTGTTGAGTCCAACAATGTGACAAGCCACCTTTGCAGGCAGATGTAATAACTTAAAGAATTGAAGTGGGTTATTCCTAAACATAGTATAATAAAGTTTAAATTATCTCTAAAACTATTTCAGCTAGTGAACACTTTGTGTTGAGAGTGTAGCAAGGGCAATATCTATACATGTTATAGCATGTTTTAAGATAATTACATGACGAGAAAATTGTCTGAGCTAGGTCATTTCATTTCATGGAAAGTATAATAAATAAAAAATAATACACCTGCATCAAAGGGAAATGGTACAGAAATGGTACAGTGTCTTCTTGTTGTGTTGTAAGAGTAAGAAAGTATGAAAAAAATTATTACTTATCTTACAATCATTACACTTAATGGTATATGTATCATAGGCAGATGCCTCTTTCACCTATATTAGCAATAACATCTGGGTCAGATCAATAGTAGACATGGTAATATTTGAGGTCTTCAAAGGTGGCTGTAAAATTCCAATATTATATAAAACAATTATTTCTTTAAGATTAACTAACTTTGCTATTGAAATATAATAGGGAAACCAGCACATTAAATAGTACCAAGTTCTGAAACTGGATCAACCACAGGACAGTGTTCACAATTATACAGTTGCTTTCACAGATATATAGGGAATACATGACATGATACCCTTTATATTATTACAACACTTTTCTACCTTTTATAGGAGAGTGCAATTAAAAAAAAATGTTATTCATCAAAGTGAAACAATCGCTACAAGTCTATGTAAAAGCCAGTGTGGCAATGTAGGGTCACAAACTTCAGTAATGTCTCTGAATTCTTGGGATCACATCACATAGATTTGAGGCCTTGTTGTGGTGAAAAACTTAACGTGGGAAGAGGGTCACAATGACCTGCTGTGAACCTGTGGGTCTTTCCCTATTGAAAAAGCTGAACTCCAAAAACAAAACAAAACAAAATACGCATGTAAAAGGTTGATTTATGTAACATTGCCTCATCTGGGAAGTCCTTTAGGATGTGGAGCTGTGAACCTAATCCTGACCTCAGGGACAGTCTGGGCCACCTGCTGAAGCAGCTCACTGAAGCGCCTCCCTCCCACCTTAGGCTTGTACAGGGTTTTGAACCCCTCACTCAGCCTGGGAGTCCCATCAGATATCCTGTCATTGTAGTGGGCTGCCTCAGATGTGTCACGAAAGCTGTTTACATTCTGGCCTAAGCAGTGTAATCTCTTTGTAGCCCTGTCAAGATGGATGCTTTGTGAACCTTTGGTTTTCACACTCATTGCATTTGACATGAAAATGAACATACACGTACTTATGTTCTAAAATTCTTCTTTTTAAAATGATATAGAATGGAAAGGCACAGAAGATTTTGGAGGTATAATTAGCAAGATATTCGCGATGAACCAACTACAGGGCAGAAGGATGGGCTATGCCTTTATAATATCACATACATCTTTGACAAAATTATTTTGTTACCATGATGCGAAATAAATCTTGTAGATATTTTTATCTATTTCAACACAAACTATTTTTATTAAACTCAAAGAAAGTTTGTTTTATGGTTTGACATCTAACCTTGGGTGCTACAGATTTGATCTGCTGCATTAATCTAGGATAGTGTGCATGCAAGACATATGAATTAAAGTCTAGGGAAGTTGCTCTACCTCCTGCCCTACCATTACTAGGAAGGGTAATTATCAATTTAGCACTGCTCTATGGCATGAGAGATATAAATACCAGTTTATGTGTCTTTAGTTTTACCCTGAATTATTGCTCTTTTCAATACACACTTGAATAATCTTACTCTTCAACCTACCAAAATTATGATGCATATAAACTTTCAAAGAAAATTAAGACAATTTGAAAAAAGAAAGCTCCACAATCCACTCACCAGGTCTGAGAGGTACCTGACCTCATCTAGGATAGAGCGGATTGGCCTACTCCTCTCTCTTCCTCTGGTGAATGGTACAATACAGTAGGAACACATGTTGTCACAGCCACGCATGATTGACCTGTAAAATTATACAAGGCTTCAGCCTTATCTCTTCATGAAGCAACATAATTATCACATAAATAACTGTAACAGGACGGCAAGAAACTATTCAGCCATGCATAATCAACCTGTGTATTCATACATGGTAATTCTGTAATCTGTTGAGAAGTACCAGTACTCTATTATCATTAAAAAAGGGTCTTGAATTTTGACCCATCATGGAAAACAGAAAAGACACAATTGCAACATTGGACACATATAATAAATATTAAATAACAAAAGGAATTAAATTTATTTCTAGCATTTATATTGACCATTTTGGTCAACAACCTAATACTGACATGGATATTATGTTACTTTGGTACAAATCCCTCAACAAGGTAGCCATTACCTACAGTTATACTTATTAATAAAATCATGGAACATGAATGCAAGTTCAATGCTACTTCTCACTTGTACATGGTGCACAAATAAAGAAACAAATATCATAAAAAAGCAACATTTATTTAAATCTCTGGGGTACCAAACTTACACATAAGCTGAGACGTTGTTCTCATCAAGACGTACTGGGGTAATATCTGCATATGTCTCTTCCAGGGAAAGTATCACATTCACTGTAAACAGGCAAAAATCAAGCAATGATATACACAGAAAGTTTACAGAAATACAATGGACCATCAGGACTGTCAGCACATGAACATATAAATAGACAAGTTCATAAATGCAGAAATTACATTGTACACTAATTCATTATGTAGCCAGTATGTAATACATACATATTCATTCCTTCAATCATGCCTTGTTAGTTGACTTAAGGAGCTTGATTAAGATAATAAATTTAACTAAAAAACACCTAAACAATCTAGTTTGTAGGATAAAGATATACAATTCTGATTATATTCCTGAATGTTAATACATCAATAATTAAAAACCGGAAGAAAATATCATAAAGGTGGTTATTCTAACACAGTTATTGCTGCATATTGATTGCTCGAGAAATTGAATTCAGGGTTGCAGGACAGGTATTCAGTCTAATTACAAACAAACCTTACAGCATAATAAATCTTGTTAGTTCAGAGTTTATTAGGTAAATAAACATTCAGGTGCTGAATACTCTGTTAAGTTTAGGTCAGTGCTACAAAATCATATTTAATAAAGTGACTACCTGCAGCTTGTTGGTTACTTGTGACGGCTAGAAGCCTTGGCAGGTCTCTGTAAGCATCTGGCCCACAAACAACATCAACCATCTTGTTCCTCATCGAGTAGCTGTCGTTTCAACCTCTCAGCCATACAGCCTGTACAGACACAGACTTTGAAAAATGAACATGTAAGCTTTCTGTGAACTTCATGCATGTCTTCTGTATTTAAATTAGAACAAGAGGGCCATGATGGCTCACCTGAGTGCCATAGACATTTACCCCTGGTGACTATGCTTTTTGATGGAGTACAATGCCTTGAACTATCTTGACACAAGGCCACCAAAAGAATGTATAAAACAAATATCAAAGCTCTAGCACTTGTGGTGTCTGACAAAAAGTTTTCCTATGTAGCCACATATGGTAAAATGGCCATGGCCCTGGTGGCCATGCTTTTTGATGGATTAGAATGATGTGAGTAATCTTCATACAGGGCCACCCAAAGATAATATTTCTGACAAGAAGATTTTCTAAGTTTTTCTATATAGCCAAATATGGAAAATATCCACAGCCCTGGTGGCCATGTTTTTTTGACGGATTGGAATTATTTGAATGATCTTCATACAGAGCCACCTAAAGAACATGTATACCAAATATCAAGGCTCTAGCTCTTTCAGTTTCTGACAAGATGATTTTCTAAGTTTTCTATATAGCCATATATGGAAAATGGCCACACCCCTGGGGGCCATGTTTTTTGATGGATCAAAATAATTTGAACAACTTTTTGTTCCCCCTTCCTACTTAAGTTTCTGAGCAAGTTTGGTTTACTTTTGCCCAGCAGTTTCAGAGGAGATGTCATTTGAAAATGTTGACGGACAGGTGACTCTGGACAGTTGGCGATCCCAATACCTCACCCTGTGCAAAAGTTCAGGTGAGCTAATAAAAAGTGGTATTTTCACAAGTCTTTTAAAAAAGGAATCACTGCCTAAATGTTGACAGCTTAAAGAATGTTAACACTTTTGGTTCATTTTGGACATTTGCTTTTAACAAACATGAATATAAAATGTTAAAATGTTAATGTTTCTACACAGACCAGAGATTTACTCACCTAGAATACCAATTTTTATCCTAGTGCCACCTTTTCTCAATGGAGCACGCTTCTTTAGTTTCCCCAGGTAGTGAAGTTTCTTTCTGATCTTTTGCTCTGCTCCCTCTCTTATAGCACATGTCATCACCAGTATAACATCTGCCTGAAGCATTGTTTCATATTAACTACCAACAATAACCATGAGTAAAAATAAACATTTCTTTTAAAACCTGAGTAAACTCTATAGTGAATTTTACTACAAAGGAACAGAAAAAACAACTTTGACTCATTTAATTTTTATTTTAAAAATAAATGTACTTCTTATTTATTTAAGATCTTAAGAATACTGCTGCCCTATGCTTTTATTTAAAATAATCTAAAAATATGTACTTTCAAGTATTTTAAATATAATAAGATAAAATGCATGGGAAATTATGCACTGCTATTTTAATTCATCATAATATTATCAAAAAAAGGTGTAACTTGAAATATATAAGTTTTTTATTTTATGGGACTGAATTGTGTTGATGTGTGTGCAATGCCATTAGATACCTGTGCAATGTCCTGTGTTCTTGTGTAGCCCTTCTGTTGCAGTATGGCCCAAGCTATCTCAGTGTCATTGGTGTTCATCTGACAACCATGTACATCAAAATACACTGCAATAAACTGGTATATTTACAGCATAACACATGTATGTAAATGACTTATATACATATATGCAGTGAGAAGTACTATACCATTGCCTATCAAGAACAAGTTAGAGATATATAAATAGGCTAAAATGTTATCATGACCTTTTAAAATAGTTCAAGAAATGTTCATTTTTCTGACTGATGTAGTCAACATTTGTTCACCATATGTGTTAAAGAATATATTGGGAATTAAATGGTACCTTCATTCATAGCTCTCTTCATCCATCTTATGTCTGAAAATGTAATTTACTCCCTTCCCAGTATCTTATATTGGGGTTCTAGTAAGAGTAGCAGAATAAATAAAAACATGATTTATTACACAAAACAGTGTCATATATAAATTTATATTAGTGCCATTGGTAATTTCAATCTTTTACTATATGAAAGAATGGAGTTAGATTGGGTTCATATATTAATAACACTTTTTAGGAGTTAACTGACAGTAACTAGAATTTTAATCAGAATATTTTTCTATGGCATCATTTTCAACAAAAAACCTGTTATCTATTTATGTCTTAGGTTAATATACAGTAGTTCAATGCCTTATAAAATATATCCATGCTTGTTATTTTCTTTGCTATTGATATTATGACCTGAAAAAATGCCAAAGTGTGGCAGAAATGTTTACTATATATTTATTAATTAATTACCTCCCTTTATGATCCAGCTGATTGACGGTCATTTTACAAAAATTATATGATAAGCTTAAGGGCCACTTTCAATACAGAAAAACACAGAAACAAACAGACACACACACTTCACATTGGCTATTTGGTCGTTGGCAACTAAAGGTAAATCTTACCTCCTGAATTGACCAAGTCACACTTTTCTTACTTTCACTTAACATGCTCTTTTTATAACCATAGGATAAATGATAACAATTATTGATGTTACTCTTAGGATAAAACATAAAGTTTGATACTTCTGGCTTTTTATTTCTTACCCAAACACTTTGAGATAAATTGACTCCATTCAGGCAAAATAATATAAAAAACTAGTAATGGTGAATCCAGGGAAACAGGGTAAGTACTGTAACATTTTTTTGGGCTCATCCATGCCATTTCTGAATTACTTATATTTAAATTCAACAATAGGTAGAATTGTAGATAATCAATTTTAGAACATTTCATGATGTATCAATTTCCAGACCCGGAATTTCATTCTAAGTCTGTGCAATTTTCCACTCCTATTTCAAACACTCATGCTACACAGAATGATAGTCCCTATGTACCAAGTAAACTGTGTCCAGTTCAAAACACCCACACAGACTTACAGTACACACATAGGCCACTAAACATACCAAGTCCTGTGTACAACACTGAACGCACCATCAGATGCAATTCACCTTTCCGCGAGATCTAAAAATTGATATTACACATTGTGTATTAGCATGAAATTAGCCAATCACATTGCGTTGATTGACACTTTACCTGCGTTATGCTGATTCTCACTTACACATTGTCCCACAAACAATGATTTTGACAAGCGATTAGTTTGAGCCTTTGGTTCAGTTTAATAGCAACAGGGTTGTTTGTTGTTTGCAAGGAATCGTACGTTGCTGTAATCGCTTCTCTGTTTGCATCTTAATTCACCTTTCCGCGAAATCTAAAAATAGATATTACACATTGTGTATTAGCATGGAATTAGCCAATCACATCGCGTTGATTGACACTTTACCTGCGTTATGCTGATTCTCACTTACACATTGTCCCACAAACAATGATTTTGACAAGCGATCAGTTAAAATCTGTTTGAGCCTTTGGTTCAGTTTAATAGCAACACGGTTGTTTGTTGTTTGTGGTTTGCAAGGAATCGTACGTTGCTGTAATCGCTTCTCTGTTTGCATCTTAATTTAGTTGATTGGATGAGGCTTGTGCATTTCTGCATCAAAGGTAAAATATCGCTGTAGCCAGCAACAACTTTCTTTCATAATTTTGTGTCATGAATGCATCATTGGGTGAAACTTTCTTAATCTTCTTCTAAATATCTCCATCAAAAGCACTTAGCATTTGGGAGATATCAAATTAAAATATTTTCGCTGATCTGTAAGATAATCTGTAAGATCTGTCACTTTAAACCAGGTTGTTTGTGGGCAAGTGGGCGGAGCTTAAACTCTATTTTTAGACTCGCGGAAAGGTGAATTTAGTTTAATGGATGAGGCTTGCCCATTTCTGCATCGAAAGGTAAAATCTCGCTGTAGCAGGCAACAACTTCCTTTCATAATTTTGTGTCATGAATGCATCATTGGGTGAAACTATCTTAATCTTCATCTAAACATCTCTATCACAAGCTGTTTGCATTTGGGAGATATCAAATTAAAATATTTTCGCGGATCTGTAAGATAATTTGTAAGATCTGTCAATTTAAACCAGGTTGTTTGTGGGCAAGGGGGCGGAGCTTAAACTCTATTTTTAGACTCGCGGAAAGGTCAATTAAGCTTTCCAGATAATGACATTCATGCTTCTTTCATGAATTTGAATTTGAGCTCTGAGAGACAAACCTCTAGTCAATGGCCTATTTTACATATCTTGTTTAATTCAAATAGTGACATAGAAGAACCAGATAATAAATTATACTCTGTAGCTAAACCCCATATAACACGCCATGCAGTAGACTTATTGTACACAAAAGTTGTTCCCTTCATTTCAAATATCAAATTAAACAGTGAGCGTGCAACACCATTCACCTACCAACAAATACTCAGACAATGATTATGCTCATACTCATTACAATAAAAGCAAGCCCAAGAACCTGACAAATCTGATGGTCATTCTTCCGAATGGTGTGATTACATAATACATTTTGAACATTGTTGCTGAATGGAATCTGTGGCATGAGTACGAAAAAGCACGACAATTAGTCATGAGCTTAAGGGGTTCAGCTCAAAAGCAGTTGAGTGATATACATCCAGGTCAAATAAGAAAATATCAGTATCTGACTGACATGCTAGCAAGATGGTTTAGTCCTATGGAGCATGAAATGGCTTTCTTTTGCGAATTTTGCAATCGGAGGCAGCAACGCATTAAGGCATATCCAACTGTGCAACCAGAAGCCAGAGAAATATATACAACTGATCAGTACATTGCAGGATTATCAAGACATGATTTAAGAAGCCATGTTCAGTACCACCATCCAAAATCAGTTGAAGCTGCTATCGCACTTGCTGTAGAGTTTGAGGCATTTGAGGGTGCACATGGTATTTTTAAAAAAAACTCATTTTGATGATGATACACACATAAACACTGTGACAAGCTCACAACAAAAGTCACAAAGCCAAACCTTGGATGATATAACACAAATGCTTGAATCCCCAACACAAGCTTTGAAATCAAGCTCAAGAAGTAGATCAAACAGTAGAAAACGACGACATAGTAGGTCCTGACATCGAATGTTATAGGTGCCATGGAAAAGGACATATAGCTTCCAAATGCACACAACAGGAGTCGGAAACCTAAATCCGGCTGATCTTGTGCCCAAAAGCTCAGGTCTCTCCTGTCAATACCAATAAGGGGCCTAAAACTGTCAAAAATAAGTAATGTCTGTTCACAAAAATGGTGATAGAAACTATTTCATGTAGTGCTTTGATTGACTCAGGGTCTGCAGCCACGATAATATCATCAAAAGTGGTTAATATGCTTCAGATAAACATACATAATCTACAAAGGGTTTCAAATACATTTACAGTAGCTAATGGGAAAAATTTGAAAGTTTATGGAAATCCTTGTTCTTGATTTTGAGCTTGACAATCAAATGTTTTCATAAACTTTTATTGTGGCTGATATAGATGACATAGATGCTGTGCTAGGCTATGATTTCTTAGAAGATTTTGATGTCAATGTCAAGTTTGGGAAATGCTACATGCAAATTGGGAAACAAAAAATAAAACTACATAGGAAAAATAGTGACAAATTTGCAAGAATTAGAATTGACATTGCTACAAATATTCCCCCAGAATCCGAGATGACAATCAAGGCAAAATTAGATGGTGTAATGTTAGATGCCTAGTTTTAAGAAAAGGCTTGGTTATGGCAAAATCCATGGTAGACATAAAGCAAACTACTCTACCTGTCTCAATCATCAACTTGACAAACAAAACTAATAAGCTTGACAAAAACATGTGTATAGCTTCCATCCAACCAGTTGAAAACATATGTTCCTTATACTTAACAAACAGCAATGACATGCGGGGTACTTTTCTGCCAGAACATTTAAATCCATTGCTTGAGGAAGCAGCCCAGACATTAAACAAATCTGAAAAAAGGAAACTGACCGAATTGTTAAAAGACTTTCAAGACATCTTCACTGACAGCTCAGGAAAGGTCACTCAAACTGACCTAGTTGAGCATGAAATTGATGTTGATGATTCTAAGCCCAAAAAAATACCAACAAAAAGGTTGCTGTTAGCATGAGAACTTGTTGAAAAGGAAATACATAAGATGTTGCAAGATGACATTGAGCCAAGTACAAGTCCATGGTCAGCACCAATAGTGATTGTGAAAAAACGTGACAATACTGTAAGATTCTGCTTAGACTATAGAAAATTGAACATTATCACCAAAAAAGATGCTTATCCTTTACCAAAGATTTCTGAAGCTTTAGATACATTTTCAGGTTCCAAGTACTTTTGTACACTTGTTCTTGCTTGTGGCTACTGGCTGGTTAAAATGTCAGGAAAATCAAAACCTTTGACAGCATTCAGCTCTCATGTAGGACATCAGTTTAAGGTCATGTCATTTGGCCTATCAAATGCTCCTGCTACATTTGAACTATTAATTGAAAAAGTCTTGCGAGGATTACAGTGGAAACAATGCCTCTGTTACCTAGATGATATAATTGTTTTTGGCAATTCATTTAAAAATAATCTTTCAAATTTGCAACTGGTATTTTCATGGTTCAGAGAAGCAAATCTCAAACTTAAGCCAAAAAAATGTCACCTTTTCAAGAAACAAGTTCAATACATAGGTCATGTTGTTTCAGAGAATAGTATCTCTTGCGATCCTTCCAAGGTAGAAGCAATACAGAAATGGCCAACTCCTCAAAACAAGTCTGAAGTGAAAAGTAATTTGGGTCTCCTTAGTTATTAAAGAAGATACACACCAAACTTTGCAAATCTTAGTTTCCCCATGAATCAATTAACCCAAAAGAGAGCAAAACTTGATTGGAGCCAAAAATGTCAAGAAAGTTTTGACAAGATTAAAAACACACCTTACATCTCCGCCAATTCTGGGTTTCCCTCATCCTAATGATACATTCATTTTGGATACAGACGGTAGTCAAACAGGGATTGGTGCTGCTTAATTGCAAATTCAAAATGGAGAGGAGAAAGTAATAGCATATGCCAGCAAAAGCTTAAATAAGTCACAACAAAACTACTGTACCACCTTCATAGAACTTCTAGCTGTTGTCACTTTCATTCGTCACTTTAGGCATTACCTTTGGGGTCGTCCTTTTGTTGTTAGATCTGATAATGCTTCTCTTACTTGGTTGTGTAACTTTAAAGATCCCGAGGGCATGCTTGCAAGATGGCTAACCATTCTTAACACATGTGACTTCACTATTCAATATAGGAAAAGCAGTCTCGATAGCAATGCAGATGCTTTGTCTAGAATGCCAAGACGTAAGTGTAAACAGGAAACATGTATCGATTGCAGGGTTGGTTCAACTGTTAAAGAAGACATATCTTTGCCTATATGACCAATAAACCTGACAGAACCCTCTTCAACAATACATAATGAATCAAGTCAGGACATATCATCCATATCAAATTGGGTAGAGGGATTGTCATCAAAGGAAGTCGCTCACATGCAATGTAAAGATCATGTTTTAGGCCCAATTACACAATTGAAGCAAGAATCACAAACTCGGCCATCAAAATCTCTCATTTGCCAATATGACAATGATGTAAGGACTCTTTGGAGCCTGTGGGATTCTCTTACTGTAGAAAACAATGTTCTCTGGAGAAAACCAAAAGACAATGATCACCACTTACGTCTTGTTTTGCCGACTTAACTCAGGCAAGAAGTATTTAACCAGCTGCATAATTCCAGGATTGCTGCTCATTTGGGTAGAGACAAAACATTGGCGTCTATCAAATGACGGTTCTATTGGCCAAACATATCCAGGGACATTAAACTTTGGTGTCAAAATTGTGACATTTGTGCTAGGCGCAAACCAGGTCCTGGTATTGGGAGATCAGAGTTAAAGCAAGACATCTCATATCAGCCTCCTGACAGAATAGCGATTGACATTATGGGCCCGTAATCATGGAAAATAGCAATATGTATATCCTTGTGGTAGGGGATTATTACACCAAATTCACAGAAGCCTATGCCCTTCCCAATCATACTGCAATGATGGTAGCAGATAAATTGTCACTGAGTTCATATGCAGATATGGGGCCCCATCTATCATCAATTCTGACCAAGGCCCAGAGTTTGATTCCTGTCTATTTAAGCAGATGTACGAATTGCTTAGCATAGAAAAAAAAAAGAACTGTTTCTTACAATCCAAAGTCTGATGGCATTGTAGAATGCCATAACAGGACAATTCAGCAAATGTTGTCTTTGTTTGGTAACTATAATCGCAATGACTGGGATGATCATCTTCCCTATGTGATGATGGCCTATCATGCTTCTTGCCATGACAGTGCAAAATGCAGCCCAAATCGCCTTATGTTTGGGAGGGAAATTAACTTTCCAATTGATATCATATTATTTTGGTGATCCACCAGATACCCAACACAGTGTTTGTCCATCTGAATATGTGGAATGGCTGAAACAGTCAATCTCAATGTCATTTGATACTGCATCAAGAAGCCTGAAAACAGCGGCTTCTCGGCAAGCGCCTTCTCGGCAAAAGAGAAACTATGCTGAGGGTTTAAAACCTAGAACATTTGAAATAGGCGATCTAGTGTGGCGTTGGTATCCTCCCAATGCAAATTTCAAATTAGGTTTTGGACGGGTGGGACCCTACCAATTGAAAAGCAAAAACACAGATATAACCTATAAAATACAGCATATATACTCCAACAAAACAACAGTGGTACATGTTGATCACTTAAAAAAGTGTTATGGTAATGAACAAAATGGTCCGCTATGTGACCATAGTGCAATGACCACAGCCAATGACGCAACATGCACTCACAGCTCATCTACCTCGAACAATGACACAACATTTCCTTACAGTACATTTACCCCAAACAAGGACACAACATGCACTACTTGTGCAGATGACACATGGATGAGAATGGTAATAATGGTGATGAACCTTATCCATAAACGACGGGAGAAGGGTCAAACCCAAAGTCATATTTTCGCCATGTTTAAACGTAAATGGAAACTTTTGTTTATAGTTTAATTGCATACACTTATTTAATACAACATGTAAATAAATTGTGTAATTGAATGTTATGGTATTGGAATCAATTTCCATATTGAGTTGATTGTAAATTGTCGTAATTAAACCTTTATTATCATGTACACAAAGGTAAAACTTAACCTATTTTTGATGATAATATTAGGTAAGCATATATAGTATGGATGTTATAAATGTGCTAGTATTGTTCTATTTCATAATACAAGTATTGACCTAAATAGAAATGTGACATGCATTGCTAAAATTTGTTCAGATCACTAGAAAATAATATTTGATTTTGTAATTGCTTCAGAGTCAGATGTTAATATTATAAGACTGATATCTACAGACAACATCATAGTATTCACAGCATATACTGAAGTATAATGGATAAGACATCATCCAATTGTTCTGTTATGCTCATGTCTCTGATGCCTAGGACTGTAGATCCAACGACGGAATTTATCTTGGAAATTTTGTTGTCCAGGCCAAGATGGATATCATGGCAATATATAACATTCTAAGTCTTTGATAGTGAATACATTTTACACAAAACAATTAATGTTACAGTATAAGTTATATCTATGAGTTGCAAACCTTTTAAGTTCTTAAAAACTCTAGAGTTTATATAAATTAAGACTATAGCGGACGCTTTCTGGATCAATGGCTTTCTGTGTAATTTTTGTTTTGTATAATCATACTATATATAATACATGTTTTGTTCGGTTTCACAGTTATAATGGCTGAACCAGATATTCTTGAGGGTGTGGCAATGGAATTGAAAGTGTTTTTTTCAAACAAATATTCGAATCAACCAGCATGGCCCAACCACCCAGCCGCATGTCCGGTGAGCAGGTGCAACAAATTTACTTACTCCAGTTACTCATCTTTCGTGAGACATTGGACAAGTAAACACCAAGCAGAAATTGTATTGTATCCCTGTCCCTGCTGTAAGAAAGTGTTTGGAAGACATGACAATGTAAAGAGCCACCTGAGGTCAGCACACCAATTGGCAACAGTGGTAAAATGTGTTAAATCTGCAAACCAACATTTTATAGACCCACTAGATATTCAACCATATAAGATGCATCATTGAACACGATTATCGTCCAAGCGCTCCAATACCGAGACACCACGGGACAATCTTGTCACAGAAAAGGCAGACTGTCGGGATGAAATAATTTTATTTTCACCAGCTGGGGAAACTCTTGGGAAACAGTTAAAGAATTAGCTTGTTGTTATTAAGAAGTTTTGCGAAATTTGATAGTGAAATTGATATTGACTATTTGTTTTGTAGTTACCGACCAGAAAGCAAACTTGTATTTTGTGTTAAACTTTTCTGCCAAAAATAATAAATATGTTAAAATGTATTTACATTTTATTAATAAGATTGGGGGAATGTGGCAGAAATGTTTACTATATATTTATTAATTAATTACCTCCCTTTATGATCCAGCTGATTGATGTCATTTTACAAATATTATATGATAAGCTTAAGGGCCACTTTCGACACAAATAAACACAGACATACACTTCACATCAGCTATTTGGTCGTTCACAACTAAAGGTAAATCTTACCTCATGTCTTGACTAGTCACACTTTTCTTACTTTCACTTAACATGCTCTCACTCTCTCTTGTCAATATCGCTCTTTTGTTAACCGTAGGATAAATAATAACAATTATTAATGTTACTCTTAGGATAAAACATAAAGTTTGATACTTCTGGCTTTTTATTTCTTACCCAAATACTTTGAGATAAACCGACTCCATTCAGGTAAAAATATATAAAAAAAACTAGTAATGGTGAATCCGGGCAAACAGGATAAGTACTGTTACAAAAGTAGTAATTTATGAAAAAATGCACCCTGAAAATACTTTTAATGTTTCAGACTTATAAATCACCTTTCCGGCCATGTCCTAGCATGTCTTCCTCCTTGAGATAGGGAACTGGTTCAGCTGATCTGGGTCTTGCATCCAATACTTTACGGTCATTTATCTTCTGATTGGCTATAAAGTGCTCCAAACCTGGTCCCTGCTGAATCTGTTTTCTATTGATAACATTTTCATGTCGTGGCGCATTAGGTTCTGTGGCCCCAGTAACAGAATGTGTAGATCGGTGAAGATACCGGCTGTACTTCTTACACCCAAGCAAATTCCTCAGGACTAATCTCATTGTAAGTTCAATAATTTTATCTTCTTATAGCACATATATGTCTTAAGTGTCATTAACAAAATGTTTATCTTATCCTCAAGGACGGACACGTACTATGTAAGCTGACATTATGAAGCTACATTTCAATGGAGATTTATCTTTACATACGATATAGAAATCCAGTGACTATTTACCTTTTGCACAAAGAAATCCACACTTAATAAATAACTACAATGTGCCCGTATTTCTGTTGTCCATATTTCGTTACAATATTACAAAAGTAATATAAATTAATATACACCGTTAGCTAAATGTCGCTCTCGTAAACCGTGTGAAATCAGCAATAAGGGAAATAACTTTAATTTTTCAAGTTGTATTTCTTTCATCGTGCGATTCTATCAAAGAACTGAAAGTCATGCGTAGATTGTCACATATGGAAAATGTACGATATTTTAGATCTATGTGTTTTTCTTTTTCCCTATTTCTACACATTAATTCCTACCATAAAATTCTGACGAGAAGGCGACTGTCTGGAGACTTCTAATAACGTATTTGAACAAAGGTACAGTATACAGTAAAGTGCCACTTAACGACCACTGAACTATTAAGGCCAAAGTACAAACCATTCGACTTCTTTATTCAACGAGAAACCTGGCCACATAACTGGCACGTGGTTTTGTAAGTTTAAAATAGCTATCTCTGCAGCTTGGTTTGAAATGGGAATACCTGTTTGCAATAACGATTGGTGACTGCCCGTTCCGAGGCGTTAACTGTTGGGTTTGCTCTTTTTGTTAAATGACTCAACACTGATTTGTTCTTACTTTTACATTTGTCTTCCATGAGAATGCCACTGTCCTGTGCCGTTTCGGGGTCTAGTATATGTTGCAATGCTCATAGGACCTTGTCATGTATTCTTATTGACTATAGATAGTTTCCACATCAGTGAAAATCCCTTATCTTGGCAGCTATCTTTGATGGTAACTTCAAGAGATTTTCATATGAATTAGATAGAAGGGTACATTTTCTTTTCTTTTAATTTCTTCATTTGTGGTCCGAAAATTAATAGCTATACACCATTGGAAAGCTCTTGAAATTCATATTTATAGAATACAATATTTTACAATTGATAAATGCACACAGAAATAAATAAAACTTTTGGCTCATACTTAAAACAAAAAGAACAGTGTATCGTTTTCGGTTATATTTCTTTTACCTTTTAAAATTTCAAAATATAATTTTGATATTTAAACTACTCTATAAAAGCTGTTAAATTTGATATAAAATGCAGTAAAATAGACTGAAAAATAAAAACACAGTGGTGAGTTTAATACAGCACATATTTCCCGATTTCGGCCTGCATTAGCTTTTGCCCACAATGATGGCTGCCTTAAACTGTCTTATCAGTGTCGATGACATCACATGGAAACTATCTATTCACACAGATTTATGACATCAATGAACAGCATTTTAGGACCTTTTCATGTAACTATGACCTAACAGGTCATTCAAGAAAAAATCTTTGGTCCAAATTGTCGGATACCATCTTTAAGTAGGTGTTTGAGTTTTGCAAAATCGTGCCCATACATTAGTGAGACAATGTAACCACGCGTACGTAGATGCCTCTCAAACCTGCCCAGAACAAAAAAATCTGAGGGTTTGTTGTTCCGTACTTTGACCCGTCATATTTTCGGACACTTACAAAATCAAAGCGCAGAAAATGCGCTGTTTGGACGATGTGAGTTTTACTCTATTAGCAAAGTGAAGATTTGAAGATTTAAAATGAAATATAATGATTTATTCTTTGAATGAATTCCATGTAATTCCACGACTCTTAGAATTGAAGGGTTAGTATTAGGACTGGTTCATCGGTGCCATGTAATGTGGCTGGCTGGGTTCTGTAGTAGTTGGTGCACCTCATAAATGCCCCTGTCTGTAATATACAATAACAAGAAGTGCTCTAGGTATAGGTGAAAGTACAAAAGGTACAGATTCATGATGTGCAATATGAATGGTGAAAACATAGTTTTAAAGCTCTTTTGATGCTCTGCATCAGTGCTTTTTTGAAATAATCTGATATACACACCTGTATTCCTAATCCCACACTCTTCATAGAGTAACTGGGTTACACTGATATTTATACACATTCAAGAAGGTGATAATTATGTAAAGACTTGAACCAAAAAGCTAGGTACAGCTGATTTACCGTAATCGGCCAGAGCAAATTCCTGAAATTAGCCTCATTCATTGAAAGAATGAGCAAGCATTGCACACATTGGAATTGTCTCATTGAGGTGATTCGAATGAGTACCAGGTATATAGGGTTTGGAGGAGAAATAAAGGTTTAGCCAGGTATATAGGGTGGGCAGATGCTTCGTATCTATCTGGGAAATGAACGACATCGCCCTCACGAGTTTCATGCTGCCTTGCAGGTCGGCCTAGGCTGGTCAAAGGCTATGGGAGTAAACTCAGATAGAAAATCCGGTACGGATACCCGTAGGAAGTTGGCTGAGCTTTGCGATGCCTTCTGGCACCTCCTGCAGCTGCGCTGGCACCGGCCGTATCGGCTTGCCTTTCAGCAGGGCTCTGCCAGTAATGCCAAGAGGAAAGATCCTGACACTGGGCACTCTAGGATCTCCTGCACCTGGAGAGGTCAATCCAACTTCGCTGTCTCAGCATAGACTCAACCCAGGGAGCAGCAGACACCAGTTATAAGCCCAGGCCCGTTTGGCGTATAGCCGGGCGCTAGGCTTTGCTCTCGCTCGACGGTTGCAGGAGTCCTTGGACTCTAATGGGAAGTTACCGCCCGCCTCAATCCATGCAGCCCCCGGGAAATAAGATCACTATCTCGCCACAACTTGCTTGCTTTATCAAGTGCGTGAAGTTCAGGCAAAAGTCGACAGACTTGTTGTAAAATTGAGCACCAGGCAAACATCGAAAGAAAAAGAAAAGGCTGGCAACCTGGAAAGTCAGAACAATGTGTCCTGGCCTATCTGACGACCCTCAGCAAGTAGACGACGCAAGGAAAACCGCCATCATCGACCGCGAGCTGGCCAAGCGGAACATCGACATCGCCACCGCCCCCCCCCCACCCCAAAGGAGACACGCCTCGCTTCCACTGGCAGTCTCAAGGAGAAGGACTACACGTTTTTCTGGCAAGGTCTGGAGTCAGATGATCGCCGATTCTACGGAGTTGGCTTCACAGTTCGCAACCCTCTCCAGTTGTTAATCGAATCTTATTCACAGGAAATCGAACACATCCTCTCACTCCGCCTCACTACCTCCTCAGGACCTACACGCAACTTTAGCGTCTACGCCCACACACAATGTTCCACAGCCAAGGCTAAAGATGCATTCTGTGAGGAGCTCGAGACAAGGATTAGAGAGATCCCAGCGAAGGAAAACCTGTCCCTGCTCGGAGACTTCAACGCACACCTCATAGCCACGATGCATTGGACACTTCGGAGTTGGCAAGCTTAACGAGAACGGACAGCGGCTACTTGAGCTCTGCTCCCTCCATGACATCGCCATCACCAACACCTTCTACTCCACCAAGCCCCACCACAGAGTGTCTTGGTGACATTCCACGTCAAAGCATTGGCACAAGCTGGACCTCGTCTTTAATAGAAGACCCATGCTAAACCACGTGCTCCTCACGCGCAGTACTCATTTTGCTGACTGCGACACCGATCACTCCTTGGTCGGCAGCATGGTGGGTCTTCGACCCAGACGGCTCCACCACTCCAAGCAGAAGCCGGCCTCGTATCGACACGGCCAGAACCTAAAAGCCTCAGCTGTGCAAAAGCTTTGCTGAGGCCATTGACAAAACAATGGAAGACTGCCCCACAGACAGTGCCACAGCACACTGGGACTTTATCCGTGATGCAATATAGCAGACCGCGTCAGACACCTTCGGGAAGAGAGCCAGGAAGAACGAGGACTGGTTCGAGGCCGGGATCGAAGTGATGGAGCCTGCCTTCTCTAGTACCCTGAGGAAGCCCTGCAAGAAAACATTGGCCGCCTATAGAGAAGCCCGCGACAACGCCAAGAGGGTCGCCCGCAGGTGAGCCAACAACTACTGGCTGAAGCTTTGCAGCAACAACCAGACCTCCGCATACTGCGGAAACACCCGTGCCATGTTTGAGGGGATGAAGAAAGCTTTTGGACCTAGTGTCACCAAAACCGCACCCTCAATTCCACCTCCGGCGTCATCACAAAGGACCGTGGAAAGCAGATGGAGAGATGGTTTGAGCACTAAGGAGAGTTGTACTCTAAAGAGAATGTCGTTACTGACACAGCCATGGAGAACACCACCCCACTGCCCAACATGGTATAACTCGACTCGCCACCCAACATCGAGGAGCTCAGAAAGGCCATGGACTCGCTGTCTTGCGGGAAAGCACAAGGCAGTGACGGAATCCCAGCAGAGGTTGTGCAAACCGCAAAAGAGGGCTCCCTCCTTGGACACCTCCATGACTTTTTGCTGCAGTGCTGGGAAGAGGGAACAATACCCTAAGACATAAGGGATGCGAAGATCGTCACGCTCTTTAAGAATAAGGACAACCGCAGCGACAGCAAAAACTATCGTTTGATCTCCCTCCTCAGCATTGTGGGAAAAGCCTTCGCCAGGGTAGTCCTCAGGCTGCAGGTATTTGCTGACCGCTTGTTTCCTGAGTCACAGTGAAGGTTCTGGACTAAGCGATTAAAAATCGGCATGGTATACCCCCTCAGGCAGTTGCAAGAAAAGTGCCACGAACAGCAATGTCCCCTGTACCTCGCGCCTTCATCGACCTGACCAAGGAATTTGACTTGGCCACTGGAACACGGCCAACCGGACGACCAGCCCTTGCGCTACAAGGATATCTGCTAGAGGGATCTGAAGTCATGCAACATTAACCAAGCAGATCTCGAAACAGCCACCTCCGATTGCTCTAGCTGGCGATCAAATGTCAAAACCGGCATCAAACAGGCTGAGGAGAAGAGAGATCCAGCGCGAGGAAAGGAAGAGCTGCAAACAGCAGGGAACCTCAGCCTACCACTGCTGCCCCGATAGTAACCAACAAGGACCACACTTGCAGCAAGTGCGGCAGAAGTTGCAACTCCCGCATTGGCTTATTCAGCCACAGCCGCCGCTGCTGCCCAAGAACTAAGTAAATACTCATGTGCAGACTCCATTGCCTCTACATACAGAAGAATGCCAACAACAGTAAGGCATGGACTGATTCGCGACGCGCGCGTCTGAGCTAGCACCAGAGGTGCTAATCGTGCTGAGGAATAGGCATACTCCTCTAGGAAACTTTAAAAATGTAGCAGCCATTAAAAGCCATTTTCTGCATTTTGAGAAGGTGCCAAATTCTTTTCTATTCGTCCAAATCGTTTTTATTTTCGGCGACAAATAGAATAAGTGAAATGAAGCGAGAACAATAGGTAGTGATAAAAGGTCTGGAGGCATGCTCCCACAGGAGGATTCAGTACTGACACCTAGAAGCCAAGTAGTGCCATTTTCTGCATTTAAGATGCGAGACAAACCTTTTATAGAAAGTATTTTTTCCCCCTTTTGCCAGTAAAGACAGTGAGTGAGATTCGCGTAGTTCTGTAAAACAGATTGCAAAACTAAGGGCAACATCTGAATTATGCCATTATGCCTGGACACAATTGACGAGTGTAGTCTCCTTCGACAAACATATCTATTTATGTTCACATACTACTTTTTTCCTAGGCATTTCCTGACCGGCGGTAGTCAAGGTCACGCGGTGCCATTAATTCCTGCTTCTGAAATTGAGTTTTCTCATAAATTCGATGGGCAGGCAGATGAACCCCGAAATCACTTCCGTCCATGGAAACCGTGTATATAAACAGAGCGTATGACCAACAAACGCCCATGCGCAGGTGCTCGCAATCAACCGAACTGCACGAAAAACTGCACTGAACTAGTGTAATATAAAATATGCAATGGATTTATTGAATAAAAAAACAAGGGGGTTCATCTGTGTATACAAAAAATAAATAAAAAATGACCACTATTAAATCAGAAATATGCATCTTTGTTCTTTTCTTTTGTGATTTCAAGTCACTGTTGCCAACATGTAAAAAAATACAACCTAAGCTTAAATAAGTATCGGTTTAAAGCCTTATTGGTTTTAATTGCCGCATGATCAGATGTGGTATCTACATGAAAATGACATCTCACGTTGTTACCAAGCGGAAATGTGGCTTTCATGGTCTAAATCGTTGTGTCTTCATAATAGGTAAATAAGAAAAAGTCCTATCAAAATTTCCACAGATATTTAAATTTTATCTACCAGTAGACAAAGGCAAACAAGGTTAATGTAAATGTGACAAAAACACAGAGACGAGACATAACACACATAAAGAAAAAACATCAGTTACCGCCTTGGAACGGTCAATCGGCATATGGGCCGACTGGGGTGCTTAAACCTGGTTTGTGGAGCTCTCCAACCTCGCACATCCTGAAGGTTTTTCTAGCAAACAAATAGTGTAAATAACAATATCCAGTCAAAGTGAAACAACTAACAGTAAGCACCTGCATCGGGAGTTAATACAATGAACTTATATACATGCATAACAACTACATGTAGTAATAAAATAAACTATAAACATATGTATAGTATGTACAGTAGATAAAAGCCTCGGCAACGTAAAAATAAAAATTCCAAACGAGAGATTAGTTTGAAATAAAACAGCCCAAGCGCTGATATATTACAAGAACAAATAAAACAGCCAAAGCGCTTACATATTATTAGAACAAATAAAACAGCCCAAGCGCTGATATATAATAAGATCAATTTAAATATGGCATATAATGCCATGAAATCATATGCCAAAAGTGTCAAAACTGAAATGTAAAAAATACGAAAGGAAACATCGAATTTTAGAAAACAACCTACCAACAAAATAAAATGTAGTATTGTTAAGAGCTAATAAGTTAAAAAAGAAAAGTTCATAAAAAGCCGAGGATTTATCCGCAGTTGACACATTTTATATAAGGAAGGTACTAAAAATCCCGATGTTATACCCCTTTGCAATCTCTCGTAAAGGGTATGGAGACTGCTCAAGTTGTCTCACCTATATAGGGCACGACTAGAGATGAAGAGACAAGAATTCCAACAGTAACTGTCCAATTATAGCTTTTAGTCACTGTTTTCATAAAGTCTCAACGACCTGTCCGGTCATCGTGTAATTTAAAAGCAAAGCAAGTTCTTGATTGTAAAAGGGTCAATTGCAAGTAATGCAGTACAACGAAGGATTCCCGGGTTGTAACCGTCTGCAATACATTTTCTGATAAGTTTGGTAAAGAGGTCAGAAAAGTTATTGAGGCCCTTGAACCATATTAAAATCGGCAATTAGCGACAAAAGAGATATTCGAAAAGTAGATTGGCAGGTGTAACGTTGTCAGCTGACCCCCATAAAATAATCACTCCCGGTCGTTATTTTATATGGAATAATGACCCCTTTGTATAAAATACTGACGCCCCTTATAAAATAATCCCACCTATCCCCGATATTATCTATAAAAGATTGACCTCACCTCACCTATTACTAACATACCCATTATCAATTCAAGTCACTGACGTGTTTATATTGCTTATATTTCGTTTGTTGTTGTTATTTCCTAGTTGTATGTCCCTCCCGCCTCTTTACGAGGATATTATGCTGTAGTAATTCTAAGTAATTCTTTTTAGATCTAACTTTTTTGTTACCTATAAAGATATCATGCTTCAAGTATTTCAACAGGCTTAAGCTTTATTTTTCCCAGATTTTCCCCAGATTCAGTGAGATAGTACCTTTAACAGCCTCTTAACTTTGTGACATCGCATTATGTTACGCATACATCTATTCTGTACAATGTAGTGGAAATATTCTGGAACTTAAAGTAACGGTGATTTTGTCAGAAATGTTATGGGCTCGCGGGTTCAATACCAAAAAAGCTATTGACAGTAAAATAGTTTATTTTCTAAAGAGCAAGATTGTAAACAAGGCATTTCATAGTTTGAAAAGCATAATGTTCTATGCCAACCCTGAAAATGATGTCAAATACCCTTAATTTTCTTTATGTCGTCCATACGTCCTATACCTTTTCATCCGTTTTTAACTAGAAAAAGTCGACAATTATATCAATATACGGCATAAAATATGCAAATCCGTTGTATTGATGTCCCATGTTTTATGGCCTGTGGCACCCAAGACAATAATATATTCGAATGTCAGTATACAGTAAAACCTCTCGAAGCGGCAGCTCAAAGCAGCGGCTACCTCTAAGCAGCGGCAGTTAAATCCCGCCCCCAGTAGTTTTCAGCGCATTTTAACCTCTAAGCAGCAACTCCTCCGCGAAGCGGTAAGCGGCCATGTAAATCTCTTGCCTGAGGCTGGTTTAACCTCTGCGTAGCAACACCAGTGCAGCTATTTTTAGAACAGTCTGTCGTGTACGCCAGAAATGTCACGCGGTCGGCTGATAACTGCTTGTACCCTGTTGAGAAGGTGTTAATTGGAATCAAGTTACAGTTGGACGGGAAATCAGCTGCATGTTACAAACATGCCGTTGTAGATCTAGGGTATTGCGGGAACGTGTGAAAGAAGTGTCACCTATTGATGTTAACGGTAGGTTTGTTTTCTTTAATTGATTGGAAGATTAAAAGATATCACTGTATTGATTGCTTACTAAAAATGTTTACGTTAAGTGCTAAATGCAAACTGTCATTGTTTTATGATGTCTGACTATAAATTCGATTTTTAATGGTAAATCAGTCTTTGCATGACCCAAAACTGAAATACTGGTCATTTTGTCTTGAAATGTCTTATAAAAAGGTTTACATTACGTTACAGCAGAGGGTTACTGCAATCATCATCAATAAATTATTTAAAAAATCATCTTCTGTTTTCTCTTTTAAAAATACATTGCATTTTTAGTACCAAAGCAAATTAAGTAAAACATATATGTACTTAGGAAAATCTAATATCATTACAAAACTATTAAAAATAACACATTTTTCTCGTCTCATTGAAACCTCTGAGCAGCAACACCTCTCAGCAGCAGCACTTTCTCGTGCCTCCGCCAGATGTTGCTGTGGAGAGGTTTTACTCTAGCATTGAAATATGGTCATTCCTTTGAAGGATTGGGTGATTTTTGTCACATTTCAAGAGCGTCTTGAACAATTATTGTACCCCTTTAAATGGCAGTCAAAGCCATGGAACAATATAGTATCTAAGTTTCTGTAATGATACCCGTCAGGACTGAAATATAAAATTGTAATAGTAAAAAAACAACAGGGAAGCCAGGACCACTTTTTAGAAAACAACAAGGGCTGCAGTTGAATAACAACCATATCTCCCACCGATGTCATTTGAAGAAAGGGCCATAAACCTAGAAAGGGGAAAAAGAAAATCCAAGATTTGTTTCTTTCTCCACAGCTAAGCATTAGTAGTAGCCATCTTGTAGAGTTTGAATTGATTCAATCCAATGAAGAAATAAATGATACATAATGAAATATATATAAAAGAAAGAAAAGTAACAAAGGGCAACGCTACACCGGCATCACTGTAACATTGTCAATTAAATTGACAGCTCCATGTTTACTGTGGGAAATATGTGGCCGTGTGTACATTGTATTTGTGCATTCGTGACTTATAATATTTGCAATCTGTACCATTTTATTAGATGAAATGCAACAATGTTAACGCATAAAATGACTTAATGCCTTAATTAACATTTTCAAATAGTATTCACAAGCACACTTATTACCTTTCCATGCGCTCATTCCTTCCCGTAGATTCTACTATCATGTGATCAAATTTTGGGACTTTAATAATGCCAACTGATAAACTTGACACATATGATGTTAAAGTGATTTGCTGCCATACTAGCGGTTAATATCTAAGTTCGTTCCATGGTACTTTCAAACGTATTTCGTAGACATGGCTAAAGTGATTCGAATGTTATTAAGCCGTTAAGAATGTCTGTTAATTGAAGCTATTTAACTATCTTAGTGAACACCCTTACCCGTTAGTTACACGTATTTATTTCGTTAGTTGTTTATTTCGTCAACACTACGTCCATGTGACCTGAATTTCTTATAAATGTAGACCGAGCCTTTGTATTCTGACCGCGTTCGGCAAAGGTAGGGATGCTGCTTATACGGCTTGTGTTTAAACGATATGAACTTCGAAAGTTATTTAGCAAAATACATCACTATACCATCATGACAGCAACCCTTTAACCGTCACAAGTATCTCGGCCTGATAGATAATGCATACCGAATAAGTGGTACACTCGGACTTGCAACACGTGTCATTGTCAACCACCCTTTCGTACTATTCTTTTAGTCACTGAGCTATTATACTGCGACAGACTGAGGTCTGTGAAGCAGCGTTTCAATTTTAATACACCTTCAAATGAAATAAAAACAACAAGACAACAACACTGAAAATGGTAAATCTTTCAAATAAAATTGTATACTCTGCTGTAGCAAGCAGTTCTTCATTTTAAAATGAAAAAGACCAAACAGAATTAACTCGTTACAGGTATAGTGCTGTAAACACAAGAAAATTCAGATAAGTACAATATTTGTTTCTTTTTTTGGTATTGATAGACTTTGAAAAGGCATTTGATTAGGTATCATGATACCTAAATAAAAATTAGACTGCTTTATCTTTGCTCTAACTTTTAAACTCCTTTAATAACAGTATTTAATCCGCTTGCTTAAAGACAGGCATTGTTCCAAGTGGTTTTTTTTTCTGCATACGGGATGCCGTCAAGGCGCCTCAACAGTAAATATTTATTCTGTGTGCAAAGGTGCTGGCCATCCACCTATTCTTACGTCAATATAATAATACTCCAAGGCGTTATAATGACCAAGGCACTTACTGTCGGGTTTGTTTTTTGTTAAATGACTCATCACAGATTTGTTCTCACTTTTACATTTGGCGTGCATGTGAATACCTTGGTACCGTATCTTTTCAAATTTTTGTATATGTCGCAATGCTCATAGGACTTTGTCTTATGTATTCTTATTATAGACAAAAGGGTATACACTACGAATAGTTTTTATATGAGATGACACATCCTTAAAAGCTAAAACTTTACAAATCGATATGACAATATTACAAACTACATTGCATATGCCGGCATGCTGTAATCTGTAAATGCTAATAAGATTTAAATTCATAATCTTGAAGATATATCAGTGGAACCACTCTTACCTTTTTCTCTAGCATAAATAATCAAAACTAAAAAAAACAGATGTAGAATTACGTTTGATGGTAATGGTGAAAAATTATGTTAATCCAGCATTTATAATGAAATAAAAAAAGAACTAGTGTTCAGCGATACGATATATTTGAAACTGGTGTCATTTGAGTGTCATAAAACAGATCCTACAGTGGTTTTCAGCACAGAATTCTAGGCACTAGTGCCTTTCGTTAACATTGAATATTAAAGATAATAATATATGTTCTTTGTTTCATCAAGATAGGAAACACTCCGTCATCTCTTAGTAAATTGTGGAGACATGACTTAATTAAGCTTACTACACGTGGTCTTACTTATGCATTCAAACATCAGAGACACATTATCGTTTGAAACATAGTTCCACAATGACATGATCCTAGTACCCATTCTAGTGCAATATAATTTATGTTTAACAAAGTTGTGTTTAAAACAAAAGAAAGAAACAGACAGCCAAATGATCAAGTATTTGAAATGTTTGTTATCAATCCATACATATCTGATCCGTATATAGCAATAGAAAATATGGACCAGAAAACAAATGATGAGTATAAATTACAATCTTAAATAATATAATCACAATGATATAGGTGATTGATTTATTTTGACCGATTACACCAATAATGGACATGGTCGTAGTATTCCTTATATACATTTAAGTACATATCATTATATTATTCCATTTCTAATGTCTAAAGGCATGAAAGTGAGAAAGTTTCCAAATAGTCTCCCTTTTTGTTTTGTTTTCATCATATACTGTATACTTCTGATTTGATTCTGTTAACATTTGATAGTTAAAATTTGATAATAAGAATATATGACAAAGTCCTATGAGTATTGCAACATATACCAAATTACTATATTAACTCAGTTTGCTTACAAAACAAAATTTGCTTTCTTTTGTTACATTATATACACTTATATACTATTGGAGTCTATGTCAGTTTACCTTTTTACACGCGTATATCTGCCTATCCACTGTTTAACTGATCATGCAGTATAACCTGACTTACACTTTCATTTTGTCAAAGTTTGAACATCTTGAGGGCCTGCTTTTCATTATTGTTCATTTATTGTTCTATTTTTCTTTTTCATTAGTAATGCAATATGTTTCCTCTTAGAATCCCTTCCAATGTTTGATGTAACGTGTGTAGTTGTTGCTTTTATTTCAATTCATTCTTAATAACATCTTAATGATATCTTCTCAAAACATTACATTCAAGCTGTATTAAAATATGAGAGAACGTATATATTTATTTATATGAGATACTTACTCGGCTTGTTTTATTTTGAAAATTATTTTAATATATGATCATTTTTACTAAAATATTGTTGCCTTCAATAAATAATAAACAAGATCTTTGGAATTCAGATTCTTTAAACAATACAACATCTTGCAAACACCATATAAATAGATACAACTTACTTTGCTTATATATGGTATTATTCAGATACTGTAATTCAAACTAACTACAAATACAAAGATCGAAAATATATGTGAGTATACCGTATTCATGTACACACACACGCACGCACGCACGCACACACACAGATATAATTAAATCTTACGTTATCATCAACTGTATAGTAAAATATTCTTGTTATATGCAATTATTCAACGGCTCTGACATCACGTTAAAGACTATCATTTACAATCATCATCTCGACTGAATCCGCTGTAATATAAGCGGGGCATGGTATCTTTCCCATTCCTGGTTTCCGAAACAACAACAACAAAAATAAACCAACAACAACAAGAAATAAAAACAACAACAAGACAGTTATAGCCTTCGAACCGTCAGTCAGCCAGAGGAACCACTGCGATGCTTACCTTGGTATGTGGACAGCTCCCACCGAATTGCCTGAAGACTGTGTCTCACAAACAAAAAGTGTAAATAATAAGAATATCACACTAAAGTGAGACCAATAACGGCAATTACAGCAAGCGCTTGCATCGGATGTTAGACAACTGAAAACGATGCTATATATCAACAAAATAACATCTAATTATAATCAACTATAATCATATTGTAACGGTCAATGACGCAAAAAAGTAAAAGCTAACAACAAGCTTTAAGACAAAATATGTTTAAACAATATATCACGTATACTTAATAACGTCTAAGTTGACACAGGTCCTAAACAAAATTAAATTGTTCACAGACTTGAATGTCCAAATTACTTATTAAATCCACAATTATCTACAATTGCCCTAAAATGTTGATATTTTAAATCCAAATACACTAGTTGTAATCCAAATACGAATTTGAATTCCTACACGGATGTTATTTTAAAATACTTCTTGTATCAACGGATGGTATTTTTTTAAAGTTACTCAGGTCTAACGTAAATCAAGAAAACAACTCTATTATAATGGTTAAGCATATTCGATGAGATTCAAGTTGCATCACTCATTTTAAAACACACTCATTTTAAAACATTCCAGAATACACGACAATCATCTACAAATCAGTATGACGTGACTTAGAACATTCTTTCATTAAGTTAGGTAGTGCTAAGTGACGTAAGCAGTGTCCTAGACTGTTATCGACACACGGTTAAAAGTAACTTAAAACTATATGATGATATATTCTTAACTGACAATATGTATAATATGCAAAAGGCAGTTCCAAACGAGAGAGTAGTTTGAAACAAAACAGTCCAAGTGATGACGTATAATATAACAAGATGCAAGGTAATGACCTCATATGACAAAAAATGCGGGAACACCATGGGTCATATATGCAATTTTAAAAACAAGAGGGAAATTATCGAAATTTAGAAAAAATTCAAACCAACGAAACAAAATGTAGAACTGTAAATCGATTATAACTTTTGAGATAAAATTTTATGTTATAATAAGACGAAGATTTACCTGCAAATGGCAAATTAAATATTAAAGGAAAACATAATCACGTTGTACTTGCTGTTCATTCGCGCGCAGAGGGTATCTAGACTACTGCAGTTGAATGACCTATATAGGGCAGAGCTGGAGAGATGAAGAGACGGAATTCCCACAACGACTGTCCAAATTGTGGCTTTAAGTCTCTGTATTCATGTAGTCTCAATCACACGGCTGGTCTTTGTTTGATTAAAAAGCAGCGATGTTCTTGACTGTGAAAGTATTGATTGCAAGCAATTCTAGGAATGTAACTATCAGCAATACACCCCTGTTTGAACGTTTTATAAAGAGGTCAGAAAAGTTATTAAGACTCTTGTTTTTGTTGATCTTATATAAATGTTTATATGAAATGCAAGATGGCTTAGCCTAGCTGCAGAAGAGTTATTGTACTCCTAATATAATTTCCAGCAATAAAATAATAACGGTCATAGGAGTATTGAAAACAACTCCCCAATTTGTGGAACTTTGTTGGAACAATTTCGAAGTGATAAACTGGTTTCTAGCACTGTTATCTTCTATAGTACAAAGTCGTGCAAACATTGTGAGTTTGGATATATGCATACATACAAATGTATATGAATGGGGTAAGTTCTAGGGTTTAATACAGATGGCACATTTAAGCATATTTAAGCAAAGAAAACATGGCGTTGAATTGAATGCTTCTAGATTGTGGCTTCGGGTAGAAGAGGTTAAGTTAACATAAAATCACGTCCAAGGTAGTATAAAAATCTCCAATCATGTTTCTTCCCTTGCAAGTTACGGTGTCATGGTATTTAATGAACATATAGTCAGGTATAAAACATAGAGCTTCACAAACATCCATAAAATTCTTCATAGTAAATGTATCGAAGTAAGCGTTGTCAAAATGCATTACGATCATTACAAACAATGTATAAACCTTGCTCTCGAGCAAATGTTTTTTCAATGAGAGTATTAACTTTGGTTCTTCAATTCCATCTTCACATGAACAGGATGCTACAACCATTTATTCGTCTCTGGTCGTGTTTGTTCATGATTCAGAAAGTTAATTTTATTGGTGGTCAACCATTTTTGTGTTGTTTTTCAAATCGAAATAATACCATATTCCTTTTCTGAACACTATGTGGACATTATTTTTCGATGACGTCACTACTTTCGTCATAACGTATAGAAAATATCAGCGCATGGACATTTTGTTTTCAAATAGATCGTTTTCTTTTCGTTGCTTGCATTTGAGAAACTCGTCAGGAAGTGCGAGGTTAGAGCTCTGTAAAACCGGTTTAACACCCCAGTCGGTCCATATTGCCGACTGACCGTTCCAAGGCGGTAACTGTCGGGTTTGCTCTTTTTCTTAAATGACTCATCACAGATTTGTTCTTACTTTTCGCTTGGCTTGCATGTGAAATACCTTTGTTCTGTGCCTTTTCGGAGTTTGGTATATGATGCAATGCTCATAGGACTTTGTCATATATTCTTATTAATTAAATCACGGGTTAAAGAAGTGTGTAGCGTAGAGAAATTATAAGTTTTAAAACCTTTAAGTTTTAAATAACGAAACTTGTCTTAGACTTCTGGAGAATTGTTACCGAGTAAAATGTTAATTCCTGAATTTCCATACACTTATTCACAATGTTTGACAATATGATTACGAACTGCAGGAGGACAAGACGTAAGTAGTTATGTATTTAGTGATGCTAGAGCTGGCATTAACTATGAATCGTGACTTGTATGGTGTTTTGTGAAGCTTAGGACTCTAGTACAGTGAAGAAAGTTCTTGTTTTGATTCGATCGAGATGCAAAACTTTGGCGCGACTGGGTTACTATATAAATCTGTATATCTTTATTATATAGTTATTAAATTCAATTGTTAATAGCTTTACTGAATAGATATGCCCATTTGTCTTTCGACCGAGACATTGACAGCTTCTCTGCATATTTGAAAAAAATGTTTGTCATTTATACAAACTTTTATTCTGTCATGTTACTAACGGGAGGAAGACAGAAAATAAACAAAGAAGTAACTTAGCAAATTCACCAATCATCCTATTCATATTAAAAAAGTAATTATAATGGATACCGATGTATCCATACACGCGTATTAGTATATATGCCCTGTAATTAGTTAATGGCCAATATATTACTACTGGTTAAGTACATTTTCAGTTTAAGGTTAACACATACTAGAACAGTGAATTGTAGTGACCCTTTGCTGGCGTATAACAAGAAATTTTTTTTCATATATAAAAGACAATAAAATGTGCCCTCCCCGTCTCTTGTCTTCTCGTCGCCATATCCCTCTTTTTATCCCCCGCTCTACCGTTGTGTTCTCTCTCTTTCTCTCTGTGTCTCTCTCACTCACTCTCTCTGTCTTTGTCTGTCTGTCTCTCTCGCTCTGTCTGTCGGTCTGTCTGTCTCTCTCTCTCTCTCTCTCTCTCTCTCTCTCTCTCTCTCTCTCTCTCTCTCTCTCTCTCTCTCTCTCAGTCTTTCAGTTTAACAAATTTGCGGACAAAGTTTTGACTAATGACATAAAATACTCAGTTTGCAGAATGCATTCTTGCACCATGTTAATTGCATTTAAACCATTGTAATCAATCAAATAATTTTCCGCTAAAATAACTTCACTTAAACTGGAATTTCAAATGATATATATGAAAAGAAACCCTAAAGGCAGAACACCCTGTGAATATTAAAAGTTTCTCTTGTAACCTTTTTTCAAATTTCTCATACAATTAACTTAGGATTGGTGGTGGTAATCCAGTTTGTTTGGCTATGTGACCTTGACGTTCTATAAAAAAAACTTGTTAAAACGATGTAATGCTCAAGATTATACTTTCCCATTTCATGTCATGAGAAATCTTTCCTCTAGTCCAACCGAATAAATTATATTATTATGAATTATTAAAAGCTATTTATTGGTAACATATATCCATGTGAAAAATAAATCATAACACCTCACTTGCTACTACAAATAATGTATCATTATCCGAGCCAGCTGCACAGTTAGTATTTTTCAACTAAGACAATCACTTGACCACCAATTTTTGATATCACGTTACATGGCCATCCGATACATTTTCTTTGACTTCGGTATCTATTTTAAGCTGGATTCTTTATCGCGTTTATTTATAGATCAGGAGAAAATAGCATTGAAACCGGTATATTCCCAGATTTGTAATAACTAACAATTGGGGTATTCTGCTTAAAAGCATTAAGCATATAACAAAATATATGTTTATGCAACAGTTATGCACAAGCTCCTCCAAAGTAGAGGTAAGATGTTGTTTCGTGTATAATAGATATATGAAATATGTCGGATACCATCTTGAAATAAACATTTTTAACTTTGGTCTTTTTGTAAATCTAAATATTATTATTGATATGTTAAAATTAATTTTATTTGTGCTAGAACTAGCAGTACCTTAGCTTAAATTTCTTCTGTACTTGCTTGCGTCAAAATGTTGGCAAAGTGATTTTATAGTAGAACAAATCTTAACAAAACAGTAGGAAAGAGGGATTCAGGAATTCTTTTTTAGTAGTCTAGTTCTGTAATATTGCTTGTATGCTTCTTAGAGCATGTTTAATTTTCTAGTATAAATAATGCAATCGCTCGACATTTGCTTCATTGCAATAACTGATATATATGTGTGTGTGTGTGTGCGTGAGTGTGTGCGTGTATATGTATAATTTATATATGTTCTCTTCAATCGTTAGGATAACAAGGGCGAAGTTTCAGGATTTGGACTTTGGACATACCTTGGGGAATTTACATATATTATATGACTTGGAAACACAGCGCACACACGATAAAACCCGAGATGGTGACCAGATCCTTAATAATAAAAGTCTAAATAATTACGTTAAATGTCACCGCTCTTTGTGGCGCCTTGGATACGAATATATGGTGAATTCTTAAGCAAATTGTTTATTTTATTTTCTTTTTTTTCATATAATCCTTCAAAAGGTTTGTTAATATTAGCCATTATATTCACATTAAATGTCATTACACTTTGTATTTCCAGAAGGAAATACTCGTCTTTTGCTTTTTAAACAGCCTAAGCTACAAAAGGTGATTTTTTTACGACCGTCACTTTACTATTGCCACAATGACGCCCTTTGGTATAATAAAGTTCAGCTTTCATTTGTTGTACATCAAAGAAAATACAGCGTCGGGTCTTATATTTTATATCTAGCTATATTAATGGGTTCTGTGCCAGAAATCGCAGATTTTTCCTCCCAAAGATAACACAAAGTGTCAATATTTACATCATAGAGGCATTCATTTATCTCTGGGGCAAAGCAATGGCAACAGTATCCCGGATATTAGAATTCAATGTTGTATTAAAATGAGATGATGTAATACTGACAGATATTCAGAAAAGTACCAATTTAAAATAAAAATCAAGTCCACAGGTCTGTTTTTCTTTTAATTAAGCTAAGTCAATCATTCATCTATCAACAAAACTAAAGATGATTATTATTAAGGTTTTAATCCTCGGGAGACAGAAATGACGCATATATGCATCCCATTTTCGTCAGCCTGTATTTTAATTGATAAGTGCCGTGGTGGTAAAGATTGTCTGGCTATTTCACTAGTCAGTGTAAACGTTTCTTAATTCTCAGACACTGGTTTCGAAACAATGAAAACACAACAACAGCATGTGACAATTCTGAGTAAACATACACTTAACATACAAAGATAACGCCAGATTCGTATTACGTTTTCGATAAATCTGGAGCCACAGCAATGGTCAAGGCTCCATATTCCCTTTCTTCGGAATCGCGCCTCCAGTTTAAATCCTCGTAAATCTTCGAAGGTGGGGCCCCTGATGACGATTGAGCTGTTCAATAAAGACATATATACATACATACACATACATATACATACATACATATATATATATATATATATATATATATATATATATATATATATATATATATATATATATATATATATATATATATATATATATATTAAAGTTAAATCGTTGTAATAAATGGCTGACAAACCTGAGTACAGTTTTAGGCCAAATCAAAACAACATTTATGAATACGAAAGCGCTGCGAGCACTATGGTGTAACTGTTTTGAACACGTAGTCGCATTTTAATCAGGTAAAGATCATTTTGTGCTAGGTAAACCGACCTTCCTAAAGGTCAATCCCATAAAGCAGAATGTTAGCTGGAAGCCTACCATCAACACGTAGTGGCTGATCACCACTGCGGGCCCGCCGCCTGGAGAGTGTCCTGAGATTGAAGGGCCGAAACACTTGTTGATAGGCGGTTCTCAGCTGAGGATGTTGATGGTACAAGCAGTACAGAACTGTATTCTGCTCACTTACTGTCCGGGAAACCGGTGACATTTGGGAAAGACCAGATGACAACCAAGAATAGAATGGTGACGCCTGGAGAGACAGGTGACCTCCAGGAAAGCCTGGGCCGGGGCACAACGGGCTAGCAACCCAGAGTGCAGTTCTCGTGAGAGGACATCCCACATACAACAGCTACAGACTCGAATAATGAACAATACCCTCAGAGTCTTCCGAGAGGGAGGGCGGAAGAAAGACTCGTTCAGACGGATTTAACGGCAACGACACAGCTAGTTCAAACGACACTGACTGGAACACCGACAGTTGTTAGATGTAAGTGTGGTAAAGTTTGCAAAAACCTCAGGGGACTGCGCATCCACCAAGCCAGAACTGTGTGTGGTCGGAGAACTGAGCAGCAACAGCGCACAGGTACGATTCCTGGTGAGACGCAGGAGGATCCTAGTCAGGACACAACCCATAGTACTGGGGACCTCTCCGCTGCTGAACAGTCAACTGCCCCAACACAGAGTGATTCATCACAACCTGGCGTGACGGATGAGGATACAGACCCCCTTCTGGAACTATTGAAGTCCCAAGAAGAACCTGAGCCATCGCAAGACGTACCACAGCCCGAAACAGAAGAGGCACCAAGTGAACTGCTGTTACCGATTGATTGGCCAAAACCCACCAACAAACGTGCCTGGAATGACTTTGACAGAGAGCTTGATCTCATATTGACCTATACCATGCAAGGGCCAGCAGACAGGAAGCTAAAGGGCATGATAACTCTAGTCTACACGGTGGGAAGGGAAAGGTTCGGCCCAGTGATAACACGCCGACAAAAACCCCAACCTACACCAAACAGGAGACAGAGTCGAATGAAGCAGATAAGAGGAGAGCTCAGGAGTCTCACGAAAGCATTCAGGAAGGCAAGTCAAGAAGAGAGAATGGGCCTCCAACAACTACGAGACATCCTCAGGAGAGAGCTACACACATTAAGGAAGGCTGAGAACGCAAGAACTGCAAGAAGAAGGAAGGCGAGAAAGAGAGCAGAATTTGTATCCAATCCATACAAATTTTCCAAGCAACTTTTTGACAAGGAAAGGTCGGGCCAACTAGAAACCAGTATGGCAGACATCGAAGAGCATCTCAGACAGGTCCACTCTGATCCAGAGAGGGATATACCATTAGGTGCTTGCCCACGACTAGACGCTGTGGCACCTCCAACATCTCCACTGGATTGTAAAGAGCCTACGTTCCTAGAGGTGAAAGAAGTTGTGAGGAAGGCAAGAACGGGATCAGCCCCAGGACCTAACAAGATACCATACAAGGTCTACAAGATGTGTCCTCTACTGCTGCGAAGACTGTGGAACCTACTTAAGGTGATCTGGAGGAAGGGGAAGATACCGGATGAGTGGCAACATGCAGAAGGTATATTTATTCCCAAGGAGAAGGACTCCAAACATGTCAGCCAGTTCAGGACAATATCTCTGCTCAACGTAGAGGGCAAGATATTTTTCGCCATACTAGCCAGAAGACTGACAACCTATCTCACCACAAATGGCTACGTAGATACGTCAGTTCAGAAGGGTGGAGTTCCTGGATTCTCGGGATGTGTGGAGCATACCAGTGCAATCAGCCAACTTATCAGGGAAGCGAAAGTCAACAATGGGGATCTTACTGTGGTTTGGCTTGACCTTGCAAACGCTTACGGGTCAATTCCCCACAGGCTCATAGAAACATCTCTCGAGTACTACAACGTCCCTGAGTACATTCAAGGGATGATCAATGAGTACTTCAGTGGAATGAAACTGCGCTTCATGGTCAATGACAAGATGACAGCCTGGCAGAGACTGGAAAAGGGCATAGTGACTGGATGTACCATCTCAGTTGTCCTGTTTGTGATGGGCATGAACCTTATAATTAACCCTGCGAACGCAGAAACGCGAGGGCCAAAGACATCTACGGGATTACATCTGCCGACAAATAGGGGTTTTATGGACGACCTGACAGTGACAACACAGACACACATACAAGCAAGATGGGTACTGAAAGCATTAGAAGAAGCAGCCACTTGGGCTAGAATGAAGTTCAAACCCAAGAAGTCCAGAAGCCTGATCATCAAACGTGGGTCGGTCTCAAGACGATTCAACCTTCAGGTTCAAGGCGAAGACATACCATCCATCATGGACAGTCCCATTAAGTGCCTAGGCAAGTGGTTTGATGCCAGCCTCAGTGACAAAGCCAACATAGAGCGCATCAGATCACAACTACAAGAAGGGTTGAAACAGATAGAGAGATCCGGCCTACCAGGGAAGTACAAAGCGTGGCTTTTCCAGAACGGCCTCCTCCCCAGATTGATGTGGCCCCTGATGCTATATGAAATCACTACAACTGCAGTGGAATGCCTGGAGCGAACGATCAGCAGACATCTGCGTCGATGGCTTGGAGTACCACCAAGCTTTACCAGCATCGGGTTGTACGGGCGAACCAACCAGCTTCAACTCCCCCTATCATCTTTAGTTGAGGAGTTCAAAGTTGCCAAGACACGGCTGGTGATGACGCTCAAGCAGTCGCAAGATGGTTCAATCCGCAACGCTGGAATTGAAACCAGGACAGGAAGAAAATGGTCCGCAAGCCAAGCAGTCGAACAAGCTGAGAGAAGACTCCAGCACAAAGACATAGTCGTCATCACGGCAGTTGGTAGACAGGGGCTGGGCAACTCCACGACCACCTTGTGGGGCTCTGCCGGGAATACAGAAAGGAGGAGTATGGTGCAAGAAGAAGTCAGAGCAGCAGAAGAAGAAGATAGAAGAGCGAAAGCTGTTTCCATGGGTGCCCAAGGCGCATGGACAAAGTGGACAACAACGAGCAGAAAACTGACCTGGGCAGATCTTTGGAGATACGAACCACTGAGGATCGCATTCTTGCTCAGGTCAGTTTATGACCTGCTCCCGTCACCCTACAACCTTCACAGATGGGGTCTACAAGACAACCCCAAGTGCCATTTGTGTGACAAAACGGGAAGCATGGAACACATCCTGTCTTCGTGTACTATTGCCCTCACCCAAGGACGCTACCGGTGGAGACACGACTGTGTTCTTCAAGAACTTGCGGACAAGTTGGAACGAGAGAGGACCAAGAAGAGGACCAGACAGAAGCCTCGTTTGATTCAGTTTGTTAAGGAGGGTCAGAAGGCGCCCAAACAATTGCAGGCTACACATTCAATCCTGGATGAATCAGACAAGTGGGAAATGTCTGTGGACCTGAAACAAAAACTTGTGTTCCCGAACATTATCCAGACAACACTTAGACCTGACATTGTAATCTGGTCAAACAAAAACAAGTGTCTGATTATGGTTGAACTGACCGTTCCTTGGGAATCTCGTTGTGATGAGGCCTATGAAAGGAAGCAGGCCAAGTATTCAGAACTACAAGAACAGTGCAAACAGAAGGGATGGCGAGTGTGGCTCTTTTCGGTGGAAATCGGCGCCAGAGGGTTCCCAGCACAGTCGCTGTGGAAAATGTTCAGTGCCTTGGGAATCAAGGGAGCAGACAGAAAGCGTGCAGTGGGCGCACTAAGTCAGACAGCTGAACGGGCATCCAGTTGGTTGTGGATGAAGAGAGAGAAGAGGAGCTGGAAGCCTACCATCAACACGTAGTGGCTGATCACCACTGCGGGCCCGCCGCCTGGAGAGTGTCCTGAGATTGAAGGGCCGAAACACTTGTTGATAGGCGGTTCTCAGCTGAGGATGTTGATGGTACAAGCAGTACAGAACTGTATTCTGCTCACTTAGAAATCGAGTTAACCAAAGTATACCGCGATATTGTGTGTCACTTTTGCCCATTGTCGGATACGTCACAGATGTTTTCTCTGGTCAAGTGATGCTTGCTATGTTCATGCTTGGGCTTGTTTTTTTTTTACAACACAGTCATCTGGTAAATATGGTAAATATGGCCGTGTTTACAGTGTTTACATGGAATGGTTTTGTTCTGCTGCATGACTTTAACGATGTGATTTTAACTTTCTTCGTATTGAATGACAATTATACAAAACAACTACTTTATGTGTGTTGATGACATGATTACATATGGGTCACTTTAGATCCAAAACGGAAAGTGACCTACTCGGTAACCTCTACCTATTTTGTCATTCGTGACACGTCCTTAAGCCAGATACCGACAAACAAAGGAGAGCCATCTCTAATATTGAGTTAGCGTTGTTGAGCGTGGTAACGTTGTCGTCTGTAACGAAAGTTTCATCATTAATCATCATAACCCCAAAATGAATCATTATTATTATGATAATATCACTGAAAACATTAGACGTCTACGTGTCATTTCCCTTTCCGGGGAGTGATTATGAGTTTATTTATTAATTCCGTATCGAGCGTGAAGGCGTTGTGAATCGTAACCCGAACATGACGCGTTCACAGAAAAATTACTGGTTCTATATGGCGGAGACTGCAACGATAAGACATTAGCATGAACTTGCGTCACCGGTTTTTTACTGTACATATCAAGTAGAGCCGGCCGAAACGGTGAACGTTGAAATACTTTAAGTGAAAATAAAGCTTTCACCGGGAATGTATTTGCCTTATGTGAAGGAGACGCTAGTATAAAATAGGCTAGTTAGAAGTTAGGATACAGGCCATGACGCGTACTGGGCCAAGGACGTCTATAAATACCAACGTTAACACTTAACGACCGGTAAACGTATTTTGTACGCCATACAGTGCGCATGCACATATCGGAAATGTATGAAAGAGTAGAACCATATTAAAATAAATAAATATTTCAAATGGGGATAACTACGTCAAACAAACTGTCTAAGGTCTCTAAAATAGATATCAGCTATTTGAATTTTGCAAGAAGTAACCCATTACCGAATAATCAAGATCACTCTCTTTCATTTGGTCGGGTGCATCCCAGGCCTAGCGGTTGAAGTCGACAATTTTAGCCAGCCCATAACCGCGTGAGTTCGAGCCCCAGTCGGTTCGAGAACGTTCATGTGTGGTGATCTTACATCTTTTCCTTGATTGATTGGACCGTATGCATTTGCGGTAAATCTCCCGATTAGTATTCTAAATTGCTCACGCTATGTACAGCATTACTAAGTTAATACGATGATTCAACGATGACTTACGATCTTTCCATAGGGTAAGGAGCATCCCTATGCTTGATACGGTGTAAATATCAACGAGGACTCATTGACGGGATTAACGATATGACGTCGCTATTGACCTGAATGGCTCATCAAAAGATGGAGGGGCTACTTATTTCACTTCCTGTTATGGCTCTAAAGAGACTTACCTCTAGAAACATGAATTGTCAGACAGACGGCTTCCGTTTATATCACTATTCACTGACACATTAAAGACAGAAATGGTCACATATGGCAAGTATTAATTAACAATATTGCATCCTGAATTGTCTGACAGTTTCATCACACTGGTGGTTGATAAAGCAAATAATATATAGTTGGTTTCTTTATTATTAAATGTATTAGAATGGAACAACATATTCCCATACATGTTACTGTGGTTAAATAAATGAGCAGTTACGTGTTTGCGAACCATCAAATACAAGATAGATACACACTTTATTTGTATAAAATGTGCAATAGAAATAATAAATGAACCTGATAGGCTGTGAAACTTAAGATTATTTTTTTTGAAATAGTTCTGACGACCTTTGAGTCTCCTGACTTAAACAACACACAATGTAATGAATGGCTGCATGGACACATATACGTCTGTGGCCTGATATAATGTATACTGTTGTGCTTAATTGTTGGTAACAAAGCAGTTTATATGTAGCGAAATTAATGACGATGACTATTAATAACATTTTCCCCTACCTGTGTCTCTTTTCGACTGCTGTCTAAGACACCGGATAGCCATGGTTACGACTGCCAAGATCATCAACGTAGCTCCGATAAGTCCCGATATCCATAGGATAGAAACAAGTTCCATTGCCGATCTTGTCTTGGATTTCTGTTCATCCTCTACTGACGCAAAAAAACAAATATACTTTTTATAAGCTTAAAAGTTTGTTTTGATTTCTTTTATATGATTAAGCATTATGTTTATGTATTTATTATGCCCTCATAAATTGACTTAAAGCTGGCAATTCAATAGTATAGCTAAGTTTATCGAAAGAAACATTTTGTTATTGTGTGTCATTTTGTCCACATATTTTTATTGTCTGGAAATGGACCCTCTATGGATCGATCCGCCCTTCTTAAAAAAAGAAAGTTAAACTTCTTTAAGTATTACTTATAATAGCTCATTCATAAGTGTTTGACATTATCCTCTATCAAGTATTTCTCTCATATTTAAAGCAACAACACAAACAAAAGTCAATGTTTCACAATCGGTAAATCGTTGACCAAACCAGATTTTCACGACACAGTTTAACGATTTTTCATCACATTTATTTTTTTCTTTCACAGTTAAGAGACAATGTTTACTATTTAGTATTATCAGAATTGTATGCCAACAAATCAATTTACCTTGAGAGCCAAGGTGCAACGTCACTGTATCATTGGTTGTGTCCGTAAACAGCGAACAGTTTGCCGAGCATGTTAACGTTAACTCTTCATCATGAGCAGTGACGTTAATCCATGTCGTCATTAACGTCGACGTACCGCCATGACTGTGGTGCAGATATTGCATAGTGCTGTTGAGCACAAGGACATCACCTAGGTCTGTAATAGCATCACAAGCCGGACGGGCATCTTGCACATTGCATGCAACCTCAATTAGATTGGAGAGCGGTTTGGAAGCCATATTAATTCCTGACAGACTCATTTTTACATCTTGTGGTTCATCTACAACATCATAAAAAGACAGGCATAAAGGTTTAAAGCACACAACGGCCATACCGCTTGGTAGACCAGTGGAAAGAATGCCTGTCTTAGCGAAGGGTTGAAATACGACCTTTAGGATATTAAAAATAAAAACAACCCATTAACAAGAAATGCCACTGAAATTGTCCCCGACAATGCAATGGCCTTATTTATGACAATGAAAAAGACCTCGACATTCATGGTTCACTTTTAAATGTTACGTACGACACATTTTTAAGTGTGTGTATGCATGGTTATGAAGTTTGAAGTACTGTTAGCGGTACGGAGATCATAGGCTAGACACGAACATAGAACGGACATAAGTATATACATACGGGTGGACAATCGGACATACAAGTGGTAAGACAAGTTTATATAAAACGATGTAACATATTTTTCTTATGTTAATATTTTGTAAAGGGAAAGTTTAGGTTTAGGTAAGCTTCCAGATAAAAACGGCAGCTCCTGGAACCTACACAGACATGGGCCGTGCAGAAGGTCGGCCGCCGCGTATAAGGTGTCAGGTAATGTGACGATCCATGGTCAGGAACGAAATGCTATATATCACTGGTCAGTATTTCATCTGTTTAAAATGTAGTCTGTCTTTAGATCCCTTCGGACATTCCAGGAGAAAGGTAACATGCAGTCAACAAAACAACCAAAACAAACACGAAAGACTCACAATTAAAATGAACATATTCACCGTAGGAACACAACTGCGATGCTAGCGTTAAATGGGTGATGCAGCAGATGACCTCGTTATTGTTCCAACTTCTAAGGATGGGTTCCAATTTCGCCTCACTATGGTAAGATGGATTCCGGGAACCATAACTGGAATCTGATTGGTTGGGTTTAATTGTCTCTGAACCAACCAAAAACGTCAAAATAGGAGCGGGCCTGGCGCCTTGAGTGTAACAGTATATGTCAAGATGTCGGAGGTCAGTCCCTGTTGACATCGTTAGCCTTGGCTCACTTGGTTTGACTGGTATTGATAAGGTAACACATATAAAGTGACCAGGATAAAGTTGGTCAAGTTTGAAATATGTCAGTTTTTGTAAATCGAAATTTTGTGAAACCACAACGAATTATGTGTACAATATATTCGAGGGCGTCAAAAGAATTATAAGTGTGCTAGTGTATCCGTTAGATACTCCATCTGACAAGAACATTTAAGCAACTTCCGATAGTGGCCAGACTGCTCAGATTGACGTCTGTGCGTTCGATGTATAGGGGTTATAAAGAGGATCTGATATGAGTGTTAATTATATACTGAAAATATTAAACGAGTTGAATGAAATGGTACGAAACAAGACTTTGCCAAGTTTCGTATAACTTAAGGCAACGAGTTTAATATTTTCACTATCTAATGAACACGAATATTAGATTTTGTTCATCAGCTGTTTTTGTTTACAATGCATCATCATTTTGTATTATAAACAGTCGGCCTTGACATGTGCAATTCGGTTTGGGAGAATCCGCATGAAAAATAGTTCCACTCATTATTCGACGACTTTCCATAAAAAGGAAACAGATTCGTTTATTACATGACTAAAATGTTATTTTGTATTAATTACAATGATATTGTCCAACAAAAATGCATAAAACGGCGACAACAAAGCGGTTAGGAAATTGCATATAAACCACGCATACTTAGTTACATCACACTACGATAACTAACTAGTGTGTTACCAAACATAACACATGAGTGTTACCTCACCCTCGCGCGGTAGGTTATGTGATAGTGGCCAGAGTGACTGCTCAGATTGACGTCTGTGCACTGGAAGTATAGGGGTTATATTGTCATGTGATAGTGGCCAGAGTGACTGCTCAAATTGACGTCTGTGCGTTGGAGGTATAGGGGTTATATTGTCGTGTGATAGTGGCTATAGTGACTGCTCAGATTGACGTCTGTGCTTTGGAGGTATAGGGATTATATTGTCATGTGATAGTGGCTGTAGTGACTGCTCAGATTGACATCTGTGCGTTGGAGGTATAGGGGTTATATTGTCATATGATAGTGGCTATAGTGACTGCTCAGATTGACATCTGTGCGTTGGAGGTATAGGGGTTATATTGTCATGTGATAGTGGCTATAGTGACTGCTCAGATTGACGTCTGTGCGTTGGAGGTATAGAGGATATATTGTCATATGATAGTAGCTAGATTGACTGCTCAAATTGACGTCTGTGCGTTGGAGGTATAGAGGTTATATTGTCATGTGATAGTGGCTATAGTGACTGCTCAGATTGACGTCTGTGCGTTGGAGGTATAGAGGTTATATTGTCATATGATAGTGGCTAGAGTGACTGCTCAGATTGACGTCTGTGCGTTGGAGGTATAGGGGTTATATTACCATCCGATAGTGGCTATAGTGACTGCTCAGATTGACGTTTGTGCGTTGGAGGTATAGGGGTTATATTACCATCCGATAGTGGCTATAGTGACTGCTCAGATTGACGTCTGTGCGTTGGAGGTATAGAGGTTATATTGTCATGTGATAGTGGCTATAGTGACTGTTCAGATTGACGTCTGTGCGTTTGAGGTATAGGGGTTATATTACCATCCGATAGTGGCTATAGTGACTGCTCAGATTGACGTCTGTGCGTTGGAGGTATAGAGGTTATATTGCCATGTGATAGTGGATATAGTGACTGTTTAGATTGACGTCTGTGCGTTGGGGGTATAGAGGTTATATTGTCATATGATAGTGGCTAGAGTGACTGCTCAAATTGGCGTCTGTGCGTTAGAGGTATAGGTGTTATATTATCATCTGATAGTGGCTATGGTGACTGCTCAGATTGACGTCTGTGCGTTGGAGGTATAGAGGTTATATTGTAATGTGATAGTGGCTATAGTGACTGCTCAGATTGACGTCTGTGCGTTGGAGGTATAGGGGATGTATTGTCATGTGATAGTGGCTATAGTGACTGCTCAGATTGGCGTCCATGCGTTGGAGGTATAGGGGTTATATTGTCATGCGATAGTGGCTATAGTGACTGCTCAGATTGACGTCTGTGCCGTGGAGGTATAGGGGTTATATTGTCATGTGATAGTGGCTATAGTGAATGCTCAGATTGACGTATGTGCGTTGGAGGTATATGGATTATATTGTCATGTGATAGTGGCTATAGTGACTGCTCAGATTGACGTCTGTGCTTTGGAGGTATAGGGGTTATATTACCATCCGATAGTGGCTATAGTGACTGCTCAGATTGACGTCTGTGCGTTGGAGGTATAGAGGTTATATTGTCATGTGATAGTGGCTATAGTGACTGTTCAGATTGACGTCTGTGCATTGGAGGTATAGAGGTTATATTACCATCCGATAGTGGCTATAGTGACTGCTCAGATTGACGTCTGTGCGTTGGAGGTATAGGGGTTATATTACCATCCGATAGTGGCCATAGTGACTGCTCAGATCGACGTCTGTGCGTTGGAGGTATAGGGGTTATATTGTCATGTGATAGTGGCTATAGTGACTGCTCAGATTGACGTCTGTGCGTTGGAGGTATAGGGGTTATATTACCATCCGATAGTGGCTATAGTGACTGGTCAGATTGACGTCTATGTGTTGGAGGTATAGAGGTTATATTGTCATGTGATAGTGGCTATAGTGACTGTTTAGATTGACGTCTGTGCGTTGGAGGTATAGAGGTTATATTGTCATATGATAGTGGCTAGAGTGACTGCTCCAATTGGCGTCTGTGCGTTGGAGGTATAGGTGTTATACAATCATCTGATAGTGGCTATGGTGACTGCTCAGATTGACGTCTGTGCGTTGGAGGTATAGAGGTTATATTGTCATGTGATAGTGGCTATAGTGACTGCTAAGATTGACGTCTGTGCGTTGGAGGTATAGGGGATGTATTGTCATGTGATAGTGGCTATAGTGACAGCTCAGATTGGCATCCGTGCGTTGGAGGTATAGAGGTTATATTGTCATGTGATAGTGGCTATAGTGACTGTTCAGATTGACGTCTGTGCGTTGGAGGTATAGAGGTTATATTACCATCCGATAGTGGCTATAGTGACTGCTCAGATTGACGTCTGTGCGTTGGAGGTATATGGGTTATATTACCATCCGATAGTGGCCATAGTGACTGCTCAGATCGACGTCTGTGCGTTGGAGGTATAGGGGTTATATTGTCATGTGATAGTGGCTATAGTGACTGCTCAGATTGACGTCTGTGCGTTGGAGGTATAGGGGTTATATTTCCATCCGATAGTGGCTATAGTGACTGCTCAGATTGACGTCTGTGCGTTGGAGGTATAGAGGTTATATTGCCATGTGATAGTGGCTATAGTGACTGTTTAGATTGACGTCTGTGCGTTGGGGGTATAGAGGTTATATTGTCATACGATAGCGGCTAGAGTGACTGCTCAAATTGACGTCTGTGCGTTGGAGGTATAGGTGTTATATTATCATCTGATAGTGGCTATGGTGACTGCTCAGATTGACGTCTGTGCGTAGGAGGTATAGAGGTTATATTGTCATGTGATAGTGGCTATAGTGACTGCTCAGATTGACGTCTGTGCGTTGGAGGTATAGGGGATGTATTGTCATGTGATAGTGGCTATAGTGACTGCTCAGATTGACGTCTGTGCGTTGGAGGTATAGGGGATGTATTGTCATATGATAGTGGCTATTGTGACTGCTCAGATTGGCGTCCATGCGTTGGAGGTATAGGGGTTATATTGTCATGCGATAGTGGCTATAGTGACTGCTCAGATTGACGTCTGTGCCGTGGAGGTATAGGGGTTATATTGTCATGTGATAGTGGGTATAGTGACTGCTCAGATTGACGTCTGTGCGTTGGAGGTATATGGATTATATTGTCATGTGATAGTGGCTATAGTGACTGCTCAGATTGACGTCTGTGCTTTGGAGGTATAGGGGTTATATTACCATCCGATAGTGGCTATCGTGACTGCTCAGATTGACGTCTGTGCGTTGGAGGTATAGAGGTTATATTGTCATGTGATAGTGGCTATAGTGACTGTTCAGATTGACGTCTGTGCGTTGGAGGTATAGAGGTTATATTACCATCCGATAGTGGCTATAGTGACTGCTCAGATTGACGTCTGTGCGTTGGAGGTATAGGGGTTATATTACCATCCGATAGTGGCCATAGTGACTGCTCAGATCGACGTCTGTGCGTTGGAGGTATAGGGGTTATATTGTCATGTGATAGTGGCTATAGTGACTGCTCAGATTGACGTCTGTGCGTTGGAGGTATAGGGGTTATATTACCATCCGATAGTGGCTATAGTGACTGGTCAGATTGACGTCTGTGCGTTGGAGGTATAGAGGTTATATTGTCATGTGATAGTGGCTATAGTGACTGTTTAGATTGACGTCCGTGCGTTGGAGGTATAGAGGTTATATTGTCATATGATAATGGCTAGAGTGACTGCTCAAATTGGCGTCTGTGCGTTGGAGGTATAGGTGTTATACAATCATCTGATAGTGGCTATGGTGACTGCTCAGATTGACGTCTGTGCGTTGGAGGTATAGAGGTTATATTGTCATGTGATAGTGGCTATAGTGACTGCTCAGATTGACGTCTGTGCGTTGGAGGTATAGGGGATGTATTGTCATGTGATAGTGGCTATAGTGACTGCTCAGATTGGCGTCCGTGCGTTGGAGGTATAGGGGTTATATTGTCATGCGATAGTGGCTATAGTGACTGCTCAGATTGACGTCTGTGCCGTGGAGGTATAGGGGTTATATTGTCATGTGATAGTGGCTATAGTAATTGCTCAGATTGACGTCTGTGCGTTGGAGTTATATGGATTATATTGTCATGTGATAGTGGCTATAGTGACTGCTCAGATTGACGTCTGTGCCGTGGAGGTATAGGGGTTATATTACCATCCGATAGTGGCTATAGTGACTGCTCAGATTGATGTCTGTGCGTTGGAGGTATAGAGGTTATATTGTCATGTGATAGTGGCTATAGTGACTGCTCCAATTGGCGTCTGTGCGTTGGAGGTATAGGGGTTATATTACCATCCGATAGTGGCTATGGTGACTGCTCAGATTGACGTCTGTGCGTTGGAGGTATAGGGGTTATATTGTCATGTGATAGTGGCTATAGTGACTGCTCAGATTGACGTCTGTGCGTTGGAGGTATAGAGGTTATATTGTCATATGATAGTGGCTATAGTGACTGCTGATTGACGTCTGTGCGTTCGAGGTATATAGGTTATATTGTCATATGATAGTGGCTAGAGTGACTGCTGATTGACGTCTGTGCGTTGGGGGTATAGAGGTTCTATTGTCATATGATAGTGGCTATAGTGACTGCTCAGATTGACGTCTGTGCGTTGGGGGTATAGAGGTTCTATTGTCATATGATAGTGGCTATGGTGACTGCTCAGATTGACGTCTGTGCGTTGGAGGTATAGAGGTTATATTGTCATATGATAGTGGCTAGAGTGACTGCTTAGATTGACGTCTGTGCGTTAGAGGTATAGAGGTTATATTGTCATATGATAGTGGCTAGAGTGACTGCTCAGATTGTCGTCTGTGCGTTGGGGTTATAGAGGTTATATTGTCATATGATAGTGGCTAGAGTGACTGCTCAGATTGACGTCTGTGCGTTGGAGGTATAGAGGTTATATTGTCATATGATAGTGGCTAGAGTGACTGCTCAGATTGACGTCTGTGCGTTGGAGGTATAGGGGTTATATTGTCATGTGATAGTGTCTATAGTGACTGCTGATTGTCGTCTGTGCGTTGGAGGTATAGAGGTTATATAATCATCCAATAGTGACCAGGGTGACTGCCCAGATTTACATTTGTGCGTTGGAGGTATAGAGGTTATACTATCATATGTTAAGATGCCGAATGTGTACCCACTGGGCTGCGTTTGATGTACAATTATGTTTACCGCTATAGAGTTCGTAATTCGGAAATTCGTATTCAAACTACAATTCAACCAAATCCCAGTCTTTGTGGTTTTTTTTTGTTTTTTTACGATTTAAAGCCCTCATACCTTAACGAAGAAATGATTAAAAGCAATTCCTTGGACATTTTTAAATGGTCGACGTATTTAAAATGACATCCGATTGCCTTAATGTTCAATGTGCCATCGTGATCTGCTGTGATATATGTACTTGCAGTCTCCGGTTCGAATTCTACTTTGGATTACCTTTTTGTTCTGTTTTAACGTGAACTACCGGTTGTAATTTTGGTATGAAGTAAAGGTTGCAATTAATTTATCTTACTAAAGTAAAAATTATCTCGTCCATTTGTGATTTTAAAGAACTGTTTAGATTTAAACGTGCTGCTGGACACGTTTTTGAAATTAGTTGGTTTTGTTAATCAATCTGAAACTTAATTCATTTTTTTTTTTCTTTTTAACTTACGTAGCACATAAATCCGTGTCGTCACACGAAGCGGTCGTTGAAAACCTAATGCGAATACTTCACATGATACTCTTTTAAGATGAAGTTCGTTTCCTGCGCGTTCTTTTCGCAGCGTGAACACATTCTTGACCGACGTCACCTTTACGCCAACGGCGTCTATATCATGGATCGTCAACGCCACCATCATTTGGTCTATCACATCACTTACGTTACAAGTTAGGACAAAAGACTGTTCCTGCTCAACGTAAATGCAGTGTAGACAATCTTCAAATGTACTGACGGGATTTTGAAAAGATACCGTCATATTGTTCGGGTACGTATCTGAAATAAAGGAAGATTAAATTTTGAATATGGTTTCCAGGCTAGGATCCAGAACTTTTCAGCTTGGGGAGGGGGTGGGGACGAAGATCGAATACATACATTATTCCTAAAATGTCGGAAATGCATTTTGAAGTGACAAAAGGTTAATCGTTTTTAATGGTTTTATTAAACTGACTCTGACAGTCAGACAATGCAAGACATAAACCTTTGCAACATATCTTTGTCGTTGAAAAGTGGTTCGAATTCCTACAAACATATGCCGAAACAGACAAGCACATACTTCCCTTCCAGTTGGAACATACAATGTAGCTTGATTACATTTATAGCTAGCTCCATTTTCCCATCGATCGTCGTTTGCATATATTGGGAAAGAAGATAATGATAATAATAAAACAATCTTGCCATCTAAGTCAATTTTTTTCAGTAAATAACCATTGCGGTATCGTCAAGATACTATGCTTAACAGATATTATACAATTAATTACTTATTAGCTGGGAAATATGCTGTGATATTGACCAAAAACTCGTTATTGACCGAGGCGATAACGATTTTTGCGGTCATTATCAAAAGCATATTTCCCAGCTAATAAGTAAATAACTGTTTTATTACTAGTACATGAACTATAAATAGTTAATACTAAATAGTTTTTATTTCTTCAATTCTTATCTAAACTTAAATGCAAGAAAATAGTTTACATTGTTTACTTCGTGATGGAAATTTCGCATTCTATTAATAGACCGGTTAACATCGGCGAAAGCGGGTCAAAATCTATATTTATTGACTCGACTATTTAATTTTTTTTATTGGGGCTGGGGGGTGGTGGTGACCAATCGTGTTGCGTCTATTTATAGCTCATGTAATAAATATTAATATTGCCTGAATTTACATTTCTTTTGAGTGTTCGAGAACGTGCTGTATAATTTCGGTGTGGATTATTTATGGAAGTTGCCACTAAAACTCGATTTATAAATAATACCAAAATTTCCAGTGGAGCCTTCAATAAATGGTGTGACAAACAAACAAGTACTGATTTGCCGCGAAGGCTTTATTAGATGTTGAACCCGACGAAATACAACTATTTGTAATAACTCCTAACCATAAATACATCTCATTTAAGCAACAAATTTGTAGAACATAGCTAATATTTTCCAAAACAACAATTTTCCAACCCCTCTCTGCAGCAATACAGCTCTACAATAACTTCCATCCACAACAACTCACATAAAGATAAATAATTCGCTCGAACTTCATCTCATAGAGCAACCTCTGTAACATTTCAGGAACCTCTTTTATAAATACATTTCTGCTCCACATTAATTCAAAATGGTACTATTAACATTGATTAATATTCACTAAATTAGTGAAATGTCGGTATTCGTTTAAAAATAACCTTTTAACATACATGTTAATTATTTAACCAAGAACATAATATAAAAATGCGTTTAAGGATATGTCATCATAGGTTAAATAAATACCAAGTCACAAATAGATGTAAAATGCGTTAAACTGAGATATTTCACATTTATCATAAAAACAACGTCTACTTACCTTCACAAATTCGTCCTTTCAGCAGCAGAAAAACTAAAACCAGACGTAGTGTTACCATTTCTAAATGTTTTCTTACTCTCGCGCTTTACCAAAGAAGTGTTTTTGCTACTCATGTAACAAATAGCCTTGTAAGAAAACAAACTAAGTGTGTATTTTCGAAAACAAAAAGACAACAACATCAACACTAATAGCAACAATACACTGATTACTGAGAAAGCGTGCGGGGATGAATTTACTCTGATGGAAAATAAATCCAAATGAGTTAAGCACATCGACATTAGCAGCGTCCGGCTATTGTTTTAAACAAAGGAAACCGACACATAAAACCGATTTCAGAAGGAAGTGAAAACAATCGTCTGACAGGAACAATCAATAAAATAAATCTATTGTTGTTTATATAAAATAGGCTACTCACAAGCACGCTATAATTTGAAGCCGTGCTGTGTCTTAATTAAAATGGTACGCCTGAGGTCAAGACGTTAAGGTCGTCGACAGGAGAGTCGCTCAGGCCGTTATGACATTGGTTTCGAATCCATGTTCGGATGGACATTATCACGTAAAGATGCCTTCTAGCTTCCTGCGGTACATCGTTGCTTTTTCTCAAATAGTTCTTTAGTCTTCATGTACCGAAATAGCATGACATGGAAATATGACAAAGTCCTATGAGCATTGCAAGGTATACCGAGATTTAAAAAAGCTCAAGACAAAGGTATTAACAAGCAAGCCAAATGTAAAAATAAGAGCAAATCTGTGCTAAGTCATAAACAAAACAAAAAGCAAACGCATAAGTAACTGCCTTGGAAATGTTAGTGGTCAAGAGATAGCAGGCTCTGTTCGATTTTGCGACTTATTTGTTGAAACAAAACAGTTAGACCTTACATGAATTTGTAAACATACACATGTTTTCTTTTTCGTATGTTCGTATTGCTAAACCTTTCATTAAACTTATTTATGGAGATTCTTAATATGGCCCTACCAAACCAGCTGTTATACCCAATCAAAAAGCAGCAATTCGCCTATATCTTCCTGGAAAAGTCATATGGATGGCTCTATGTTGTTTTCTATACAAGTGAAGCGCGGAGCTTTCATGTATGTAGTTTACAATGTTGCTACATAATTACGTGTCGCTTGAAAGTCGCTATATTCCATATATGTATATATGATGTGTTTAATTTAACTTGTATTTGTTACGACGATGTACTATGTACAAGTCAAATGTTATGATTCGGTTTGTATTCAGACCGTATTCCTATGTGTCTAAAGACAATTCGTTCTGCATATAATTTTGACGGCATTGATAGATTTTAATATTAACTAATTTTTCTTGTTTCTTTGTCGGTTTGTTGTTAGGCAAAAGTGTTCCGCTGTTGAATAGATCCTCGACAATGAACTTTGATGCTTTTTATCAATACTCTCTTGTTTACCCTTTTAAAAGTTCTCATACAGCTTATATTACATGTATAAGCCACCTCCGACATTGTGAGGGAGTAGTTGCTGAGCTGATGAGGGGGCGGGGATCAGAGGTGTTACCACTATAGCTGAATTTAGAAAGTATTTTGTTTGTAATATAAACATAGCTTTAAATGTTATTATTTGCAAGATTCGACAACAAAGTTAGGATCATATTTTAGAAAATGATTAGTCAAGATACTAAGAGTATAAAAGTAGCATATATATATATATGTGTGTAGGCCTAGATCTGTTAAGACAACATTATATAAGATAAAGAAGAAGTCTACAGTACATGTATTCCTCTATTTCAGTGAAGGACTGAGCCTAACGACAATCTCCTTTTCCCTATACGTTCAATTATTAACGATTATACACAAGTATTACTTAATATCACCAATGAGTTAATATGATTTGTAAAATTATTTTTACTGTTGTTTTTATTTTCTTAAGGTTTAAATAACGAGTGTCAAATGACGTAATACGTGCGGCGGTTTATTACACACGGCTTCACAATATAAACACCTGAGGCTGCAGCTAATGGAAACAATGCTGCTTCTACAAAGTAATCAAAACTTTGCAGCTGATGCAGGCCACACTTTCAAAATACAATTCACTAATTCGGTGAGAATTTGACTTCAATAATAAACTTTTTCTTATATTATTGTTAGAAAAATGCTGCGCATGACCTAATCTACATTTACTGTAGATCTATTATCAATTACAATTTGTACAGTTACTTTATTAAAATTCTCACAATAATTGTAAATGCTTACCACTGCAATGTGACGGCGCTTCTCAACATAACACAAGAAAATAGTTCAAAGGCATGACTATTTCATAACACACACAAAAGGACAAAGTTACAAATACTTATATCTCATCAACAAGCAATAATAACGTATAAGCAAGAAAAACAACAACAAAAAACAACAAACAAACAAAAAACAACAACAAAAAACACCAACAAAACAACAACAACAACAACCACAACAACCACAACAACAACAACTTTTAACTTTTTCCTATAATAGTGTCATCTTCCTTAAAATAAAAATGACGGCCTCGAATTCTATATATCGCCCAAGAAAGGTAAAATTTAATTTCACAGTTGACTTGTTTTCGGACATTACAGTGCGTATTCCTAAAATATTTATTAAATATATAACGAGAGTAGCATACGGTCGATACTGGCTTAATTACAGTTTCTGTGTCGGAACGCTGTGTAAACTTGTAGGAAGGGAAGCAATTCAATTCCAATGGAAGATACCTTGTGAGTATTATATTTACCATAATTCATCTAATTATAAGTTATAAAACGTATACCTTTATGCTTTTATTTGCGCACAACTAGCTAACTTAATAAAACTTCATGAAAGTCAATGAAACAGTTTCATTATCTTTTCGGCTAAGCACACATTCTTTCACACTAAATGAAAATAGTATATTTTGAAAATGCTTTTCTGGTGTTTTTTTATCCTTTCGTGAAATTAAGTTTGCTCTTAAGTACGCTCCACTTAGTTCATCATCCTTGCACCAGCACCTGTACCGGTTTTGGTACATTTGTCTCATTGCACTTACATTCTGTTTTTTTTCCGGACACCATCTTAACACCTGAATTTGCTTAAGGACCCCTTCTTTATCTTTATTTAAGGGTTAGAAATAAGACAGCAGCAAAAGTTGGGCACCTTAAACAAACAAGAAAGAAGATCTGTGGTGCAAGTCGAAATCAAAAGTAGCGAGGATGTCATTAGGTCAGCAAGATCTGTCCAAATGGCATACCATTGTGCTTGAAACAGATGGAAGGTTCCAGAGAGAAAATTGTTATGGCAAGTGTTGGGGAGGTATAAGCCACTCCAGATGAGCTTCTTCCTTCGATCAGTATATAATATGCTGCCAACACCTTCAAATCTTTTAAGGTGGAAACTGACTTAAGATCAATCATGCCTACTTAGCGGAGAAAAAAGGGGACTTTCAAATGAACAAAAAGACATATACTGTCATGATGCAAAGCGACACTTATTCAGGGCAGATACATTTGGCATCATGACCACGTTCATACAGTCTTGGCAGATGCAATGGAGAGAGAAAAGGGGAAAGAAAGAACCCAACATCTCTTCTAAACAAGCGTTATCTCCTTCGTCAAGGCAGATATAGCAACAAGAAAGCCAATAAGCAAAGAAGATGTACTTCAAGAAGCCGAAAGCTAGGAGATGATGATGGATCTTGTCCAGAAGCTGTTATTTCTATATAGTCTTTCTACAAACCTACTGCCAGTAACCATACAATGCCTCGGAGCCAAGAAGGACGATCATGGTTGCATTAATTGTACCAAGGAAGGAAATAACAGAGGAAGCCAATAAAAGGAAGTTGTTGAAGTACCAAGACATGTGACTGGTGATGCTTGCAGCCACCAGGGATGGAAAACAACAATCTGTAGGGTTTAAGGGGTTTCTCTTTTCTTTGAATAGTTACTTTTGCTTGAAATTTTGCAAATATTATTTTCAAGGGGGAGGGTGTGAGGTAAAGTGAAGGAATTTGCCTTATTGGCTGGCTGTGGGTTTAACTTTCTGTTCGTTCTGTCTATTCAAATTCCGGACGGTTGCCATGTCCTGTTTTACTTTGTATGCTTTAGTATTGAACATCAGGCTCAACGTCGTTTATGAAGTTTAAAATAGTAACTAATCGGCTACACACTGAATTTGAATTTAAATCAAAGTAAGATAAAGATGGAATATATGTGTTTTATTAAATTAGACGTAAGTTATCCATTTACCGTTTGAATCTATGTCTTAGATATGCAGTGTTACAGTTTGTATTCGCGTATTTGTCTCAAAAGTACGTTGACTATTTACATTATTTAGTTCTTTCGAATTTATTCATGAAATCTGAGGTTTTCAGACCAAAGCAATATATGTTTAATTAGCACATTAAACGTACAATATACACGAGCATCCAAAACATAGTTATCCTCTAACTTTATTCTGCAAAGAATCGTGACAAACGATAACTATGCGTACGATGAGAGTAACTTGGATCTAAAGGCGGACCTCAAAAGTTTTCCGCAGGCTTCAACATTAACGAATAAAGGCATGACATCTTCTGACTGGATTAAACAGCCATTATTCATGAATTCCTAACATCCTTAGATGCAAATCTAATCAAAAGAAAACATTATACTTAAAAAATGCTAACGCTGGCTGAACCCCTAGTATAATGGAGTTGTCCGCTTGGACCGCGTGAACAGGCTTTCCAAGTACTGGTCACATTTATCACTTTCACAATAACATGAAACTGTGTTAAACCTCTTTTCTTAGATTCTCGTTTGTCGCAATGTCATTTTTACTTCCTGTACAAAGAAGTTTACCAGAACATATTCGCAATTTATTACATAGTTGATCTCTGCCAGATTGTTGGGCTCTTATTCGTATTAAGTAATTAATTCTGCATTATTTACAAAAATACGCAAATTAACAACAAAATCTACTTAAGGATTTCTGCAATTTTCCCTATCACACCAGCCGTAGAAAGCTATTCTGGAAATCCACCGTCGATCATCCGTTTACATTTTTAAAACGACATCTTCTCTGAAACCGCTGGCCCCAATTCCGACAATTTTATCAGCTGTTTCATTAGGTCCGACAAACAAAAAGTTGTCCAAAGAAAGTTGATTTGCCAAAAAATTACGACGCCAAGAGCCTCATTAAATTCTTAACTTCTAGACTGACTTTATTATAAAAGAATGAAAACAATCTTTTTAGAAAAAAGCTTGGTAACATGTTTCTTTGTTGATCATTTATCAAGGTTTTTCCAAAGAAATTTCATTCGTCCATTGTCCACATTTGGCTTTAAAGTAAACATGTAAAAACCTTCTTGTAAGAAACAACAAGAGTTAACCCTCGATATTTGGTATATATGTGCTTTGGTGGAGCTTTTGATCTGTCTGAAAAATTGAGGCGTTCTTTGATAATCTTCTAATTAAAGATATAAGCGTTAATATCTGGTAAACACATTCGCTGGAAGGCCCTTTCAAACAAGATTGGCCAACAAATTTTGATCCGTCAGAGCATGGCCACTTATAAAATGTCGTGGCTCTATTCCAAATATAACTTCAAGAGCCAAGACTATTATGTTAGGGTGGCTCTGAATCAATATTGTTCAACGAATGTTTGATCCGTCAAAAGAAAACATGGCAACATGGATTAGAAGTCCAAACCAATTCCTTAAAACAAAAACAAAATGTAAAAATAGCAAACTAACACTTTGCAATTAGTTTGACAAATTTGAATGCATACATATGATACTTCAAAGCGTGTTTAATTTTTGCGTTTTTTGCGTTGTGATATCAGCGCTTGCATCAAAATGTCAACGGTTTTAAGTGAAAAATATACGTTTTTAACTAGCACCTTTAGTAACGTTTTATATACAAGAACCTTGATGTATAAATGTATATAGATGACCACATAACATATACGTACAATGTCTGAGGTACACACTATGGCAAATTTGGATTGTTTATTTTATATGCATTTGTAATTTTTTTCATATCATTCTCGAAAGGTTTGTTAATATTAGCCATTCTATTCACATTAAATGTCATTATACTTTGAATTTCCAGGAGAAAATACTCGTTTTGGCTTTTTAAACAGATTAAATTGGAAACCTTGATTTCTTTACGGCCGCCAATTTACACTTGTCACATGACGCTCCTTGGTATAATAAAGTTTAGTTCTCATTTGTTAGCTTTCTAAAACATCAAATAAAAGCCATTAATTTGGATGTTAAAATTCAATGTTTTATATAAAATACTTTGATCTGATACTGATATTTAGAAAAGTATTCAATCAAAATGAAAGTCATCAGGTTCACATGTGGCATGTATTTTTATATTTAAGCTTTACTAAAGATGATTATTAAATCCTCGGGAGACGGAAGTACGCTTATTCTTTTCAAAATGTGTCCTCCGCCTTTTCAAATTTTTGTATATGTTGCAATACTCATCGGACTTTGTCATATATACATGTACTTTTATTCTTACATTCATTTTTCTGGTAAATCCTTTGATTCATGAAGTGGCCAATGAGGATGCCACTTCCGTATTTTTCCTTTGCGGTTCTGATAAGAGACTTACTTAATTGTTAATCGGGACATCCAAGTCGGACAGTGACATTTTGTATCTTGAATTATCACCCAATTGTCACATGATACCTATTAGTTAACTCTAAATGTGCCTTTCAACTAAACACATTACATTGACCGTTGCACTCATTCGTGATTTCAATCTCAAATTAACATCGAACGATGTACTCATTCGTGATATTAATCTCATATTAATTAACTACACTGAAAATAAGTTGTAAATAAGATACTCGTAGGACAGTATTGAGTTAATTTAATTACAAAAGGAACTAAACGTTTTACGCCGCAAAGAACCGAACTAGAAATTAATGTGCCATAGTGTTATAACAAGTGAGCTATATAAAACCTAATTATGACACATCATTTACACTTTCTGCATATTTATCTTGAATCTGCTGTGAAACAAGAAATGTTTTGTAAAATGTATACTTTTACATATGAATTTTTAAATCACTATTATAAATCGTTCATTTATTCCATATGAACTGTCAAATGCATGATTATAAAAACATACAATATTAGTATGACTCGTAACAACTCTATGATAACAGAACATAAACCAATACAATTACATGACTGTTAAAGCGGATTTGTTGCCCATAAGTATTTACACAGGATGTACATACTTCCGGTCCACATTTATTAAAGTTATCGCGTCACATTTAGTGAGCTGTTTATGTGTGACGTAAGCATATAAGCTACTTGCCCACAAAAAGGTTGTTGAGCTCCAAAAATAGCTGAAAACCGCTGCAACGCTTTTGATTTGTTCTAAATCTGTAAGCGACTCAGACGCATGTAGATAACTTATACGTAATATTATCAAAGGTTATATTAATATTGTTATCAAAGGTTATATTTTACAATGTTATTTATTGTGGTAAAACAAATATGTGTTTAAGCAATTCTTAAAAAATGGCCGACAATAACCAAACTGCTTTGGTCGACTTTACAAGATCTGAACAATGTTTGAACATACCAATGAGGTTTATCAGAATAACGAACACATGTATCGGACAATTACAAGATGTCGTTTTCATTTCATGTCCTCACTAAGAGTTTGTTTTTGTAAAGATTTCAAATGTTATCGACCAGTAACAGAGTCAGCACTAAACATACACCATAATATTTATAAATACTGTCAGGTGAATTCAACAGCAACATTTGACGAATGGCAGAGCATCGCATCGAATTTGCCATTTGTGAGTACAAAGATTTAGAAATGCAACTTCAAATAGTGATAATTACTTACTTTATCACATGTACGAGACATGATACAAAATCGCTTACCCATTTGCCTATACAAGTATACACTTCATGATAGGAAACACAGATGTATATTAACAGGAATAAATCTAGCATACTCATAAACAAGTTTAACAATTGAGACAAGCATCGCAAAAAGTGCTTTCTATCCTCCTACGCAGAGTTATCTCTCTATAAACATATACATGCATCAGAGCCGATTTTCATTAGCTTGTATTTTAATATAAGGGATATGAAGCGATGAAAAAAAAAAAATGACTGGTCAAACCTATTTGCCTTTTACGATCCACTTGCTCTGATAAAGTAGCCGAATAAAATTCACGTGTGACACCCGAAGAGTTAGTGCCCTTGTGGTAAAGTTTTTTTTTTGTTCTTATTATTTAAATATTAGTCTGTATTAGTCTGTTCTAGATTTGGCAGACACGTCTTATATATGCGCATAACTGCACGTAGTAAGAGTCTCTATCACGTGGAAACATTGTGGCTACGCTGAAAACTGTTTATTTATGGCTCCACTGATTAAATAGCACAATACTTTGACAGAGACCGGCCGCAATAGCTCAGATGGTAGAGCGTCGGCTTGCGGATCGGGAGGTCGTGGGTTCGAACCCCGGCCGGGTCATACTAAAGACTTTAAAGTTGGTAGTAGTGGCTTCCCTCCTAACGCTCGGGGCTAAGGGGACAGCATTACGCCTGACTCGTCGGTGTCAGTATAATGGACCGGCCGGGTTCAGTCCCTGGGCACCTCATAAGTGCCCCTGTGCTGTAATGATAGAAATGTCGCTGCGCAGTATCGGCAAAAATGCCGGCTAATCCCTAATCCCTACTTTGACAGTTGTCCGTGCTGTGGGTTTGCGTGGGTCTGTGTGTATTTCTTAGTTTATTGACAACAGAAAATAATGTTAAATGTGTCATCAAAAGTAGCGGGCGCTACCTTGGCGTCACCATAGCTATATAATGAAACACTTCGCTTAAGCTATTAATGTAACATTTATATATCTAAATTTTCCAAGTTAAACAAATATCTGATTAAATATAATGTTTGTTTTTCTCTATAATTGAGCATCATCTAGATGAACGACAGCAAAAGTATATGATATTTTGGACCTTTCTCCGTAGAACAGCCAACCTGCATGCTATTTAAATGAATAAAAAAAATCCGAAACTTTCAAATGTCTGTTGCTTAAGTGGTTCACATTTAGCGCTCTAGTTATCCTCCGACTTTTTAAAAAAATAATTTTTCGTACAAAATTTTAAAAGGATGAGTATCTATATTTTCGGCTTTCTGTTGCTTTATTGTTTTGTGGAAATATAATATGTATAATTACCAGTACTATAATTAATATTATTATTATTAATAATATTATTATTTGATTAGGCATTTCTAAATATTATGAGTCATTCCGTGAGTTGACTACGTCATTCAAGATATCCATTTCATCGTTATTGTGACACAATTTAAATGTGTTTTAAATTGGAAGATCTATCAATCAATATTTCTTGTAAATGTATTTCTATTAAATTGTTTGTATGAACGTGGTATTTTTTCTCTCAAGAACAAAAGTTTCTCAATAACTCTAACCTATCTGCATACAGCGATTATTCATCAGCTTATAAATAAATGTGATCATGTTTAGAATAAGTACTTCGTTACTGATAGAAATTCATTACAGAACGTATCTGACAGTCAGTCTACTCTTAATAAGGTCGTTGGTTTCTTTATGTACATTTACAATTATATTATACAATATTATACAATTGTCATTACACTGCCTGTTATTTTTTTTGAAGTCATACATACACCCAATCTTCTTCTCTTGTATTCGCACGGTTAACCAGTATAACTGCGGTGATATACAGGTCTAATAGGCTAGGTGTTTTGTTGTTTATTTAAATTTCGAACTGTAATAAAACTTTTTTTTTATCTGATCTTATTTAATCTTATCGTATATGCTTCGCACCTACGAACATGGTAATAACGGCAACGTCTAGATAATATGTCTGGACGACAACACCCAACACATGTTTGAAAAGAACCACCTGTGCATAGCAGGTCAGTTAGAGACTAGGGAGTAAAATCGGCATATTAATGAACAATATCTGCACACAAAAATATCGTAATGTCAATAAAAATATTTGATATCACCATTTTAACAATGTTTTGATAATCACAACTTTAACATCGGACTGTAGTGCACGTGTATTTATCTTTTTTATTAAATTACCTACTGAATAATAAACCTTTAATACTTATATATTCTTAATAATTATAATTATATAATATACACGCATTACGCAAAATTATTGTGCTCTAAATTTTAAACGAATGAAGATCTGCCCTGTTAAACTAAAATGTGTCCAGTCTGATTTATATAAGCACAAGTCAATTTCTTCTGTGGTAAATTTGAGACTAAAGAACAAGTCCATTTCTATGGTTATTATTTTTAATATTTATAACATTGTCTTAATATTAATTATGCTTTGTTTCTACATTTGATGTATGTGATATTATACTTTAAACACGTAAAATCGTCATATATACGGGTATTTTATTTGCTTCCAATTATTTAACCGCCTGATATGTCCATGACAACTGGCTTCAGAAGGCTAACGAATTATACACTATGAGAAGACTTAATTGTGGAGGCAAAATAGAGTGTAGTAGATTAAGTTCTAAACATATACCTAATATGATGTGCTATGAATATAACTCATGTTGATTATATTTTCCTCTGGTTACTGTTCACTGATTAACGTTTGTGCTTGACCTTTTAACTTGTAAAAACGTTATGTGCAATAAATGTATGTTATGTTTAATAGCCAATCAAAATGACAAAACCTACGAATACAGCCAATACAGTGTTACTTACGTGTATCATATCAATACATTAAAAATAATAACAAATGCATGACTCGACTGACAAATGCTAATAATAAATTGATAAAATAAAAACCAAGTTTGGAGATAATTTTCAGGGTATTCAAATAATATAAAACACTCTTCTGTCACGACTTTTGTATTCAACGAAAATGTGAAACAAAATATTATCTATAAATAGCACGCTAATAATCAAACAAATTTCGCAAAAAGGTACCGAAACATGTCTAGTAAGAAAAGAATGCCTGTATTTTTTCCTACACAACAAACACAACAATCACAGTCTCAATATATGTAAACGTAAAATACAGAGCATTTCAAAGGCAGAGACTCGTTTCTTAAAGGTATTTGTGGCATTTGCTTAGATTTCTCTAGAGGTGTCTGAATTTTATCTGCAATTACAATAAGTCTGTTTAAGTGAAAGAGCATTTGCCAGTAGTTATAAAAGAAATAAAACAAAGAAATCTAATCCTTAAAGAAGCAGCTGGTTGTTGATGGATTTTGGCGGTTTCAGCACATATAGAAATCAGTCCGCTCGTAGATGTTGCCAGCGAAACTCCAGAGAAACAGATTTTCACCATTTGTATTGTCATCATCATAAAAACAGCTTATAAAACAGCACTCCTTCATTTTGGTATTAGCAGCAATAATAACACTTTTTCTCACATGTTCATTCTCAAAGTACCATGTAGTTTATATAGTTCAGCAAGTGTTCTACCGATTTGCCTGTTTTTTATTTAGTCAAAGTCTCAGAATTGATATCAGTAAAAATACCAGTGAAGTGAGGCATGTTTATTTTTATTTTTCATTTTGCAATATATTGGCTAGAAATGAAAATAAACTTCCATGGGCGACGACAATAGACATCATTGTCCGCGTACCTAGGACAGAGACTAGTAACAAAACGTTACGAGTGGTGACGAGTAGTTGACGAGAAGGGCGGAGGTCACGTGCCCCTCTGGTCTCTATTTATAGACCGGAGTCCGGGTCGGCCGCGGACCAACTGGTCGGACAAAGAAAAATCTGGCCAGGCTATCTCTGCTGAATGCAAAACTTGGTCGTCTCGTAGGAATTGTACTTGTACTGGTCGTTGGGGCTAATGTCGTGAAGATGGCCGGTGGAGTAGGTGGATTCTTTAATTTGATGGCCATTTCCGGAGACTGGAACCAAGTACAGAAAGACATCAGGCACAAATCAATAACATAAAGAGTCAAAGACAGTAACTATTTTACGTTTCTTCAAAATTGTAAAGCTTTTCTCAGTGATTATTTAAAAAAAATTTTTCTATAAATATCAAAAAGTCTCTTTAAGAATCGGCCAAGAAAGCAGACTTCAAAAAATTGTGTTATACATGCGCAGTTGGACAATTTAACAATTTAGTGCATTCCCATTGTATGCTTTTGCATTATAATTTACTCTTTAAAGGCGAATTCGTCGGGCTCCCAGCGGCAAATAATGTAAGTCTAGATCAGTCCACACCTGCCATTGCCTGACTGGACAAGATCTGCACTATTTGCTGCAGAGTCTCTGGAAGTATGTTTTGTTACCTTTCTATGCAATTATCTACGATTTTATTATCCCCGTAATTAACCATGTCACGATAAAGGTGAACACTTGCGACTAGTTTCGCATGTCTATTACCGTTGTTTGAGTTTCCTTGAAACATGTGCAAGGGTTTTTGTCAAATCCTTCATTATTGTGTTTGATAGATGTTAGTTATATCTTTAGGTGTCACCAAAGTAAATTTGAAAAATGCGTTCTAATGTATTTTCTTTTCTTTTTTCTTCTCCTAAATAGCAGGGTTAATACCTTATACTTGAACGCTATTGTTGCTATAAATGTCAACATGTTATCAGCACCATTTATTTGGAAAAAAAGCGGAGTAACAATGATTGAGAAATAGTTCAAGCTGATATAAAGGTGGTTAGAAGAAAGCCTCTCTAAAAGCAAGTGTTCTGTTTTCGTCGTTGTTAATCCTGCTCAATATATAAATTGGCATTGCTTATTTATATCGCTTCATCATGACAGTAGAATAGTGCTCCAAGTTCAGACTATAAATTCATTTATGGCTTATATCAGTGTTATAAACGCAGATCTCCGCATAGATTGTTTTTAGTGTTTTCTGCAAGCAGAGCACATAACAGTTCGATAGTTCATATAAAATAAATAACGATTACGGGAAAGCCGAAACCGATGTACATTAATTAAACATTCATGAGGTATGGTATAAGGAGAACTGTGAATCAATGTGAATGTTATGCTATTTATTGGCTTGTAACTGTTTTTACTGTTCTAGTACATATGTTTACAAGCACACGCAATGGCTTTATTACAATAGGAACGTAAAACAGACGATTTTCACAGAAATATTTAACAGAGGCGGATCTAAGTTCTTCTTACAAGAGGTTGGACTTGATTCCTGTTTTAAATGTTTCGATGCGGAAATAACTATGTCTAACAGGCATGCATTACGCGTATCAGTCTCGTACATATCATTATATAGACATACAATTGGCAATTATTTGTTGACTAATCTAAATTCAATTTATTGTGTATTGTTCACCCTTTCAATACAAGCAGGAGGGAAGCGGGCCGACACAAGATCCGCAACGTCTGGCGTCCGCCAATCTAAATTGGTCCTGCTTTTATTACTTTTCTTTGCCAATAAAAATGTCCCGGAATGGGAATATCATGTATTTTCTACAGCATTAAATAGGGCTAACTGAGAAGTCGACATTTAATTTATTGGTCTACATTTGGCAGACACATCAAATGTTTCTTTTAGTTTTTATATCCTTTAACGCAGTGTAGTTCGAGTGTTTAACAAAGTCTTCATCAGCTTTGGATATTAACAAATTGATGAAGACTGTGTCAAACAGTCGAACTACAATAAGTCAGAAAATATATTCTGCGTTATATAAAACATTTGGTTATTAATAAAAATGTGTAGGCGTTCTGTCTAGAACAATACCATTTGCATGGCACAACTTGCGTATATCTTGTTTTGCAATGTTATGTATTTTGGGTTGATATCCAAACTTATTTAAGTATAAAACTGACTTGACTTGATTACACGAGCTTGAATAACAATATTCCAAACAAAGATCAGAATTATGTGCCATTTTTTGAAGTTCCCACGCTTAAAGTTTTGACACTTTGATTTCTGATGCGGCTTACTTACATATTTAAATTCTTTTTATTTTTAGTACTTTTAAGTGCGAAAAAAAACCCCACAAAACAAAAACAAAACAACAACACGCATACACTAAAGACATATTTCGCAAGAGTAATTAGGGACAGTTTTTTCTTATTGAGAAATTCCACTGATAAACAACGATGCCAAAATGTCAGATTGATCTTACGGTAAATGCTCACGTTTTTATATAGCAGAATACCTGCTGTCTACAGGCTAGGCGCGGTTATGGGATCTAAAAGCATTTTTGTATCTTGCGAAATTAAGACCTTAAAAAGACATTTTTGTTCACTAATGTGTTCCTAGAACAATGATAACGTGTTTGCTTTTTTATGTTACAGATTAAATTCATTTTAAGAAAATTCAATATTTTTCATGCATTTCAATTTTTGTGTGACTGTAGAAAGATTATGTCTTCACTTTATCCTGTTTAAGAACGGCTTTCTTATCGCGCATGAACCTGTCCGTTTCAATAAACTGTTTAATTGCTTTTAAATGCAATGAATTGTAAAGCCAAACGAATTGCTGCTTTTTTCTGCCCTTGCCAAATGTTCCATCTCTATATAGAACCGTTTCTGCACATCAGTGATGATTGGGTAGATTACATAACAATTAAAATCAAATCCACAAAGGCTGGCAAGTTTCACGTTCCAATGACAACATGAATACTGGAAATATAGAACTGGATAGCCTTAAATGTCACATGCCTGAAGAGAGTCGTGTATGAGTTCATTTTTAATCTGTAAAAATCTTTGATAAATAATCATTTGTTGAGTTTTTTGTCTGAATCACTATCGGTGTTTTTCAATAACATACATTTAAATTTTTGTGTTTAAATTGAAAACAATGAGACAGCTAATGGCACAAGATGGCAATCATGTGGCAATATTTCAGCTGAAAGAGAAAGAGAAAGAGAGAGAATAAAAAACAACAACCTTGTTCGAATGATCACATTAAGCTTTAGCACGCAATACGAGAAGTTGTGCACTTAAGAGTTTGAAGAAAACGAGTCATTTCTGTTATTGGCTAGAAACCCGTTCCATATCATTTACTCCTTACTATCAATGTGTTAATATATTATTTTAAGATATTCAAATTTCCGAAAGTGAGTTTTTCTTTCTTTTTTCAGTTCATGAGGAGCTATTGTTGGTCAATTGTACTAAATGAAGTGCCGCAAATCTGCAAGTACCTGGCAGAAAAGAAAGAAAAATAATTCATGGGCACCAAAGAAGACATTGAAAGATGTCATTTTTAAAGAACAATGGGAAGTAACAGTAATCACGTTTTAAAATTTTGTATCGCCGACGTGCCAATGGTTTTGCTTGTGTTTTTTTTGGAAACACAAATGTATTCATACTAGCAATTATTTTCCAATGAATAAAGTTTCGCAAAAGTAAAAAAAGAATATAATGGCGTCGCGTTATTGTACGTTGCAAGTTACGCGGGTTTTCATTTCTGTAGTATTCATGAAATTATGTATTCATGTATAAGTAGCTGATAAAGAATATTCTAATCACATGTCTTCTAAAAGTGTATGTTACTTACATTATAAAAAGTTTAGCAACGTAAATTTAATGCTACGCTTTTAACGTAGCTTTGATCAGTTATATCAACGAAAGTAAAATAATTCGTTAAAATGTCATTACAAATGTACTCACAAATTTAACATTTAATTGTGATACCAACACCAACATCTAACGCAACATTTATGCGTTAAAGTTAAACACGACAAAGACCGAGTGACGCCACCTTGTAGTGTATAGATAAAGGTACGTACTAAAGTTCCTATTTTCGGCTGTAATAAGTACTCAGATGGATTCGCCGGTGCTGCGCAATATTTTTCTAAATGTTCCATACTGCAGCTTTTGTGACAACATTCGTTAACCACTCCCCCTACTGATGTCGTTGAGCGAGACGTCACAAGATATTGCCTGGCTGTGCGCTTGTTCATCATATGCAAATCTGCAAGGTACATATAAAACAATTATATACAAATATGTCTCACAAAAAAGCAATTCAGCGAAATAATGCATTGCCATTTTAACACTTTACAAACATTATATAAATTTATAGGAATATAAATAAATTAAGCTAGTAAGTATTTCTGCGTCTGTAAAATACATGTGGACAGTTTCTATCCGTACATTCTATTACAAAATACACTAGATACAGCAATACTAAAACATGCGTAATAACAGTGTAAAAGGGCAAAAGCTAATAAGGAAATTTACATGTTATTATTTATAGTTTCAAATGAAGACGGAGAAATGCAGTGCTATTGCACCAAGTATTGATGGTTCAGTGTAGTATTCATGAAACTGACTTAAGTGAAGTATTGATGGCGATGACTTAACTGTATTATTCGATTTTTTGAGGAAAAAAAACACATATACCTTCCCGTTTTTATGTGTATAAAAATCGATAATTTTTAAATAATTAAGATAGAACTCCACTTTGACCTCAAACAACTCCTGTCAATGTTGTCTGAAACCTTAAAGTTTTCTAAGACTATCTGTCACTTCACTGTGTAAAATGTAAAACTGATCCCAACTGCTCTTAAGAGGTTAATAGGCTCGGCTTGACGTAACACACGATATCAAAACTACTTAAAAAAGAAGGTGCAATTTTGAACATCGCCCCGACATCAAAATATAATGTTCACAACAGCGTGTATGTCACGTAAATATGTTAAATAATAACTTCGGAGCAATCTTTCACATTTGATGGCATAAAAGGATCCTTAACAGCTGACAGTTTAAAAGAAAATGTCTCAGCCTTCTGTTTCCGTGTACAGATATAGCATTAGACTGACTGGGACTTCTGTAGTGTTAGTACAATAGATGTCACTATTGTTATAATAAAAACCTTAAGAAACAGCATAACTTGCCATCAGATGATGCGATTTCTTTTTTGCAATGGGCAATGCGTCTTCAGCATGTTGAAACATATTAATATAAATATTTTTACCGTAAAAACACTGTTATGCTATTCCATGTTTTTTCACATGATTAAAGGTTAGCAAATACATGCAAAGAACCAAAATATGCGCTTATTTGATTCAGATACTCTGGTATAGGATTATTGTACACATTTCAAATGATAATTGATTTCTTATTATACACGATTAGCTACCGGTATGTAGTCGGACAGTTTCGAGTCATAATAACACAAACGTCTTCTACTTTGACGAATATGACAGGAGCTTTGAATGCTCACATACGAGAAGATCTGACAACTGACGTGCGAGAAAGCCTTCCAGTTGATATGTCAAGGAGGACTTGAAAGCGGACGGTGCGAGAAAGCTTCCAACTTGATAGTCAGGAGGCATGACAGCTGAGTCGCATAGACAAGCTTCAGTGTATTGTCAGGAGGGCTCTGACAGCTGACGTGCGAGAAAGCCTTCCAGATGAGATGAATGTCGGATGATCGACGCTGCAGAGTGAGGAACAGCCTCAGCTGATGATATGCGAGAAAGCCTTCCAGCTGATATGTCAGGAGGTCTGACAGCTGAGGTGTGAGAAGACTTTTCAGCTGATATATCAGAAGATATACCAGATAACATTAGAAAATAACTAACAGCTTACATGCTAGATGTTCTGACAGCTGACATGCAAAGAGATCTTCCAACTGCCATGCGAGGGTGTCTGACAGTTGACATGCCCTGACACCTAGTTAAACCTTTTCATTATCAATATAAGATGGACGTTGCCATTATGTCTAGAGCAATGTTGGTGAAATGACAATATGTAAAACGAAATAAACTATAACGTTGTATGCTTTCTTACCGTCGTCCTGTACAAAGTTAAATCCCCTGCCATCACACACAAGATCAAGCATATCGGACAGGCGTTTACCGCAAAGCTGCGTACCCAAGCACTCTGTTACGGCAAGTGATAGCGCTATAAAGGTGCCAATTAGGGCCATAGTATGTATTGCAATCTGAAACAAGAACAATGCTACATGTAAACATGTATAGAACTATATAAGTAACCATAAAAACTTTGGGGAAACGTATCAATAAGAGTTTATGTAACTAAACAATAAAATACCTTATTAAACATACGAAATGGACACTCAAGAAATCCACAAACCTTACGATAAGCACTTTAACTTAACGTGGGTTGAGTAAGGTATTTGAACAATTGGTGTTCGGGATATAATTTATGATGCACCGTATGTATTGTACCACTTCTTGGTTCATTGGTGTTCGGGATATGATTTATGATGCACCGTATGTATTGTACCACTTCTTGGTTCATTGGTGTTCGGGATATGATTTATGATGCACCGTATGTATTGTACCACTTCTTGGTTCATTGGTGTTCGGGATATGATTTATAATGCACCGTATGTATTGTACCACTTCTTGGTTCATTGGTGTTCGGGATATGATTTATGATGCACCGTATGTATTGTACCACTTCTTGGTTCATTGGTGTTCGGGATATGATTTATGATGCACCGTATGTATTGTACCACTTCTTGGTTCATTGGTGTTCGGGATATGATTTATGATGCACCGTATGTATTGTACCACTTCTTGGTTCATTGGTGTTCGGGATATGATTTATAATGCACCGTATGTATTGTACCACTTCTTGGTTCATTGGTGTTCGGGATATGATTTATGATGCACCGTATGTATTGTACCACTTCTTGGTTCATTGCCTTTATCATTTATCGCATACCAGGTTCCATGGCGTCCTTGATTGTTTACTGTTTGAACACACATATTATATTGCCGAATACTATTTGTATACACCGTACAATTATATATCATAGTCGGTAAGTTTCCATGATCCTACGTGAACTAATCTATCAAAACACGCATACTGCTTTTAATCCAAAGGAAATGTGGATAATTGATTTCAAAAATGTGTAACTATTACATGTCCATACATGTATCTACTATTCATATAATTTCTACTGCACAGAACTGTATCTGTTCGATTTCCTGCTATATGTAAAAGGTAACACTATAATATTACTTTACAACAAATAGAGCACATGATGATCAATAAGCTTATAGAGTAAGCTTTCTCTATGCTCATAACGGCTTGCTTAAGATTAACTTATAAATCATCCCTCATTAAGTTTTCATATATTAAGAAATAATTCATGTTGCGGACTTTGCTTGGTTCACCATACCTGTCTATCAACAGCTAGCATACGTTAACCATTTCCTTTCGGTAGACCATGGGTTAGGATTAGGATGAATGAAGACTTGCTTTCTTTCTTTACATGCTTTCTTTCTTCAAATCAGATGTGGTATAGGGGAGTTGTATTTATTTATTTTTAAAAGCTCAAGGAAACAACTCGTAAATGTTCCTCAAATAAACAGATTAAGCTTTTAAAATATCATGCATTCAAAATTGTTATAAAGCTGAAATAATGTTTAACAAATATACGCAACAAAACCCACTTATAGTTTTTTTATATTGTTGTATTTTTAAATTATTTTTGAATCTGTCATAAATGTCATGATGAAAAGGGATTTAATGCGGCGGGGCCTGCCTAACAAATCTCCATTTTAGCCTAGTGTACATGTATACGTCTCAATTAAAGCTCCTTTGTTCTGTTCTGTCACCCAAGTGAAGTCTCTAGGTACTAATGTCTCCTAATTTTATAATAATTTTATTTGTCTCTTCCCTTAGCAAGCTTTAATTCTGGTAAAACAACTCTCCAATATGGTTGAACAAAGCACTTAGAATGAAGCCATATATAGTTAAATACATAATTAAACTACTTATAAATAATGGAAAGTATAAACATCACATTTCAAATTTCGCTTTGTAAAGCGTTGCATATAATTAACACAAAAGTATGTTATATATTCATAAGCCATAAAATGCGCCACTCCTTGATGTAAGATTTAAATAAATCGAATAAAATACTTTTGCTAATTCCTTAAGGCGAGTTGCAATAAAAAAAAATAAGCGCAAATAAATACATTAAGCACGTGGTTTTTCTAGTGTATAACCATGGCAACGCATTTTAAGCAGGTAATCTGTCTTAGAATGATTTATTGGTCGCTTCTTTTTTTTTTGACTTAATGAACCCATTACTTGTTGTTAACCGTAAGCAGTCTGACTTTGTTGATGGCACAGACTAATTCTTATTTATTGTCTTGCATCGACCTGCATAGTCAAGAAGACATATTTCAAGAGACTAAGCAGCAAATAGTGTAGATCTTCTTCTGACTTTTTCCAGAGAGAGCTGTCTACTCTGGGTCTACACCTTTTAGCCTAAGCATGATAAATCGTTGGTAAGCAGGCTAAGCTATACAAGAGGCGGATGAAATAAAGCTGATTATTGTCACATCCCTCAGAGACATTCTATACATGTAAACACAAGCTCCTAAGCCCTTGACAGCGTATATGTAATTTATCCGAGTAAGCTTTACTGTTACATTAATGTATTTTTCAAGATGGGTACGTGTGTAAATGGAGAAAAGAAATTGTTGAATACGGGCAAATCTCTAAATGTACTTAAATATCATTGTCATATTTGGTATTTGCAATTAAACCTACTTACAGAAATATTTGCCAATTATCTGGTCAAGGACATTTTCCGAAATAGCCTCTCATTCAAGAAAAAGGAAAAAAAACAAATCCAGTCTGTTGCAAAATGTGGCGGTGTTATGGAAAACAACTTACGGGCACGCCCCTGAAATAACATGTATATTGTAGTAGGCGTTTTCAATAAAGACGAAGTAATAATTTTTGTCTAACGGGAATTAAAAGTAATGTGTGTCCTTATGTCACAAAATGACAAACTTTCAACTAGAACATAATAAAATTATGCATTTTACAAAATCGAATTTATACTAATAGTAAAATAAATACAGGAAATAAAAAGCAGCAAATGACAAGTAAAAAAAAGTCATCAGTTGTTTACGTTTTACTGAAGTAAAAGTACCAGTAATGGTAGTGTTTAATCTTTTTTTTTAACTTCTACTTTTGTCGTATGAATGACCCATCAGGCAGACTGGACAGGAAGCATTTGATTGGGAAAGCTTCCTCATTAAGCTGCAACTTAATGGAACGAGGATATATTTTAACATTTTGTGTTGCATAATGTTTTTGATACCTGAATTGTCACAGAGCGTACGTTTTCTACAAATTGCAGAACTCTGTTTTATCGCTTCCAATGGAGCGATGACAAATAATTTTAAAAAGGGTTACGCAAATGGCACTAATACAGCTTTGTGGTTTACAACAGTTTTTATTAATATGTCAATCAGAGTAAAGGTTGGATCTAGTAATATAAGACAATAAAACATCAATACACAAATACATACATTAAAGTTATAATTACAGAAAATTGAAGTTAAATTAAACTGGCACTGTTCGTTTCTATTGTAGTCGATAAATGTTATAAATGGCAGTATATTTTATAGTTCAAAGTTCAGTGTTCCAGCATTGGAAATAAAGATATATTTTTAAACACTCACAAAGAGTTACTTGAAAACATGATGTTCGCATCAATACACATGGCTGTTATTACTGTCACTAAAGAAAGGTGACGAATATATTAATTTCTTCACTATACACGGGTCTTCATTCTTCTTGAAAAGATGTCATCTGCTTTCAAGTTGTACTCGTTTATTTGTAGGTAATTTGGGTAAGGTTGCCTCTATCTTAGACTGTCTTCCCAGGATGGGTCTGCTATGGATCTAATAATCCCCTTCTGTTTTCCAAAGATGAATCTATCATGCCATGGGTTATCTATCCCCTTTCTTATCCCCAGGTGGATCTATTAATAAATTGAACAACTTCTTATACTCTATTCCAAACTCGATAAAGATTTACTGAATATTGTTATTTATATGAAACATTAATTGCAATAATGTTAAGTCATTAACAAAAATAGGATATACTGTTGTCTCAATAAAATCTACAGGTATGTTTATGCTGTAAAACCTATATACATTAAATGCCATGCTTAGCAAAGAATTGGGACTACTTGCTACTTTAAAGAATTAACAAAAATCTGATCATACATATAGAAAAACACATACCTCAGTACTCATAGGATTCCTTTTGTCACAATGTGACTCTTTCCTTATGTCTTTCTTTCTTTTGTCACGATGGACACTTTTCTAACTTTTGACCATCAATGTGGCCCACAACCAAAGGAATCATACACCCCGTGTCAACGATGTTATTCTCACTAGGAACCGAGCTGAACTGACTGGCACTTCTCCGATGCACATTGACATACTCTGACCCAGACACAAACCAGACACTCCCATTCCAAGATCGGACCCCTCTTTGCCCCACTAATTTGTTTTGATAAACTTTTCATTCTGCACTCACAGCAACAAATCCCTGTCAGACTCACACTACACACACAAACTCACACCCTGACACCCTATTAAAAATAAACAAAGCTAACCTTGATTTCAATTTTGCGACATGAATACTCTCACTCAGTATTAGATAACATAAAGTAAGGCATGGATACCGGAACCAAAGTGTTTTGTTTAGTGAATTAATGATCAGAAATGTCCAGTCATCATTCCCTGTAAACACTTCTTAATAATATTTCTGTAATCTTAATTATGTATTTGAACTGTGCTCGTAACGTTGATTTTATTTTATCTTGCAACAATGAAAATATCGAACAGTTTTAATACAGATGTATAGTTCTCATTATTAATTCCTGGCTTAGTTTTCTAACGTGAGTTCACAATTCTGGCGCAGGGTTTGACTCCTAGGAATGATCTTTCAGCTAATGTTGTTAACAAAGGTTTATTTAAAGAATAATGCACTCGTATTTAAATTTGAGAGGTATGATTGAGAATGTTTTACGTAAAGTTTACGTTACTTATAACTGCAGATTATACTTTTACCCCTCGGCATTTTAAAGAAACAACACAACTTACACCAGATTCATAATGAAATAGAATACTTAATTTGGGCATAAAATAAACACCATTGAAAAATGACTTCTATGGGTACCAGGAAAGTATTTGTTTAAAATTAATATTTCAGTTTTTCTTTCTTTTGAATTAAAATCTTCCGTTTTATATGTCTTTATAATTACTTTATAACTCATAGTCACGATGACAACACTAAGCTATAATACACTTCGAAGCAACTGTCTACTTGTTTGTGTAAATTCTCTATATATATCAGTGATATGATAAATCTGTACTTTTATTGGTTTATTGAAATATCACGAGCAGTGAAAGGAATTGTGATTACGGTTATTAGCACAAAGCGTACACATTTCAATAGCTAACATTCCCATGCAACTATTATGGCATCTTCACCTACTGCTGTCAACACCTTTAAATACAGCACAATGCCACCATGTGTTATGAAATCTGCCATGACTTGACATAAGTAGTGCTGCATGGCATATGTACTATTAGGCATTGTTTGGCCATCGATTGACCAGATCACAGACATCATCTACGTCATTATTGAACAGTAATTCCTAGAGAAGTATCGCTAATTAGGGGATAATGGATGTGCAAACTGGCTAATAAGTTAATTATCAGTTTTCCTGCATAGACTACAACCAAGAACACGTCCCTCAAAACTTACCAAACAATTTTAGACACTAGATCTAGCTATATGTGGAAATAGTTATATACATGTTAATAAGTTATTGCTTCAAATGGTTCTACTATTTTGGAATATTCTAAATACTGATATTTAAAAATTGTATTTATTTCAGACCAGCTAGGTGTTAAATGGCATCAAATGAAACACAGGATTGACCACACAAACTGTAAACATTTGTCTTCCATATACTCCCGATTTCCAACTTCTCACATCCTGATCAATCCATTTTACGGGAAAGTCAGGGAGTAAGGAAACACCAAGGAGTAACAGTAAAACGTATTACCTGGGTGCTAGTAGATCATGGTTCCTTGCCTGGTTAAATAAGACGTTACATTTATCTGACTTTTTAAGTTATCACTGGTAATCGAAACAGCGGAGGTCCTTTTGACGATGTATTAACTTTAGCAATACTCACCGTTTTTTGTTTGAAAATATCATAGAATAAATTTAAAAATACTGTATATAATTCATATTCAATGTCGTTTTGGCATTTAACTGAGCTTACGAAAGTGCATGAAAAAACACAATTGACAACAAAATGGTCATTTAAACTTTCCCTTATCAATAGTTGTAATTGTCAAAAAATATTATATTATTTTTTAGCTTACCAAATCAATTATCATGGCAAAGGATCAATTAGCTTTTTTACAACTGATACAATTTCAAGATACAACACTGTCAAGGATAACTATGTAGAACGTATTTTAGATCTATACAATAGAAAGACTCCCATTTGGATTAAATTCTATTTAAAATGGAAACATCATTTGATTGATAACCGTTATTACACCATCAGTATTTGTCTCCAGTGACATACAGAAAGGACCAAGATTGCTTATTTCTTCACCAGAACAAAGCCAATTCCGTGCCTCGGCGTCAGAGATAAATAGATTAGATCAACCCTGGTAATACTACAATTTGTAATACAATTGTTTGCAATGATATAAATTGATAAAAAATAGACACAAGAAGTGTAAATACCGACCCTACTGCTCTCAGTAGAAAACTGACTCATCAGGATCACTTTGTCTAACGCCGATCAGTTCATGCATCAGACGAACAATGCTCAGAATAAGATTTAATGCATTAAACAGACGATACAATAAAACTGAGCAATAGGCAGCATTATAAATTATGGCATAAAAATTCAATTCTTGTCTTTCTTGTTCACATCGAAAACAATACAAGTAGTTAGAACTTATTCATATAATTTGTAATTAAAAAAAGTGGCAAAACCCGCCGAAATATAATATTACAAGAAACGAGTTGATATGATATTACGATTGTTTTCCTATTATTTCTATAATTCCCTCGCCAAATTGTATGCACTTATCTACAAAATTGGACATACATATTTCATGATAAAATCAATTAACTGAGCTCATCAGAAGCCTTTCTTTTGACAGTGTCTGCGACATGCCTAAATGTATCAATCAATTGATTAATAACGCAACTAATCTTTAAGAAACACATTTAAGAAATATTGAACGAATAACAATCTTAAACCCATTGTACAGCACTACTAACAGGCGAGAATAAAACCAAAATATCGCAAAACATCCGAATACCGCTAAGGAATTACTAAAGACATAATAACAACAGCAACAGCCCATTCAAAAAGTTCTAACGCATTTCGCAGGGTGCCGAAGACTTTACACCTAAGAAAGACTTAAAAAGATATCATAAATTGGTTCGGGAGGCGTACTCTACGGACAAATTAAATACCAAAAATAAACATCTGAAAAGTCATTGGACAGTTGGGATATTGTTTGCTTATTTTTAAGGATTTATCTTCCCACCCTGACAATTTAGTTATTCAGAAACATTTTCTTTAAGCAGATGGAGTATTGCCCTCACTGTGTATAGCATGGCATGGACATCTGGCACAATACCACTCCCAGCCACATTATCCAGACACCGGACCGACCAGTCTAGGAACTATTCTTACAGTTGCAGCAGCACTAACATTTTAACTAGTTATGTCGAGGTCCGGGCAGGTTTAAAGCCGAAGCCCCTCGTGTCTTGAGCAAACGCCATACTGATGGCACTACCAGGTCAAGTGCTGGCGGGTGGGCCCTATAAAACTTTACCACAAGTAGACCAAGCGGACAAAACTGTTATCCGCTTGTTAAATTTTGATTCAATGTAATATTAATCGCAGGTGTGGTGTACGACATAATTACTAAAATGTCACCAATATTTTAATATTTATCATGTCAGTGGATTTTAAGTCTCTCTTGAGCATACATCATTAATGGCATGTAACACTTAGGTTTGACAAATGAAATAAAAAATTGCAACATAATCTGAACATTTTACAGCATTTTAAAAAAAAACAAATTTTATTTCTATAGACGTTTGCCTTTGTTGCAGCGACATCTGCGACATCCATACACTAATCCTCCACAATATGGCGTACATGTATCCTGCAGAGCATGATCAGGCTGAGGAAAATAATGATGAAACTAGATCAGCCAGCTCACAGAAGACATTTTGCTCGAGACTTGAATGCTGATATACAATGCCAATTTTGACCACACTGTTGCTTTTTATCTGTATTTAACAGTATTCAACTTATTCTGTAATGACATCCGAATAGCATCATATGTATACCTAGCGCAATATCCACATCGTAATAAAAATAACATTTACAATGTACTTTTTTTCTGACAATTACATATTTGTAGCACCAGTGACTGCCAACACAACTTACGCTATACAAGTTAATGTGATGCCGAAGTTATAGAATTTAAAGTCACTATCAAATTTAACGTTGAAATTAATATCATTTCCGAAGTTTTACACTTTTTATGTGTATTGCAATATTCCTAACGGTACACACAGGAAATGGTTAAATCTAGCGTGTATCTCATAAAAAACAAAATATCGTTTTGATAAACAAATAGGAATTATTGAACTATTGGGTTTCCAGAGTGGAATGCAACACAAATAGTAATTACGCATTATAACGAATAAATACGCTAAATGCTGTTTTTGTAACTGATTCGATTTTATTCTGTTGTTGATTGATCAGTGTATCGTCTAGGCAAGATCATGTCTATTGGATGTGAAATACCCTCTGATTAGTTTTATAAATAAATTCGGGCTGTTTTTTTATTGGTTTAGATCTATATCAACATTTTTTCCACAATAAAGCCGATATACTTCTATTAGTGTCAAACAATTGTAGACCGGCAAACCCTTGCTAGCGCGGACAGTGCTTTTAGAAAATTGACATTTGCTGAAATGTATTCATTATGATGGTATTTAAAACACTCCGAAGAGCTACCTGATTGTAAATAGCACTGACCAACAGACCATCTTGTCTATTGTACAGATAAATATAGTTCACAGTAATCAAATACTTACTTTTATCATTTTAGTTTAATGCTTTTCCCGTGTCTAATAATAAAACTAAAACAAATTGTTTAGATACAATACTTTATTACAATGTTACAATTCTGTTTATATTTATTTACTGGTTTTCTTACAGTAACCAGAACATTAAAGTCAAAGGCACAACATCGTCGTTACACAACAGTTAAAAATAGAAAAATGCATTCACATAATTTTGTCATTTTTTTGTAAAAATATGTATTCACCAATCATCGACTATGACAATCATGTGTAAAAATATGTATTCACCGATCATTGACTATGACAATCGTGTTACTACATTCAAATGAGTATTTTGATATTTAAATCTAAAATACCGTTTTGATTTTGAAATTAAAAGTATCACAGTAAGCCAATCATGCCCTTGTGATGATTGAAATGTAATTGTTACAAATAAGGACTACTATGTGTGTCATTGAGTTAATTGATAAATGTTGCTACCATGATTACTATGTTATTAAAATATTATTTAGATTATCATTTTACAAATAATAACGCTATAGTATTGATTAAAGTCATTCGTTAAAAACTTCATGAATTTATTAGAGCCGGGATAATACCTAATTTAAGAAAGCATTATCTAAAGACTTAATTTAGTTTTTACTTGCTTTTCTGGCCTATTTTCTTAAGTTGACGTGATTTAGAAGTATCTAGAAAGCTTTGAATGGCCATCCTAGTTAAATGTAATATAAGACTGGACTAGGACAAACAATTGCGTACAAAAAGTAAAAGTAAACATAGTTACTTATCAAGTGCAAGTTGTAAAAACCAAGTTGAACTTCCCATAAAACATCGGACATGATTATTTATGCTTTATTAACGACAGAGAATTATATTATTTTTAAAAATAAAACTTGAAATTAAAAAAAGCGCTCATGTCAAAGACATGAACTGTTATAATAACAAAGTTTTGATTTTTTTTAAATAGATGTATGTGTAAACAACACGGATCTGTTGTACAACAACAGTTTTTCAGCAAGTATGTGACCGTATGTGCCCGTCCTTCGAAAGATCAGGTCTTAAAACCAATTATCCGGAGCATTTGTATATGTTAATTATGTCTTCTGAAAAAGGTTGTTACTAATTATATCATATTTTGTTAAACTATAAAGTGGATGTGTGTTTAAGCAATCGAGTTGATAAATAGATACCTACAAATAGCTGCCAATCTTTAACAGCAGATTATCAATTATGCCAAAAAGGACGCCCACTTAATAATAACCTTGATGTTTTAAAATTTAGACCTTACCATAGTGAGTAAAACCTGAATGCATCTCTGAATTCGGCTGCCACTACAAATGCATGTACACTAATTATATTTAGAAAGACATATAGAAAATGCCAACGAATAAAATATTTTTATATTTTTCATGCAATATATATTCTTAAATTGGACTGTAAAGATCAATTATGTTAGAAAGAATTTGTAGACATGTTTTGGAGGTAAAGAAAAAAAACTAAATATTGATACTTTATACAGCGGGAGCTGGCTAAGGGGACCTTCAATGAGAGAGACCAATGCGTGCTGACATGGAAAAAATATCATGATATAAAATAATATTATGTATTATTATCTTTTGCAATATCCGAAGCCATTCTTCTTTTTTCAAGTAGATGTACATCGCACCAACACAATTATGGTAATAATTACAAAGTGTGACTGTTCTCGGGGGAGGTCTCTAGTCCAAAGTTTTAGTATAACCACCGACTCACAATAGGTAAGCTCCTCCCCATACGATAGTTCTGGACCCATACAAGACTCGAACTCACGCGACAAGGCGGAGTCTTTACTGATGTTTACATGCTAAGAGAGCTGCTGTCTCATGTTTAACATACAACACTCGTGTTAAAGTATTAAATCAAGTCAATATTGCTGTTTAGAATTTAACGATAGTTAAAATTAAACATGGCTTAAGTTCTGTATATATTTTTTGTCATTTTTTGTACTATGTACCTATTTTCTTGCAATGACGAATATTGAATTGTATCTGTTACATATTGTTAACTGTATTTCTACGGCTAACAAAAGTAGTCAAGTTGGATTGCCAAATGGCAGAGACTTTGTATGCATATTTTAACAAAGCTATGCAAAATCATTTTTAAAATAATGTACACTACTTTTATCAATGATCGAAGTAGATCGCTAAAGCAGCTTTTGTTGTAATAAACTTTCTCAAGATTACGAATTTCGTTTTGAAACCACCAACATATTTAGATACATACGGTTGATATGTTTTTTTTCTCGATCTTATATTTCCATGTACACAGACACATTAAGGAACTACATTAAACGACGTTTGTAAATGGCATTTTTATAATGTTAATATTTCTTTTGCACCAAAGATATGGGGAATGCTTGGAGAAGTTAAATGATTTTTTTTTAAAATGTACTTGTTATTTCTAATACCCAAAGTATGAAATAATTGTACAATCAATGCAAATGACAGTAAAGAATATAAGAAAAGAAATAAAAATACAAGAAGGCAAAACTGTACTAGGTACTCACGTTCAACCAGTCTACATACCTTTTACAAAGAACTTGTCCGAACTAAATAAGAGGGTATTAGTAGTTCTAAAAAGAGGACAGCGTAGTGATTAAAATCAAACATGTATATTTCAATCTTATAAACATCATTTGTTCTTTCCACTTTTACGATATGGAAAACCTTATTGTCTTTTTGAAGAGCTCTGCAATAACCACGCATCTTAAAACGTAATTTGATACAATTCAGGTTAACTACAAGTACTATACCAACATTTATTTTCCATGGCAGACATTCCTTATCAATTATACACACCAGAGTACGTAAAAATGTAGTCACTTGAAAAAACAAATGTACGCGGAAACAGTCGTTGTGTATTCTGATGAACAGATTAAACTGATGAATCGCAAACTATTTTCAGATTACAAAGTGATAAAAGTTTATGCTGTTCATACAGCGCTTAGAACAATTTTCTCGTATCGTTTGAAAATCACAAAATAACAAATGTACCGGATCCAGTTCATTCCACTCCCTCTTTTTTCTCACTCTTTTGTCTCAATTCACATTATTTACAGACAATTATCGCACCAGAGTGCAGTTCCAAATATAACTATTTAATTGTCTGATTCATCATGGTGTATGGCATTCTTGACCAAAAGAAAAACAGACACTACATTTAAGATTTTGTTGCCCAACCCTTTTGTCAGTTAATTTCTACACTTTGTGAAAGCAACACTACGATGTATATAGATTTAGACAAACTAAACTGATCTTACACACAACCGACTTTACTTTTCAGTGAGATTGTACGACCAACATTGTCATAAAACTCGTTGACAAAGTTATCTACAAGTCGTGTCCATTACTGGAAACCACACACTTTCTTTATTCTTTTTGCTATATTTCTATAATGTTTTGTAAACAGATTTTTCACATAAAGTCTTAGGCTAACATAGAATATCGTCTATATATTTATTCTAAAAGATTGTGACGAACTTTACATTCGTACCTTTTAAAGTGTCAACAATTTATCATTTTTCAAAGCTAAATGTAATTTTGTGTTAAACTTCATTATAAGGTCTATCGATAGATAACTCTTGACCAAATTTTGTTAACATCAATTACACATGGCTTCATGACATTTTGAGATTACAAATATCTATTAACAATTTTTATGTTTTGCTTGATATTGTGTTTATTAGATACTTCACAATTCATTTTATTGTTCTGTTTTAAACGTTGTTAGATATATATTTATATCACAATAAATTGCTGCTACAATAATGCAGATGGCAAATCAACGTTAAACGACCACACTAAAGGGTTAAACTTATATGCCCTACATTTGTGTCACATATGTTGTCAGCCGCAAAAGGTTTGTATTCATGTTCGAAGAAAAAATCTAAAACACAAACTAAAAAAACTCGTTTGTAAATCGTGTAATATGTTAGATTAAGTAATTAGATTAGATGACAAACACCAGTGCTAATGAGTATCTAACAAAATTTCTCGATATCTTGAATATTTTAAAAGTAACAGAGTGGTGTAATAGAGAAATCAAAATCTGCATTTTGGTTATGTTAAAATGAACCATTCCTTTTCAAAATGGTCAATGTGTTTTTAATAAGAAAAAAAAAGTTTTACAATATGAGACAATAATATTTTATGTAGCATAAAATGAAACTAAAACCGCTAGGTACTACAAACGCGCAACCTTATATTGATACTTTTCGAAGTACGGCGTTTTTAATTAATCCAAATTCAACAAAACATTGCCTATAATGTTTCTTTATTTCTTCGAAGAAATGACTTATTACAAATATTTGCACCCTGTAGTGCATTTAGAGCACCTTTGAAACTCATGAAAGCCGACACTTTTGTCCTTTAACGTCAAACGTAATATTTTATGACAAATAATAACTGGCGTAATTCATTAAGCAAAAAGGATGCCATGCGGCGACATGGATGTAAACATGTCGTGGATCACAATTAAAATCCAATTGTATGAAGATAATATTTTACAATTATAGGAAATTGACATTGTACCATATTAGAGTCATAACGTGCAATTTTCGTTTTGTTCCAAGAGCAAATAAATCATATTAAGAGTAGTAAGAATGCACAGACATTTTCGTGTTTAAATTATATGTTTCCAAAGACTAAAAGAGATTATATTCTTAAAACATCGCTGTTTGACATGTTCTTAAAAACATCGTTCAAAATTATTTGCTTTAGATAACTATTAAATAACAGAAAGTCAAAGAGTGTGTAATAAACAGTAATATATATGCGCACTATTATCTGCAGGCAAACACAAACGTACAGACACACAAACAAAGACGTTCATTAACTTGCTATATGAACACACAGACAAGCAACATACGGAGACAACAAGCAGACCCTGTCGCATACACAAATAAACACGCACTATCGAATGCACGTGCGCAGAATCCTATTAAGACGATTTCTTTATGATTTTACATCTTATTTATCAGAAATAATGACATAAAGAAACACTGTAAATGCTGCATGAGCATTACGAATAACGGGTAGGTCCTGGGTTTGTTACCTGGTATGGTGTCACGAGCCTTGTGCCATCGAGCGGTACTATCCGGACTGATCACAGCGTATCGGCACAGTGTCGCCGAGATACTGATGGTTCCAATCTGAGAGCCTCCTCGAAACTTACGACTATTTATGCGCCTGAATGACTATCGCCCAATACTCCTGCACTCGTTGGAAACACTACAAAGCAAGTCGCTGGCACTGCAGTTACTGAGATAATGGTGACAAGTATCGGGGATCCCGGTCTCATATAGGAGCCTCACAACACCGCCGGTCACCAACTACGTCACCAGTGACTCACGCAATAGTTTCATTGTTCTAACTCATGCAATAATAAGTCTAGCTTTGTCTTGTTTCAGGGGATTTCCATTTATTACAGGTTCCTTAAAAAGGGTATCTGTGTTGCTTACATTCTTTAAAAAAAATCGGACTTAAAGCATACAAAAGTTTTCATAATACAAATAAAGAAATACGACAGCGTCCTTTAAGTATCCCAGCATATATAAACTTAAATGAATCAAAATAAAGTAGCAATGGGTATAAAATAAATGTTCATGACAAAGAAACCCCAAGACGAGACATAAGACAAAAAGACCTAACAAGTTATCGACTTGGAGCGGTTACTAGGCAGTGAGACCGACGAGGGTGCTTCAATTACCTTTTATGTTTTATTGTACGTTAAAGAAACGTGTTTGGAAAATGAAGGTCTACACCCTTGCGAAGTTGTACTTTCAAATTGGTAATTTCTTTAAAATGTCTTTTAAAAAAGGAGAATCGACAGTATGACATATGGTAAAACAATATACACTTACGTATACCTTTAATCTGAATCACGACGGTACCTAGTCAAATCATTGTATGCAATTCATATCTTGCTAAAACTTTCCCGTGAGAATGCTTTGTTTGCCATGTTTAAGTCTCTTTCTATTTTTGTTCGTTTATTTCCTTTACGATAAGAATATCACCAGGTCCTAAGTAGCTAGCATATAATAAAAATGTTCAAGAATGGACTTTAAAAATCTAAATTTTGTGATCATTTTTGTGGGTTGCTTAAACGTAGATTTTAAACACTGATAACTATTCTTTTCTCATTTCTAAGAATTAGAACGGACCAGAAACTACTTAACATATATACTTGCCCTTGAGAATAAAGTGATGTGTTCATGAAACTACTTTCAAATACTTTGTCACTATTATGCCAAAAATCGTACCCCTTTTGGTCATGGGCGTCAACTGATATCGTATACTTGTATAAATACAGTTTGATTATATTTAATGTCAATGCAAAGGTACTTAGTAGCTGAATAGCTTGATCTCAGTTATAATGCTGTTCGTTCACACTTTCCCAATCTGACTTTTAAAGAAAACATTTTATTTACAAATAAGCATGTGATCAGAGGTGAAAAAATAATCCAACACTGATTGAACTTTATACCTTTAGTATGTGCATGAATGAAAAAAGTGAACTATTGAAATAAAGTTCACACTTCTTTTGATAGAATGAAATAAATGGCAATATGGGAAATTAATATGAATAAAACAACATTCTTAATGCTCCGAAAGCAATCGGTAAACGTGTGATGCTCAGGCAGGTAGGCTTAGGTAGATCTGTTGCTTTTTATTAAAGCATTGTTGAAAGATGTTTTTAGGGTCGTTTTAGACCTACAACAATCTAGACAGGCCTTGAAAATAAAATTTGGAGACGCAACAAACAAACACACACACAAAATCTATCGCTCGAAAAGAAAATTCTTTAAAAATGTTGTTTTAAATTTCGGACATATATTTAATTACTTGACTTAAAAATTACAACAAAAACAAACAAACTGGTTTTAATAATTTATAAGTGCGAGGTTGGAGCGCTCCACACAGCAGGTTTAAGCACCCAGTCGGTCATTTTCCCAGGGCGGTAACTGATAGTTATTCTGTATGTGCGTGTTGTCCAGCATCTGTATTTTGTCACTTTTACATTTACTCAGTGTGCGTTTGTCTTCTTGAGTCGTAGCTCAAATTTTAATATTTTTGGTAATTTTCATAGGACCCTTTCTTATATTCCTATCCATTCGAAATACCTGTCTCTAAAGGGTAATATCAATGATATTGTTGTCACTATGACACACACGTTGCTGTTGATTATTATTTCGACTCCCTCTGGCTCAGTAAACCTTTCTTCAGAACCTTGGGGAGACAGTTAAACAAAAACAAAAGACGACAAGCCTTGTCCATGTTTTTTTTTCCATAAATTGTCTTTTTATCAGAAACGAATCTGTCATGTGCTTTTAAATTACAAGATCTGTCTGGTCTTGACACTGAGCCTCGCCTAACTGCTGATGTTGAGAAGTTACACCAACGTTATTATTTTGTTTGAAAAGGTTGTTCAGTTGCAGGACATACAATTGGCAAATCCTTCTAATCATAGCTGCCAGTTGGACTCATATAGACCTGTTCTCTGTACACTGATCCCAGATGACGAGCCCGACTCCTGCTGCACCAAAACAGCCTAGTGACCAAGTCTGTACATTCCATAATTGTCAAGTAATCTGTATTTTTCCCATCTAACGGACTACCATGCACACAAGCCACGTGAGTGGGAAAGCAACGTGCATGGTGTTGAAACATGTGAAATGACGTGTTGTGTTACAGACATTACGCTTGAAGTCGTTTCAATTTTTACGGAAATTGAACAGCAAACTCAAATAAAACACCAAACAAACCACGATTCATAGATAAAAGCTCTAATAACAACACTAACGTTCCGTTGTCAAACTGCAGTACGCTAAAATCACGTTTAATTATATGAAACAAATGTACTATAATCAGGACTTGATATTTGCTCCATTAAAGTTCTTCAGAAGTCCTGAACACATTTGGTAGTTTAAACTCCCATTACACTATATTAAGCACTTATGATTTTTCTTCATCGCACTCGCCTTTACTCTTCTTTACTTTGTGGTCCAACTAAGACGAGATTATAAAAATAACAACACGGATCGTAATCAGCCCAAGTTCATGGCTTACAACCAAATCAACGCTCTTCACATTTTAACTCCAAGTTAAATGCACGATGTGGATTTGTATGATTTTTTGTGGAGCTTTGTGTTTTCTTTGGGATAACAGTTTTATAAAGTGTGATGACACCTGATTTTGCAGGTGATTGGTTTACCAATGAGAAACAACGTGCGCCACTGACTGATTTTCATAATGCTTACCTCTCTCCCCCCCCCCCCACCCCACCCCACACACACAAACACACACAAAAACATCCCCCACCCCCTGTAAAACATTTTACTGCAAAGAACCTGCAGTTTTAGATTATACACAAACTTTACACATCATTCATACTACAAGAAAACGGTGATTATTTGGACAGTCACTTTTGAAACTCTGTCATTGCATCTCTCCGTTAGTCCCAATTACACAGAGAGAACTTGAGCAGTCGTTATTGTCCTTTATGTTGGATTGCACAGTTGATAGATGTTCGACGTTTGGACTCCCTTGATAATATTACATGCCGTTTGCATAAATCTTCGGCATTTGTATTTTTTTAAGTTCTCGTTACAGAAAGTCGCTTCTGAAGTTGTGTTGCGTTGCTTTGGATGGTTTAAAACTGTTGTCATTTTCCACATTGTCTATTGAAATTTGATTATTTAATTCCTGTTAGAAATAGTTCATCTATGATCCAAATGGAGTCACTGCTTTTTATTGTAAGACGTCATGGCCTTCGCTTGGACTGTTTTATTTCATACCGATCTGATAGAAACTGTTTGTTTGTTTGATTGTTTATTGGGTTTATCGTCCCACCAACAGTATTTCAGTTATCTGGAGATAGTGTCCACTTGAAGCAGATTTAGTGCTGCCTTCACTGTGTAAAGCATGCCATGAACACCTTGCATGATACCACACCCAGTCACATTATCCTGACACCGGGCCAACCAGTCGTGGAACTACCCTTATATTTGCTTGAGCGAGGGAGCTATACCACCACCATTTTGACGACTTTGTTATGTCGCGGCCACCCCCTAGCTACTAACTATTAGTGCAGGTGTTTATTATTGGTTGTATCACTGTGAGGGGATATTTTGTCAATAAGAAAAGGATGGAGCTGCAAAAACGGCCCTAGCACCCATGTTGTTCTTGTATCCGAAAGAGACGGTGAATGTTGTTTTTTGCTTTGCCGAGCGTTAGTTCATATTTTAGTATATATAGCAATTCTCCCATTTTCATAGCATTGGTTAGCCTGTTTTTTATGAAATAAACAACAACACAAACATCAGCTCGTACAATAAAAGCCCATAAGACTTTGTCGTTAATTTGATTGATAAAACTTATGCTGTTATATTGTAAACTGTACGTGATTATTGTTATATTAATTTATTGGACAGTTTACATCAGAATGTTTTGTTGCCAAAGGCAACAATATGATTTTATTTAACCTCGACAACAAGCTACTTGTTGAAGTCCTAGATTTAAGTGTAATTTTTTCATTTCACACACAAACCTCATTTCATTGGGGATCCCAGTAAAAGTATTGGTCCCTTTGTCATTAATCTCAGTTTGACACGGTGCATGCCTTCGCATATGAAACGGTATATCAGGATAACCGCAGGCGTCAATGTTTACAAAATTCTATCAAAGACTTTACTCACGTACACGTACATTTTAAATAATAGTCGCTATATTATTATTATTATTATTATTATTATTAGTAGTAGTAGTAGTAGTAGTAGGAGTAGTAGTAGTAGTAGTAGTAGTAGTAGTAGTAGTAGTAGTAGTAATAGTAGTAGTAGTAGTAGTAGTAGTAGAAGTAGTATGCCATATTTATAAATCACTCTTATCAAGCATATTTACCTGCTCAAAAGTGCTGTGCATGATAACTATATACATGTACATGAAATATATGTTTAAATTATGTCCAATGTCGAATAATATCAAATAATACAATATACATTATGTACGAAACAACATCATAAGACGACTAAAATCACTTATAAAACCCTTAGAATTATATTAGAACTAATCTAAAACAAGTTCTGCAATGAAACATATAAAGATATATATATACATTTTGAGATCTCAAATAATTTGTCATTATTGTACACAGATCTCGGCACAGAAATAATTATAACTATCTATTCAAATAACTGATAATTTTATTTTATTGACGAAGATAAGGTCCGTTTTCAATTGGCAACCATTTTTGCTGAATCAAGTTATTAATTTTGGAATACTCGGAGCTTTGCGTTAGCCCTCTTTAATCTACTGCGCATGTTCATGCAGTTTTCGCACAACTGAAGAAATAAATTTCTTTTCCATTTAACTGTTGAGTGGAGCAGCCGCGTTTATTTTATACCACCCGCCCTCCCTTTATGAACCTTTCTAGGCATTATGGGTTCATTGCAGTTTGCTGCAGTCGATCTTTAGCCACAATTACTGAAGTGGATACTTTAACAGTTTCTGCGCTCGAGTTTTTATCTCAAGCAGTTGCACAAACAGGAGTCAGTGACGGTAAACGACACTGGCGAGGCTGGCGGAGGCTGGCTTATGGGGGCGAAGTCCAGCCATATGAAATTAGAAACCTCCAGCGCCACATCTCTACACCTGTGTCCCTGGCATTCGTCAAAAGGCAGCTATGAGCTAGTCCCATAACTAGCAACGGGAAAGAGGAAAACATTTACCGGGGAAAAATGCAGAGCCATCCGACTTAGACAAATAGTGATTCCATTCGTGACAATCCTCCTTACAATTACTACAAGCATCTAACGAACAATTTCGAACAAACACCAGTAATATTAACTACTGATTAGGTAACAGATTCTCATTCACCTGTGTCCAAACCGAAGACGAATATCAGTGGAATTTCATGTCGGACAAATATCACTAACATTGGTACAAGACGCTGTAAATATTCAGGACATGTCTTATTCTTTACATTCCTTTCTCAAATTACAAAGGACAATGTGTTCCATATGAAAGCCCCGACGTTGTCCAAGAATAACTTAAAACCTTTCAAAGAAATCGGGGCGGCTTGAATCCTCCCAGCCATTCAATGTACCGCCGCTATTGTTTCCCCTGTTTGTATGATTTATCCCGGTTTGCTAATCCGGGAAGTATCGGCTTGCATTGAAACTGTATATATAGCTACTTTTAGAATATACACCTATGTTAGGCAATGCACAATTGTTTATTTAATTGTTGTTTTACAACTGGAAATAAGGCATTATAGATCGGCCACAATAGTGTCCCAATGAGTAAAACAAAACTCAATGGCTAAAACAACAGACTTAGGGTCTATATAGCACCAATATGCAAAATATAGGAATGAACATCTATATAATCTATATATCTTAAAAACAACAGATACATAGCAAAAATCTGAAAACACCAACAACAGATTTACGATCTATATATCAAATCTTCAAAATAATCTGTTTAAGTTACATATAGCGCAAATCTTCAAAACATCAGGGTTTAAAATCGACATTGCTCAAATCTTCAAGGTGTATTCTTTTACGATGGGATACAGCTTACGAATGTTTAAGTCTGGATTTAATTGTAGAACACTAAGGTGGAGTTAAATATAGTAAAAAACAAACAAACAAACAAACAAACAGAACATACGCTAGGTCATCTTACAACAACAAATATAGAAATCCAATAATTAAATTTCATATGGACAAACGTTCGTATACATCCTTTAAAAAAGGCTCGACAATATATCACAAAAAACGATAGCTAAAACTTTTATTCTTATTTTTTATAATCCAATCTGTATAAAGACACATACAAATTTTGCGTTAAATTTATTTCGTAATTAGTTACTGTTGTAATAGACATTCATATTAAATATATTCAAGGAATTATTATCTCATAGGAGAGGTTTGTTTATTCGCACCTTGTGTCAAAGAGTACCGGAAACATAAGGCAGTTCGTAAATAAATTTATTATTCTCGTTAACATTCTAAAATTAAACAAGCCGGTATTCTTTAATTTAGTTTTGGATTACACTATATTGATAAGCCTCGTCCGTCTGTCAAAGAAATTAAACCATTACATTAATATGTCCATAATAAGTCTGGACTCAAATTCATTTTATTATCCATAACAAAATATTTCACATTATATTATTCGCTTAACCAACAATCTTTAGACGACCTCTTTTCAGATTTGTGTATATTTTATGAATAAATATTTTGGTAAAATGAGATATATAACGATAAAAGTTCACAAATAACTCCAAAACATTTGCAATTACATCGTTCTTCCAATGTGTTTGCAGCTCATCTTAAATCCGTTGTACATCTTGACCTCAAACTTCGAGGTTTGATTTATCTTGATACGAAGCAGTGCGTTGCAGTGCACAAGAACAAAAACACGACCTACATATTTTTTGTTACCTTCCTTAGCTTTTTTCTAGTCCGGAAACTTACATAGAATCTACTCTAGCGATTTCCTTCAAACTTTGTTTATATGTACATGTTGGTGTGTAGAACCGTAGTATACAAGAATCATACGACTGCCTACTTTATTTTGGGGTTATCTCCCATAACTTGTTTTTCCGGGCATAAGAACCATCGACCGTTGTTATCTTTTTTACCGCTTTAGTTTATACAAATAACATTAGTGGTCAAGACTTCAAGATAATCATTGGTTTTCAATTCAGCATTCCTTGATCTTCCTAACTTGTAGCAACTAACTGTGACATGTTTTAGGCATGTATCGAAGTTTATTTTTATTTTTCGTTTTAAAAATATAAACATGCAAACACACAAAGCCTTTTTAAAGTCGTGACAGTAAGCTTGCAACCTATTATGCTGCAGTACTTATACTTATTGCAGTCATACTGTCTTATTAATCCAGTGCTAAACAACGATTAGTCATTAAGAAGGTTATCAATTCCTTAATGTTTTTCAACATGCCAGTTAGATTTGATAGAACACTAGCGGTGTTATTCTTGCCAAAGGTAACAGCGACAGTCGGTTTGGGAGTACACGTACATTGAACGGTTGAATTTTGGGATCGTCATTTCTGACCAATGCCAAACACACTTTTATAAAACACGAACAATTTGTTTTTTTCTATATTAAATCCCAGAAAACAACATTAAACTTTACCATTAAGGGAATGGTCAAGTTGAAGCCAGCATTCTGAACAAACACCTATTGACGGTATTTACCCCACATCCACTTACATTCTCGACAAAGACACAAACCCACACGACCGGGTGTTTAATATTACAATCTCAAATAATTTTTTGGTCACCAATAATGTATGAATTTTCCATTTACATTTGAAGTATAATATTTTGTTCTTTTGGAGTCCTTAGTGTTTTGAATTGGAGCCCATAATACGATTTAAGGAATTTAATTTTATACATTTGGACACATATGAAGTCAAATTGGGCATATTTCACCTTGGACAATTATGACATAGTAAATTTCAGCTGTTAATTGACCAGGATCGTAGCAATGAAGTCAAAGTGACCTAAACCTACCCTATTCCAGCAAATTCTGCATTACCAAAATAGTCTGAAAGCCGATATACGAATAGAAAAGGAATGTGAACCGCTTAATAATTTATATTCATAAAACCTGAGATAGGCATTATTCGTCATGTCAAGCTTTAGACATATTTTCTAAAATTTTGTTTGCACACTTTGTCGTAACATTTTAAAAATCATAACCGCTTTTAGATTGAAATTGATGCGATTCGAGAAATGAGATAATATATGGTTTCTATATACGTCGCTTTATTCCAGAAAAAAATTTGGTTCCTTTGTATGTCGTAATTAAAATATGTTTTCAAGTTGTTAATAATAAATAATAATATTATGATTCGCGAACAAAACACTAATAAATCTTGCCAATATATTGTGCTATTAAAATCTAATGATCATAATATCATCGCTTATTATGAAAGCAAAATTAAACATTAAAAACATTTCTACCATAGTGTCAAACATTTCCAAGAAGGTAATTGTACCCATGTCTTAAAAGACAGATGCCAAAGCAAAACAATTAACCAATCCAACATTACACAAAACAGAAACTGTAAGCACACATGCATACGCACGCACGGACGTGCGCAAACACGCACGCATACACGCACGCATACCTGCCTGCTCTCCTGCACACACGTATGCACAATATCTTTTCAGCAAACATCTATGTTTCGGTTATCGGCAAATAAGATTGCTTTTGGTATAAATACAAAGCTATCAGTTATATGAGTGCAGAGTAAACGAAAGAGATAAAGGTATAAAAGTCCTAACATTGCGCAAGTAAGTTGGATAAACATTGCTACATTTGTTATCAAATCTTTTAAGATGTTATAAAAACTAATCCTATGATCACCACACAATGAAACAATGATGTCTTTAATGCATTATGATTACTCATTCATGTCTTCTCAAATTAACTTCAATAATTATTTTAATGAGGAAACATAATTTTGCGCCGCCTCCGCTATTTTGTAGTTCGCGTTAATGATTGGAAAGTTGATTTAATAACAGAAAATGGCAGTTGTAAGGAAGCATGATTAAGTGTCACACTACAGTAATGAGTGGCTATATGGCTTCCGCGTTCAAACTTTTAGTTCAACTAGAAAAACTGACTAAATTTTCTCATGAGCATCATAGAAAACAGATGTATAAATCCAAACTTTGCATGGACAACAGCCGATTTGAATTGTATGGAAAACAAAGATAATTGATTTATTGATGTTTATTCTTAAAATTTGATGGCTTTAATCTAAGCAGACTTGCTTTATTTTTTCTAGAATTAATTGTTAAAAAAGAAAAAAAAATGTAACAATCATCTTCACTAAATTCACCCAATACCAAGATCAAAAACGTGTGCTGGAAATTTTGATATTTTAAAACGTACTTAAACATTAGTGACTTCAGTATTTACCAATACGGTTATCATAGATTAGGTACAGTTCTCGTCCAATCTAAAATGGGAGATTAAATACTATGCAAGACTTGGTTGTGTCCACGTTAGTTATCCATGATTGATTATTCCTTCATACATAGGCGTCCTTTATCAATATGTATAATAAAAAATGATGTATAAGATGATACTGTTTTCACGGTGACTTTCACGAGACAAAAAAGCTTAACTAAACCACATGATAATAAGTATGTACTGACAAAAAAGTTATCAATATGAATATGATAAATTCATGGCAATAAAACCATCGATTTTCTTATATTCTAAAATATTACAAATATGTAGTCACATTGGAGTCATACAGTACAGGCCTAAACAGATATTTTGATTGCACAACTCATTAATCAGGCCTTAATTAAACAATAGATGGATACAACCTTGTATGTTCTTTTGTTTGGTAAACGAAACTTGTTTTTCTCAAAAGTCGCACATGCCCAAAAACAATGAACATTTAACACATTGATTGTTATTTTTACTGATTAATTGTTATTGTACAAGCCATATCCTAAACTTTACATGCAACTGTTATACAAAAGAAGACCGTTATACAACAGTAGAAGACCATTATACAACAGTAGAAGACCGTGTACAACAGTAGAAGACCGTTAAAAAACAAAATATTACCGTAATATAACAGTATTTGACCGTTAAACAACAGTATATGACCGTTATACAACAGTATAAGACCATTATACAACAGTAGAAGAACGTTATACAACAGTAGAAAACCGTTATACAACAGTAGAAGACCGTTAAACAACAATAGAAGACCGTTGTACACCAGTAGAAGACCGTTATACGACAAAAGAAACCGTCATACGTCAAAAGAAGACCGTTATACAACAGTAGAAGACCGGTGTACAACAGGAGAAGACCGTTTTACAACAGTAGAAAACCGTTATACAACAGTAGAAGACCGTTATACAACAGTGGAAGACCATTATACAATAGTAGAAGACCGTTATAGAACAGTAGAAGGCCGTTATACAACAGTAGAAGACAATTTATACAACAGTAGAAGGCCGTTATAGAACAGTAGATGACCGTTGTACAACTGCAGTAGCAATATAATTATCGGACAAACCTATAATTACTACTGCTTACACGCTACTGACCGCTGCTAATATAATGTGTGAAATGACGTCACTATAATACATGCATTTTTCACACATTCATTATGTTATTCATCAAACACTTTATCGATTTCATCATCATTCATTCGTTATTGACAGGTGAGCTGTTTAACAGTACAAAGCTAGGCTTTACGAAGGTCACTCATTTATAGCTTGTCTGCGTGACATTTAAATACACAAAACATTTAAACGATTTCAATCTACAACCAAAGGTCAGACTTCTTGTGTCACATTTCTCTCAACGGTCATGTGTGTGAATGATAACTAGTCAAGCCCAGACAAACAATAAAGGGAAACAAATCATGTACTCCGGTTATATGAACTCACCATCAATATATGAATGCAAGGGAAGATTCCTTTGGAGCCATCACGATTTTAGCGTTCTGTAAAATTTAGAAAATCGGACACCCTTGGTATGAACTTTCGCACAAAGCTGTTAAAGCGTGAATATAAAGGTGCAATAGTGTATATGCGCTTTTAAAAAAGAAGCACGTTCATTGACACATCAATTTGAGATATGACACAAAGTTTGTGTTTTGCCGTTCAGGGATGATATGCATGCTAAAATGACGGATTTAATTTGATGAAAATTAAATACAAAGTTCTTCTTTAAAGAGATATAAATCTTAATGTTTTTTAATGTATGGTTATGCTTATAGTCTGTTTTTCAATGGTTTAGACTCACTGCCTTCTTTTTGAAGCCATTAATTCATTGCAGTTTTAATGATTCAACAAAAGAATCTCAAAATTTGTTTTCTTTTTCTTTCCAGAATTAATTGAAATATGTACTATTATGATAAGTATTATTACATGCGTACCTTATTTAATTCAAATTAATATTCTGTAGAATGGAATGTTTTAAAACTACAAATGTCTAATCTTAAATAGTTTATTTACGTATTGTACAGAAAATAATATAGCTAGAAAAAATGGATTTGTTTTAATGTTGTTTTATATAACAAAAAGCCGCAGAAAGTTTAACATTAAAACACCATAAAACTTCCTAACATTTCGGAAATGGATATGGACAATTTTAAAATGATTTATTTAGAACCTCTCAACAGATGCAGAATGTAGGCGAATGTAATTGACATTTTTTAAATAACCAAATTGGTAATCAAGGCATTCCATCATGTTCTGTTCTTGCATGATATGTGTGTAGAAGCACAGAAAGCTATCAGTTATATATCAGTATTAAGAAAATTGATCAAGACCTTTTTCGCTGCAACTGTCTAACCTCAATTTTGACCTACTAAAAATAATGACACAAGCGGTCCTCATTGGTTGAGATTAACCCTTACACCTCTATGCTCATGTTTACAAGGACGCGCCATTTAACCAACGACCTATACAGACACCGCTCAGTCTGATGATGTCACCGCCGGTTACGTCTTTGTTACGTTGCAGCATTGGAAACTCTTCGGCATGACTGCCTCAACACTGTCTGCCAATATGGCGGTGTCAACATGGCTGCCTTTAAGATAGTGTAAGGAAACTTTTTTAAATTAGATGTAGCTTGAAGAATTCAATTTCCTCGGGTCATAAGATGCATAGTTTGTAGCAAACTTTACCTATTTCTTTTTTTATTGGCGAGTTATACCGTATTTTACAAAGACATTTATGAGTGAGCTTTTTAACAATCTATAAAGTAATAAGATGTACAGGCATTTGTAAGTTTTATTTATTGGTTTTTAAATTTATGTTTTACAAAGGTTGATATCTTATAAAGTTAGTGGTATTTACATGTTAACATTACAAAGTATTATCAGTTTCAAAATGTATAACTAACTGGTTCATTGATTGTACTGATTTTAAAGCAACAGCCGGCAAATAAACTAATGCCTTATTAAACTTTTCATAAAAGTTTTCGACACAGATTTTCCTTGATAAAAACAAACAAACCTACAAACGCGTCCTATTATTTTATTTGGAATATATCCACCCACACGGGTCCTGAATTGGGACGAGGTTATCTGAGTAATGAAGATATGTCATCTTATAAAATTTAGATTTGCTACGCTACTGCTTATAAGAAAAAGACTTTACTGTAAAACATGGATAGGTAGGGAAATCTTTTTTAAGATTATTAACTAATAACACATTGCAATTTATTAGGTTATATAGTAAAAGTATGAAAGTTTTCTAGCCGTAGGCCGCGTAGCCTAATAAGTAACAAACTACGATAGATCAGAAGGTGGATTACACAATGTACTACCCAAAAGTCGTTTACTAAATTCTGACAGTGACTGTCCACATTATGGCTTTCATGAGCCGCATTCATATAGTCTTGTAACGTAATTTACAAACAATACAGGTTCTTGACTGTAAAGGGGCCAATTGCAAGCAATGCAGTAAAAAGAATGATTCCCATGTTGGAACCACGAAAAATAAATTTTCTGACAAGCTTTATAAAAAAGTTGTGAAAAGTTACAGAGACCCGTGTTTGTGTAATCTTAAATCAAACATTTCCATAAAATGTCCTGCTGCATAAGTGTTTTCATACTGATGGCATCATCCTTAATTTATGGAATGTAAAGCCTTGTTGTAGCAGTTTTTTAGGTCTAAGCTGGTTTCTAGCTTTGAGGTCTTCAAAGTATGCAATATTATAAAACATATCGATGCTGCATCAAAAGGCGTTGTTTAATTACAGTATCAAAACAGAATCGTAATATGTTGGAAAAAATAAAAGGTAAAATTTTAACTCGTTTTTCTTAGAAGAAATCCGTTTTTATGTTTCCGTTACGTTTACATAATAGGTAAATAAGAAACGGTCCTATCAAAATTTCCACAGATATTTATATTTTATGTACCAGTAGACAAAGGAAAATAAGGCAAGTGTAAATGTGACAAAAACACAGAGACGAGACATAACACACATAAGCAAAAATCATAAGATACCGCTTTGGAACGGTCAATCGTCAATAGGGCCGACTGGGGTGCATAAACCTGGTTTGTGGAGCGCTCCAACCTCAGACCATTAACAAAATGATCATATATTTAAAAAGTTTCTTAGAATTTATTTGTGATTCAAATGTTTGCTTCTTTATTCCAACATGAGTCGCGATAATTGGTTTCTGAAAATATGTTTAAAATGTTTTCCTTATTAAGATAAAGCTATTCTTTTCATAAATAATCATTTACTATTTTGAAAGCTTAACATATGCTTTTAGAGATGTCTCAAGTTCAGTTCATCTAAAATTTCGTAAGCTACCTAATACTGTTGCGCCATTTATTCGTCATAAAAGTTCAATATATGGTTAGAAAACAATGCTGTTAGCTTATCGTCTTTGTATTCTCTCTTAAAATAACAAATATTCTAAAAGAGCAGTAATGAAATGATACCATATCATAACAATAAAAATGATTTAAATAGCTTCCTCTTTAGAAGCATTTATGTTTTGATAGCTGATAATCTTTTTATCGTAAACGCTAATTACCCCAAATTGGTGACTGACTAAACTGTAATATCACAACGGACTGACTGTACTTACATATTTCCGAATTTAAGTTCACGTTATAAGTTAAATTTTACTATCACTGGCTTCTTATTTCATGTTATTAGATTAGATCCCGCAATTATTATTTTATATGATTATACATTGAAAGACAACATTTACAGCGACGTTCTGTGAAGCAAAGTCAACTAAAACAAAAGTAACGGACAACAAGAAAAAGGAAGCGTTTTAATGTAGGTGCCTTTTCTCTTTAAATATTTTACACAGATTAATAACAGAACGTTACTGTAAATGAAAGCTACGATGTGACTCTGTCCATATGTCACCTGACAGCCTAAAGCATGTTGTTGTGAACTTAACATTCCCTTGCAGATGGAGTCGACAGTCACTTACACAGTGAAGGTAAGATTTACTGTCCTCTGCCGACATATGTCGTTTGCAAATTGGAAGACTTGTTTTTCCAGAATGTAATTGTGATAGATAATCATGGTTTGATCGAGGTACATGCCCACGAAATATAATACGAGATTAAAGGTTAAACAATGGTTTCGACACGCGTTTAATCTAAAAACATTAATGATCGCTGGTTGAAACCCATCAGAAGTATAACATAGGTCATGGTGACATTTAAGTGTTTTTCTTTTCGCTATTGGTATTTAAAAAAAGAAATCTACATTAAAAAAGGTGTACAAAACAGTTCCGCAGCGCGGTCAATAGGGCATTGGGCTGTCCTAAAAGATGTTTCGGGATTGAATCATACACAAACTTTACAACGTCTTGTATACATCATATTGTCATAGTTATTGTCCCTACATTTTCCCCATAAAATAGGTTTTGTAGTACAATTTACACCACAAACCTGTTGAAACTGTTATTAAGAAGACAAAACAATGTGTCTGTCAGAGAAATCATGGCTTTACTACGATTTGGGTAAAAATAAATGATAACAATGTATATAAAATAAGCTGCTATTAAGTTTAACTACTCCTTGAAATAATATTGAAAACAATTCCAAAAGCACATTTATGCTATATTTAAAATATTCTGTATTACAAATTTGTAAAAAATGCATAATTAACAAATAAATCCTGCATATGCAGCGTAGGGCAGGTGATGTGTAAAATAGCACAATACTAGCTCCCCACCCACTAGAATAACAGGTATGGCAATTTAATCTATGAATTTTAACGAATAGTCTTGAACCTAAGGTCGTGAACGATTGTGCATACAATGATCTGTTGTTGTTACCTGGTGAATCACAGTGGACGCACGATCTGAGGGATTTGCCATAGACAAAATGTTGTTGTTTTGTTGCTGGAAATTTTCACTATTGTTGTAATCTTTTTTGACAATATAAATACGAAAGTTGACGTCCGTTGTATACGGCCATTACGGCGATAGCTGTGTGTTCTTTGTTTACTCGATGTCCTTGCACCTGCCAGTGTATACTGCGGGACCGGCGTTTACTGTAAATTTGTGTATTTATCATTAAAAAGACAACCTCTTTTTCTTGAGGGAGATTTGGTAAAAGGATATAAAACAAACAAACATGATATAAAATGATGATTCCTTCAAATACTATATGAAGACCAGGTAAAACTTGCCAACGCTTGTGTTTTATTATCGTAAAACAATAAAAGAAAATGCTAATAAAACATGTCATTGTCATAAACTGTATAATGACAGAACTATGATTTTATTATAAATGAACACAGACAATCAGAAATAAATGTACAAATACTGTTTGTTATGGCAATACTGACACACGCTTCTAGCATAATACATCTTATCAGTACAATGATATGTCAGCGTGACATTTGTCCGTGAAATGTTATTATTAGATCAGGGAGGAAATAAAACCATTCTTTTAGATAAAAAAGTTCTACGTACCCACATAAAAATCTAATAACTTCTTAACACTGCTTATACCAAACATGATCGTTTCATTTTATCATAAGAGACAATTTAATAACATATTAAATTTTAAATCCAGGAACTTTACCCTAGCTGACAAAAGCGACGAAGATTTTATTGTTAAAAGCTCATTAACATTGTGGTATAATACTCAGTATTTATTACTTATTTATTTTCTCAGAGCACATGTCGAAGAGGCGTTTGAGAACGTATATATGTTACCAGTAAAAGCGGTTTAGCATGTAAAAAAGCTATACAAACATTTTTATGATTTTTATAGGTAAGTTCACTGGTCTGTCAAGTTTTTGAAAGTCTTAATAATTGTATATATGATGTGGTTTGTAAACTTAGCAAAGTTTGTAAATTTTATTAAGAACACGAATGTTTTCCGTTTAAATATAAATAACTAATAATTATTTAAATAAGATATACATATCATCGGACAGTCATTAAGTTTGTTTATGTAACAATTTGAATAAAGTTCGAATAACAAATTTTCAGCATTATCTGATTATGACAATTCATAATTATGTTATCAATATTGAAATGATTCACAAAAGGTAAGTAAGAAAAGGTCCAATAATAATTACCACAGATATTTAAATCAAAACTACCTCTAGACAAAGGCAAACATGGTAAATGTAAAAGTGACAAAAACACAGAAATGAGACACAACACACAAAAAGAAAAAAAACAATAGCTGCATTGGAACGGTCAGTCGGCAAAAGGACAGTAGTGCTTCAACTTGGTGTGTGGAGCGCTCCAACCTTGCACTGCCTGAAGGTTTTTCTATCAAACAAACAGTGTAAATAAAAATATCATATCAAAGTGAGACAACTAACAGTAAGCACCTGCATCGGGAGCTAAAACTGATAAAATAAACTAATATACAGACAAAATAACTAGTAATATAATAAACTATTAACATATGTCCAATATGTACAAATAGGTAAAAGACACTGGAGCCTAAACGTTCCAAATGAGAGATTAGTTTGAAACAAAACAGCCCAAGCGATGATGTGTAAATGGGTCATTTGCAAGCAATGCAGTACAACGAAGAATTCCCAAATTTTGAAAAGGCCTTCCATAGTTTGTGAAATCGAAAGCCTTGCGCTAACAATTTAGAGGTAATAAACCGATTTCTAGCTGACATCTTTTACTTAATACAAACTCGTGCAAACCTTGTAAGATGGGATATGTAAATAGAAGGTAGCACGAGGCGAATCACCGTCAAGGTATGGATAATTCACAATAATGAAGCTGAAATCGTCTGTCTTGTCATAGATTTTAATAGAGACGTTGTCATTGGAAGTAACGATCTTAATGTCTAGAAATGTTGCATTTTAATGTTATTTATTGGCTTTAGTAATGGTAAAGCCGCCGTGTTCTGACACCAACACTACTCCGTAGCAATCCGTACCGCAACAAGTAAGAAAAAACTTCGCGTTCTGTTACTGATTTTAATTTACTATAATATATAAGAAATACATATGCATTTGCAGTTGAAACATTATTATGTATATTTTTCATTCAAGCCTAATGGGTGATATTTGGTTGCGTTTAAGTCACAACCTTTTAGAATTTTCATTCCCACTTTAGAAACTCTGTCATTTATCTATAAAATATCAAATAAACAAGGTCGCAGCAAAGCATTATCATTTTTAAACGCGGTTGTTAAGACCCCCAACACACAAAAGAAAAAAAGAAAAGGTAAAAAAAGGAAACAAAGAAAGGAAACGCTGATACACCACTTTCCTTGTCGTTTCCCTTTCTAAGTGATTTTCCTTAATGTTGACGCTTTGTCATGTGTCATACCTTTAGACGCCTTTCCCTTTGACAAATATGTTGATACTTTTTAATGTGTCATATCTAACAATCCTATTTCATTTTTCATACCTGTTGACATTCCACGTGTTAAATCTGTTTAATCATTCCATGTGTCATATCCTAATACCGACATTTTCTCGAGAGAGATAAAAGGATAGTCTAAACTGACTTTCTTTATATGGACGACGTCTGATACATGATTTACTTTACATTGTTAGTGCTAGCAATAACGTTATTTGAGTCAACTCTACATTATACTGTGTATTTTAATAAACAATTTAATTAATTATGTAATTTTCTGTATAATCAAGAAAAATATACTCTTGTTTTGTGTAGTTATGCCATTTAAGAACATATGTTATTTTAACACCGAAACTGTTTCATTTTATATGGTCCCGTTTTAGTTTTTTATCTAAAAACATGAAGGATTGTTGGCAAGTTTAACGGCATTTGTTCATCAGGCTATGTTGAACGTATATAGTCTAAAATATTTTATATAATAAGAACCGGTTTCAGTGATATATTAAACAACAAAATCGCGTACATTTTCTTTGCAATGAAACTTAAAAACAGATAAGTATTTACTATATTTTGCGAATTTTTCAAGCTAACATTTCGTAATTCGTTTCTTTATTTTAATTTTAATTTTTGCCTAGGCTCATTGTGAGTCGTTTAAGAGCAATTTGGTGAACAGGAGTTATTCTGTAAATAGTTTCTTAAAGTGTTATGTTTTAGATTAGAAATCTGTTTTGTTTGTTTTACTGACGGCACTGCTCGACATAAATAATGATCTCCATTTCAATTATTTATCATATGTAACGAATTCAGGGTATCTATCAGACGTCTGTATTCTTAACCAGTGGAAATACATCGGAACATTTATTATAAGTTATAGGATAATTGTAGACATTTATACTATACAATCAAATGGCATTCGTTTTCATATGTATTCTGTTATTGAGGGTCCTTGGCCTAGCGTTTGATGTTGTTGACTCTTAAGGTATTTTTTTCCGCGTGACTTAAATTTCCAGGCAGGCAATTTGTTAAAAGAGTAAAAGAGGAAGGTTTAAGGGGATGAATTTGGTGGCGATAGATTAGTCTGAAAGTTGTTTGTGATCGTAGTTGTCGTCAATAGATTTGTCCTGAAAGTTGTTTATGGTCGTACTTGGCATTGATATATTTGTCCTGAAAGTTATTTATGACAGTACTTGGCATCGATAGATTTGTCCTGAACGTTTTCTATGGTCGTACTTGGCATCGATAGAATTATCATACATTTGTCTATGACCGTACTTAGTGTCGATATATTTGTTCTGAAAGTTGTTTATGACAGTACTTGGCATCGATAAATTTGTCCTGAACGTTTTCTATGGTCGTACTTGGCATCGATAGAATTATCATACATTTGTCTATGACCGTACTTAGTGTCGATATATTTGTCCTGAAAGTTATTTATGACAGTACTTGGCATCGACAAATTTGTCCTGAACGTTTTCTATGGTCGTACTTGGCATCGATAGAATTATCATACATTTGTCTATGACCGTACTTAGTGTCGATATATTTGTCCTGAAAGTTGTTTATGACAGTACTTGGCATCAGTAGATTTGTCCTGAACCTTGTCTATAGTCGTACTTGGTATCGATAGAATTATTAAACGTTTGTCTTGACCGTACTTATTGTCGAAAGATTTGTCTTGAAAGTTGTTTATGACAGTACTTAATATCAACAGATTTGATCTGAACGTTGTCTATGGTCGTACTTGACGTAGATAGATTTGTTATGAAAGTTGTCTATGATCGCACTTCGTCTTGAGGTCGATATATTTGTCCTGACTGTTTCTTATCTTACTTTGTTAATGATAGTGGAGGCGATGATCAAACTCGTGTTTTGTACATGCAAAAGGTCTGAATGGTTATTATTGCTGCTTGACTCTTTGTAAATTTAGCTGATTGTTGTGTCGCTTTTACTTCCACAAATCTTACTTTAGACACACGATAGTAAATATATTGATGAATGTATTTTACTGTACACCTTAAGAGAGACAAATACGACTATACCCTCTAAAATGTTTGATAAACCCGTGTTATTTCCAATCTATAATAATACAGACCTGTGTCTTGACAGTCAGTCGGATGTACAATGTGTTTGATAATCATTATTTTCTTGACTGGTTGCAAAGATCTTGAAGACAAACACCATATCATAAGACTAAGAGTATTTTATGTTCGTGTTCATAATTTTTTACAAAAGTCTAATTAGGAATTAGATTCTGTTTACCGAAAGTCTCTTTTCAGATTCCATTTACTAGATGCATTAACCTGCATCAATAATGCAATCGAATACAGCCAGCATAATGAGTTGACATTAGTTAACAAAGAATAAACGAAATGAATCACATTTAATAATTCGAAAAATCATATTCATGGCACTTTTACACATGACAAGTGTAATAAAGCAACAATCCTTCTTCTCAGCTGGGTATAATAAATACTGCGGACTGGAATTCTATTGGAATAATATTAAAATAAAAAATAAATGTTACACATTTTAAATAAAATTAGACTTGATTGTCATGTTTCACATGGACATTCTAAATCAAACCAGTGTCACATCAGCGCAGTCTGGTGAGCAAACTTTCGCTGGAATTAAATCTAATGGATGCGTCATTATTAAAGGGCACTAAACCCATCCGTTCATATTACGTGACTGGGATGAATCTTCAAAGTCAACATCTGCACGACACCATCCATCACGCTAACAGGCAATTAATGACAGTAATGTTCCTTCAGATTTTCGGCCAATGACTAAAACTTAAAAAGACCTGTATGTTAATTTCATAATTTGTCAAACATGTTTGTGTTTAGAAACATATAAGGAGGCACACAGCTTCCTACGCAAATGCTCGCATTTCATTTATATTAAGGATCTCTTCTCCATTTGACATAAGAATTCAAAGGAGCATTTTCAGGTTCTAATCCAAGTCATTTCAAAGGCTCTGAAAGATCAAGATTTTACGAAGAGAAACCGGAATGAAAAGAAGAAAAACATATACATGTATATTAAATAATTGATCATTTTAATCAATTTAAATTAAGTTATTAAGAAGTAATTAAAATGTGTCCGACAAATACCTTTACATTAAACATAATGTACAAGCCTACAAAGCAACATCTAATTAAACAATCGTTTTCACAGACACATCAATTACTCTTTTACATGTAGCAGATATTTTAAGCTAGAACACACGTTTTAGACAATATGCCTCTGGGTTTTGGAATAATTAAGTTTTATAAGTTTTACAAACTTGCTGTAACGTTATTACATATATTTCCTCTATCACTATCTATTCTACTGTCACTTATCTTTTTTTTAGATTTTGCTATCAGTATACATTATATTGACATTGTGAATAAACTGTTCTGCAACTTTAACATTGGATAGCTGGTTATCCTGTTATTCGAGAAAATACATGGTCTCAATAAATATTTAAAATTGACAACATCTGCTTGCCACCTTCTGTACAAAATATCTTATATTAATACCTAAACAATAGATTGTTATCTTTATTTAACCCTAAACATGTTAATTTAATTTTTGCTCGAAGTCGTACATGTGTATACAAATCGTGTCATTGAAAAGCTGATTCTAACACTTATGATATTCAACATATAATCGGACTGATTGACTGTAAAATATATTCATATAACAACTCAAACTATAATGGAGAAGCAAAAATTAGTTTAATATAATACGGAGTCAAATTTGGTCTATTGACTTAACATGATTATACACAACTTTTATTTGAAGTACACGTTCCACAAATATCATGGTCATGTTGTTAAGATATTATTGATAAACTGTATAATATATTTATATACAAGTTTTGTGATAAACCTATGCGCGCTTGAGACTTACACTTCAGCTGTGGAGCTGTATTGATGTCGTTTACATAAACAATCGCCTGTTTTAAAATGTAATTAGATGAAAGAAAACACGACTCTTACTCATCTGACTGAAATGCTCTCCGCCGAGCGGATCGAGTCCCGATCAGGACGGAGGATTTAGTGTGGGAAAGTCTCCCAGCTGACCTGCGGTACGTCGGTAGATCTACCTAAACATTTGTCTGGGGTGTTCCATCACCAAAAAAGCTGGGCTTTACTACTGGACCTCGATACAATGACCATAAGTGGTCGCTGCGATGTATTTCTGGAAAATAAAACAACAACAATTATCAGAAACACCATAAATGAAGCACGCACAAGAAAGTGTAAAAGTGACTTACTGGCAGGAACCATAAAGCCAACTGTAACCGCCTTGGAACGGTCAATCGGTGAAAGTACAGCCTGCTGTTCTTAAACCTAGTTTGCGGATCGCTCCAACCTTCAACTACCAGAAAGGGTTTCTTTAGGACAAACAAGCTAATAAAAGCAGACTATTAAAATAGACATCTAAACGTATGCACCTGCATCGGGTGTAATAAGTGATCAAAGAATGCATCTCACATGCAACATAACATTAATGGTAATGGTCGATCAAGGTATGTAACTGATTGGCAAGTAAACAGTGACGACATTTTAACAAAAAATAAAATATAAAACTTTTCTAACATTATGACCATCCAAAACAATGAACAAATGTAGGATTGAGAAGTTAGTATAGGTATTGAGAACTTAAAGTAATTGGGTCGTCGAGAATGTTGGCCCTGTACTTATAATTGGTTTGGCAATGCCTACGGAGAGACGTCAAAGCTTTAAGAAGCGATTGTATTATTTAAATAGATATTCTCATTCTTTTTAAGCAGTTTAAGAAACAACTGTTTTATACAAATTATAGTGTTCCTTTCTTATTGATTTGCCTATAAAACATATACGTAAACGATAAAAAACGTGAGCACTATGAAACAGTAACAAGTAAAATCGTACGCATATCACATCTATATTTTTAGATTTCAGGACAGCGCTAATGCGGTCGCCATTCTTATTTTTAGATTACAGGACAACACTAATGCTATCGTCATTCTTATTTTTAGAATACAGAACAGCCCTAATACGGTCGCCATTCTTATTTTTATATTACAGGACAGCACTAATGCGGTCGCCATCTCTTTAATGTCTTGGTCATGGTTATTGGTCAAATAATTCTTTGTCTAGAAGTTGCATTGTTTTCTGTTTTAATAAAAAGACGCAGTGTAAGCAGGTTTTTGGGGGGCGTATGGAGCAGTGAAAGCTATACGAAGTAAACAACTACCATACAATTCTGCACTAAGATAGATATATGAGTAATATTTCATCTTTATTTAGGTTGTTGATAGAGTTTGAAGACATATTGTGATAAGAAAATAAAGTCATTATATAAATACACGTGTTATGTGGCGAGCTGAGAAGAATTCCCGCCCTTAAGCGTATTAGTTAACACACAACCTTTTGTAAACATTTATTTTTCCAAAAAGCAACTGATGTAGTACTAAATGCTACTGTACTAAATATGAATAGCTTTCTGATGTATTGCTTTCCAGCAACTCTGATGCTCTGTATCACCCTTTTCTTGCAATATATTGTTTATTACACAAAATGTTTGTGAAGGTTAGCTAAATAACTAGACATAACGAGCTATGTGAGTTTCTAGCACTTAAATTTGTTATCGAGCTATAATAATATGCCACACATCTTCTAATATTTCTTAATTTATAATTTACATTTTAATTGCATAAGGGTAAGCAGATCTAATGCGATCGAATATATAAATGAAAACAGGCGGTTATACCCGTTAAAATTATCTGTTAACTGTTCTAGCTATATATAAAATAAAACTACACGTATAATCATAAATATTTAATTTCTTTAAGTATACGATAAGGTTAACTAGCCAATAAAAAATGTGCGACAAAAGACATAAAAGACACAAACCTACGTTAGTCGATATAAAATACCTAATTCAAAACAAAGTAACTGTAAACAAAAACGTTATCGAGGCCTGTAGTTGTGTTGTTTTTTTTTCAAGCAAAGAAAGGGAACATCATTGAACATTGTTATTAAGAAATAAAATCTCAGAACAAATGTGAGTCTCATGTGACAATTTCTGAGTACCATGAAATGTCAATGTGACATAAAGGAGTTATTTTTATTTTATGGAAACTTATAGATAATAGGTTTTAGAGTCAGCAATAAGAACAAAGTTCCCAGTAGCGATGTAAGATTCAATGTACTTTAGGTATTTAAGGCCTGTTAATGCTCTTGGGAAGGTTGACTGTCAGAACTGCATTCTGATAAATGTGTTATAACCCTCTTTTAAAATGGTTTTAGTAAAAATATATATGTTATATAGTTATATACAGAATTGGAGCCAAGGCCTCAACTGTCAAAGACACTTTCTTCAAGTAAACCCGACAAAAACATATGTACAAAGTAGAAATTAATATCAGATAAAACAGGGACAAATAATTGTACATTTTAGGGTAATAAATATATAACACAAAACTTCCGTTCAATTCAATTGTGGGCTTAACGGTGCATTCTATACATATGCAATATCCTTTTATATCTTTATATATGCTTACTGTTCACATTTTATAGAATGATATGACAAAGGCAGCAATAAAGCTAAAACGAAGAAAAAGTAATCTGAACTTTTGCATACCGACAATTCAAGTTGCTGATCTTACTGAGTTACAGAAGAAAAAGTAATCTGAACTTTTGCATACCGACAATTCAAGTTGCTGATCTTACTGAGTTACAGAAGACCAGTTACGATCGCTTTATTAACAAATTTAATAAAATAGTGCGTATGTTTTGTAAGCAGGGCAGTGTTAAGTGCAGAAACAGCTTCATCTGTCCACCATTAGCATTCACAATATTATTAATCGTTATAATTGAATTTAACTTTTATTAACATCAAATATTATCCTAACATGCCATGTCCTTATAAAGCTTTTCGTATACAGCTTTCTATTGTTCCATTAATATTAAGGACGGCAATTAACATATTTGTATTACTGTTACTACAAACATTGTTGATACAAACACTATTATTTAAATAAATTAAGCATTTTTAGTTTTATATTATGAACATATTTACCGAATCACACACTAACTTCTTTTATTTACAACTATATGGCTGTTGTTCGCATATGAGTTATGCTCTCTTTTAAAGATATAAACACTGGCTTAATAATGAACGACTCATTCTGAGAAAGAAATCTGCAAAGTTGGACTAATAATAGCAAAATATTCTCTAACATAACATTTTCTTCGCACAAAGGTATGTCAGGGTAGCAAACAGGAGGTAAAAGTTTGAGAAAATATATATTCTGAGAAAAAGTGACGAACATACATTTTACACTCACAAATATTAAATGTCAGCGTCATTGTCTTTTGAGTGAGACGTTTATACGTTGCTTTTTTCAAATGTTAATTTTTGCGGAATCTAATAATTACGCGCGAGCATTCAACAAAAAGTTCGATTTTCCTATTTCTTCACTTCTGCTACTTATTCGATTAGTATGCCTCTGAAAATCTCAGTTTTTAATCAGCAAACACAAGCTCTCTCATAAAATGTTGTCTGTTGTTTCCTTTATATGCAAAAATTCATGATAAATTACACGAGACAGAAAAATGCAACATCATTAAGTCGCTAATTTAGAAAAGCACATAACTATGGTATTTTCAAAAATCAGAAACGTCTGTTCTACGTTGCCAATTCTACATTTGTTAATGTGTTCCAACTAAATGCACACTGATTGGATTGTCAACACCATAATGGTTGTTCCCTTTGCCACCATTAATCGTTTTGACCACCATGAATGAAGCAATAAGCAGAATTATACCTAATATTTACTCTATTCAAGCTTGTCTTAATCATATGTTCTCTTTAAATAAATACAAGCATTTATAAAATGAAACGAAATTAAAGCTATAGACGGGATTGATTGACCAATTTCAGAAATGGCATACCAGGTTTAACCAAGTGTCTTGGAATAGTAATGTGTTTAGTTAAGTGTCGCGCAAAAGAAACGCCGATAGTTTATATAACCTACAACCGAAACGCTTAAACAGAATGGAGCAGAAAGGATATCCATTGTCATTACTGACCTCGGCCTCCGTTTATATTTTTAATAGTTTTAGCCAGGAGTATTGTGGTATTAACAGGATTATAGTTATAATAATTTTGACTGTTATAGGTCATGTAAAAAAAAGAGTCTACGTACATTATGCAATCGCTTCTCTTTTCATTCTCTTGATAACGCGACAATTTTGGTGCTAATAGACGAAGACAAAAAAAAGCAGCGAATAACTAAGCTCAGTCTTAAAAGGTAAGAAGGGGGGCGCTAACATGCTTCCTTATGCCGTATTTTTTGGAGATTTTATCCTCCAAGTTTTCACCACGACAAAAAAGTCCATTCAAGGTTACCTTCAGATGATCACTGGATTCTACGAAAATATCTTTGACTCCGAGTTTATACAGCTGGACGGGGACGAGGCTGACGCCGAGTTGATACAGCAGGACGAGGATGAGACTGACGTCAAGTTTATACAGCAGGACGAGGCTGAGACTGACTCCGAGTTCATACAGCAAGACCAGGATGAGATGGACGCCGAGTTTATACAGCAGGACGAGGACGAGACTGACGTCAAGTTTATACAGCAGGACGAGGCTGAGACTGTCGCCGAGTTTATACAGCAGGACGAAGATGATACTGACACAGAGTGTATACAGAAGGACGAGGATGAGACTGACGTCAAGTTTATACAGCAGGGCGAGAATGAGACAGACGCCAGGTTTATACAGCAGGACGAGGATGAGACGGACGCCGAGTTTATACAGCAGGACGAGGATGAGTCTGACACAGAGTTTATACACCAGAATGATGAAGAGACTGACACAGATTTATACAGCAGGACGAGGATGAGACGGACGCCGAGTTTATCAACATGGCGAGAATGAGACGGACGCCAGGCTTATACAGCAGGACGAGGATGAGACGGCGCCGAGTTTATACAGCAGGACCAGGATGAGAGTGACACCGAGTTTATACGACAGGACGCGGATGAGACGGACACCGAGTTAATACAGCAGGACGAGGATGAGAGTGACACCGAGTTCATACAACAGGACGAGGATGAGACATACACCGGGTTCATACAGCAGGACGAGGATGAGACAGACGCAGAGTTTATACAGCAGAACGATGACATGTATTTTAGACAAAGCTACAAGAAGTTGATAACTGATAAAATGTGACACTTTCTGACCCTAAGCTAAACGCTAAGGTATTTCTTAGATACGAAGGACTTAAAATTAAGCAAGCGTAAATAAACACTAGTACTGCCGCTCCTTCCAACTCCTCCTGTACATTAGGGTATTTATAAGGCATATTAATTGGACACATAAACTCATGTTACCAAAGTTCGACCAACTTAAGTTTTAATAACTGTATTGGTTTTAAAATGTATGTCACAATTTCTTTTAAATTTGTTAAATCGTTTGCGTCGCCTTTGATGCTTTGCATCAACGACTTTCTAATGCCCCTAGTATGCTCCTTGATTCATTTACAAAAACCTGGTTAATAATAAGATTCTGTTATGAATGCCCATTTCATGTTATAATTTCCAATAGGCTTCGTGTATTGAAAATACAATTAAGGATGACTATCGAAATAGGTTGTCATTATCAAATTAGTAAATGACATGTGTCGTGATTAATCACGAACATGATCTCAATCAGATACATGAATAATCTTTAACATATAATTCTTCTTCCAAAATAAACAACATGTGATCTTATCATCACTCTTTATTAGAACTGTTAGAAATGTAAAAAGTGAAAAAGTTACATTAAATAAAACAAACAAAAACAACAACGTAGACTTGATTGTCAGGTTTTAATCGTGGACACTTTAAATCAAACCAGTGTTACATTGCAGGAGTCTGGCGAGCACATCTTCAAATAAAAGTCAGATATTTAATAAAGTGCAACAAAATTTACCCATTTTCTCATTAAATGAATGTAGAATGAATGTTTAAAGATCATTATTCAATTATCCAAAACAAATGACACGAAAACACGAAATAACAACTATCGTAGGCAATAACATTTCTTGGCATAATATGCGATAATCTAGCTGTTATGTTATAACAACCGGTAGACTAGTTGTTATGCTAAAACAACCGATAGACGAACTGGTATGATATAATAACCGATAGATTAACAGGTATGTTAAAACAACCGATAGACAAGCTGTTATGTTATAACAACCGGTAGACTAGCTGTTATGTTATAACAACCGACAAACTAGCTGTTATGTTATAATAACTGGTAGAATAACTGTTACGTTATAACAACCGATAGATGAACTGGTATGTTATAACAACCGATAGACGAACTGCTATGTTATAACAACCGGTAGACTAACTGTCATGTTATAACAACCGGTATACCAGCTGTTATGTTATAACAACATGAGACTGTTATGTTATAACAAGCGGTAGAAAAGCTGTTATGTTATAACAACCAGTAGACTAACTGTCTACATATATATGTACAAGAAGAAACAGATATCTTGTTCCATGCAATCTACTTATATTACCACTGTAAAATTAAAACTGCACTGTGTGTGGCGCCTACTTTTCGTTGTACATCTTACTTACCACCTTTTATCTGTTCCAGCCCGCTATAATCATTTTTATTTTTAAAATTTGTGTGCATTGTTCTCTCGTTTAAATGTGATTCCATTATCCCTAATACCATGATATCATTACATGAAAACAAATAAGTGCATTTCTTAAACGATTAATATATAAATTTGTCTTAATTGCTTTGAACATTTTTTGTGAACAATATCTCTTCATAATTTACGCGATCATCAACCTTAACGCATTTATCTAATAATGGGCTTTTCTTTTTTTAAAGTACACATTAAGCATAGTATGCTTGTTACAGTATTCTTTTTTTTGGCATCACATTATTTGTCCTAAAGATTCTATGAACAATTAAGTTATGAGACTTTGTAACTTTGACAAAAGACAATCTCAAATAAAAGATTAATCAACTGAAACTTTGCCATCATATACTGCCATTGATGTTGACCAGTTGGTGTGTCATTATTGTGTCGTAGTAGAAAACAATATGTATCCGACCTTGTACAAAAACACTTGCCTTTTCTGATGCACAAAATTAATAAGTTTAGTACTGTAGTAGGGGCGCATCCAACCACAGAGCAGGTCTATTTTGTGTAAAGAAATTTAATCTTACCGTGTGAAATAAACAGAGAACAATTAGGTTGTTATTGATTAGGTTGTTACGGATTACATTTAAAATTATATTCCTAAAATATATTAAAGGCAGGTAGCAAATATAAACTGTTCAATGTTTCTGTCACATACAATATATTTAATCTGTCCGCTGAATCTAATGTTAAGGAAATCATCACATAAGTTTCACTGGTACTTGAATTTGTCGCACGGCTTTATGTTTATAATTGTAAGATTAATCTCGAACGATCGTTCATCACAATTGTAGGCAACGATCCGTACGGTTTTAGTGTAAATACCAATACTGCGACTTGTCTTCAAACGAAAGTTTTAATATGAGCAAATTTTTTGATCAAACGACAAAATAAACGAAAATTAAAACCGTTTGTTTCCTGTATAAAAGAAGCTTTGGTATAAAGGTTAATTGAATGAAGTCTAGGCATGATAAGGCATTCTAGCAACTAAAGCAAACACTAAAACATGCGTCAAAAGGTTTATTCGACAACAACATTACAATTGGGGTAAACCAAGACAAATGTGGCACTCGTTTAACACTTTGACATCACAATGGAATGTGACTGTTAAAATTATATGTTGTTAACCGACGGAAGATAATACATCGGTTAAGATTTAAACAATGAAACATATCTTGCAGGTTGAATGAGCAGTTTTAGAGTAAACTAATGACAAATGCGTCAACTTTATTGGGCAAGTTCTAAGCTCTTTTTCCTGATTGTTTTGAATATGATTGTTTTTCTTTCTCATTATATTCTTGCCATAAATGGTATATCAAAACTGGTAAATTTCATTTTAATACCAGCTTTTACACTATATTTCTCGTTTTCCATCTGTGTGTAGCAACCTTAATACTTATAAGTAAGGTGTGAGCAATATTAATGCATCATTCTATAAAGATTAGTTTTTTAAATACACCGCTACCAGTTATGGTCATTATAGCGACGCCTTGCTATTTTTGGTGGAGGAAAACCCTGCGTAAATGTTGACGCCAGAAAAATGTCAGGGTAGAATCAACGGCGTACCGCAGGTCAGCTAAAAAACCTTTTCACATTAAGTCCTTTGCCCCGAACGGGACTCGAACTCATCCTGTGATAAGCTAAGCAGTCATTATCAAGTGGTGTCCTGCCTTGAACTGGCATTGACGGATATGACCTTCCACCTGTCTCTCTCCCTAGAGGCATTCATGAATTTATTGTTGCTCATTACCTTTGATGTTGCCCAGGTGTTCAGACTGTCCACGTGTGTTTCTCGCTGCCGTCCTGTACTTCTTCTACCCTCGATCTTTCCCGTCAAACTAATCTGTTCCTATCCATTTTTTTTTCTGTAGACATGTCCATGAACCTCATCTGTCTTTTTTCGTACTGTTCTTATAAGAGACCTTTATGTGTTTGTAATTTCTAGCACCTCTTGTTTGTTTTTTCTGTCCAGAATATCTTCGAAATTCTCCTTAGGAACCAAATTTCAGCTGCCTCCAGTCTTTTTCTCGTGCTGTTGGTGATTGTCGTCCAATATTCAATACCGTATAAAAGAACAGACCACATAGACGTTGTAGTATTCTGAATTCGGTGTCCATTTTAATGTTTATGTTGGTCATGATTGATGACAGTATCTTGAATTGAAGGCGACTTTGGCTTCGGCTATGCGCCGTCCTATTGCAGTATTGCACTTTCCGTCAGATGTCATCAAGTAGCCCAGATATTTGAATTCATCAACTTGTTTAACCTGCACACCGCGACATGGTAGCTTGCATGTTGGGGCTTGGAGATTCTTGGATACTGTCATGCTTACCGTTTTTTAGAAGCAAGTCCTTTACATTCACTTGCTTTAACCACAGTATCCAGCATGTATTTGAGGGTCTCGGATTGTGCAATCAACAGTGCCATCCGCATACCTTAGTTGGTCAATGTTTATTCCCTCGATGACCTCAATTTCCCTCAGTATGCTTTCGCTGTAGAGGTTAAATAAATCTGGCGACAAAGCACACCATTAGCGGACTCCTCTTCTTATTAATGTCTCCTCACTATGCTCTCCATCGTCAAACGTCGCCTTTTGTCTCCAATAGAGGTTGCTCAGAATTCTAAGGTCTTTCCCATCATTATCTAGTTAATTTTTGCATTTTGAATAGGTCTTTATGTCTTACTTTATCAAACGCTCTTGAAAAATCGATGAAACACAGGCAGTGTTCTTTCTGCATCTCTATACATCTTTCTGTCAGCATTGTCATTGTAAATATAGCATTTGTTGTTCCTTTATCTGCGACAAATCCAAACTGTGCTTCTGATATTTCAGGTAGTATTTTGTTTAGGAGTCTTGTCATTAGTATTTTCAGCAGGAGCTTCAATGTATGGCTCATCAGGCTAATCGTTCTGTTGCGGTCACAGTCGGTTGTTCCAGGTTTCTTGGGGAGTGTGATGAATGTGGAGATAAGCATGTCTGCAGGTGTTTCTAGTGTCATAGATGCTGTTGGGAAGAACAGATAGTTTATTAATGTCTATTTTGTCAAGTGCCTCATACGTTTCCCATGGTATGGAATCCGACCGAACAGCATTTCCCTTGTTCATTTCTGTGATAGCATTTTTAACTTCTGCCGCTAAGATCGGTGATCATTCTATCGGTTTGGTAATCTCGGGCTTATTTCACCGAAATCATAAAAGCACCCCAGTCGGTCCATATTGCAGACTGACCGTTCCATTGCGGTAACTGTCGGGTTTGCTCTTTTCGTTAAATGACTCATCACAAATTTGTTCTTACTTTTCGCTTGGCTTGCATGTGAAATACCTTTGTTATGTGCCTTTTCGGAGTTTGGTATATGTTGCAATGCTCATAGGACTTTGTCATATATTCTTTTTCATGATCACAACAATGTTGCCTGTGCAGTGTGGCGGTCGTAAAAAATCTCCCCGTGCATGTAATCTATGTTGTCATTTTATTCATCCTATAAGGATTGTTACAAGTATTTCCTTTGATGGACATTGGACTTTGGTTCTTCATTTCCATCTTCACATGAACAGGATGCTACAACCATTTATTCGTCTATGGTCAAGTTTGTTTATGATTCAGAAGGTTAGTTTTATTTATAGTCAACCATTTTGTGTAGTTTTTCAAATCGAAATAATACCATATTCTGTTCTAAACACTTTTTCTAAACACTATGTAGACATTTTTTTTTCAATGACGTCACTACTTTTGTCATAACTTATAAAAAATATCAGCGCTTGGACTTTTTGTTTTCAAATAGATCGTTTTTCTTTTCTTTGCTTGCATTTGAGAAACTCGTCAGGAAGTGCGAGGTTAGAGCTCTGTAAAACCGGTTTAAGCACCCCAGTCGATCCATATTGCAGACTGACCGTTCCAAGGCGGTAACTGTCGGGTTTGCTCTTTTTGTTAAATGACTCATCGCAAATTTGTTCTTACTTTTCGCTTGGCTTGCATGTGAAATACCTTTGTTCTGTACCTTTTCGGAGTTTGGTATATGTTGCAATGCTCATAGGACTTTGTCATATATTCTTATTTAAAATATTCTCCCCATCTGTTCAGTATGTTTGTTTCATCCGTCAGGACATTCCCATATTTTAATTTACAAAGCTGCCATGATTTCTTGCCTGTGATGTCATTGACCTCGCAGAGCATGTACCTTTCTGTTATTTTCGTCATCTTAATTTTATAACATAACACTTAGTCTACCGGTTGTCCATTCAGCCTTGCCTCATTGGCCTCACTACACATCTTTTTTTTTCTTTGTCTGTGGATTTATACTTGGTGGGGTCATCTTTTGCTTTTCGTCTGGTGTTCATTTTGTCGAGGATTTCTTGTTTTATCCATTTCAAATGCTCTTTTCTGGAGTAGACCAACTTCAAATAATACTCTCACCCAACATTGTGAATAGGTAAATAAGAAACGGTGACACTAAAAGGCTCCTGGCCAGTATCAGATCGGATCAGCAGTGGCTCTCAGTGCCAAACCTTTTAACATCAGAATCCTTCAGATACATGCTCTAACATCAGACTATGATGATGTAGAAATGGAAGCGTTCTATGAAAAACTGGAGGAAACTCTGAATCAACTAAAATCATCCGACGTCAAGATCACAATGGGCGATTTTAATGCCAAACTTGTAGGAAATAAAGTAAGAAACATTGTTGGTCCACATAGGCTCGGTGAAATTAACGAAAGGGAGACACGTTTTCGGCCTTGGAGGCGGTCACTGATGTGGAAAGTCAATAAGAATGGCTGAAGAATAACATCAAGAAGGTGACAGAAGAGAACATTCCGTCTAAAACCTAAGAAAGGCTCAGCAGTAAAGGTTAGTAAATATTATAATGTTGACTTACTGATTAATCAGAAGCGCCGTTTGAGCGGTGTAAGTTTGGTTCAGTACGCAATAACAGTTGTGCACATTGTGGTTATTATGGTTATTTATGGTTATTCCGCAGTAAATCAAATGTACAACACATTGAAAATGGGAAATCATGCCAAGTTTTCAGCGACAAATAAATACCTCCTCTAAACTATAGCTTATATACCGGGACAAAAGTTCATCAGAGTCACTTACATCCAAATATAGAAACCATTTTATTAAACATTCAATACAATTTTGCATTTTAATCTAAGTTAGGTCTAAAATATACTTTAATATACTACCGCTTACGCCCTTTTGATCTTTAATCTAAAATTCCCGAGTGCGCCATTCCTCTCCAAACGCGTGCAGTAGCTTTAGACTGAGATGATATCATTGACCTATGTTCTTCAGTAAGCTAGTTCAGAGCAGCAGAAGACTCCAAGCGGAATATCGTATATATCTTGGCCTAGTAGATAATGCAAAGTCAGTGGAACATACCAATGACAGTTGAAATGACTGTTCGCTCCCCATTTCGACCCTTTCCTTAAATCAATGAGGCATCTGTATTTCATGTATATCCGAATTACACCATATAATGAACTTCCAGTTTAAACAGATAACAATAACTTTAAGTGAGCTACCGGTATACATTTTTGTTCTGTATACGCTCTACTTCTTTCCAGGCATGAACAAGAGAAGTTTCTGATGCGAAGCATCAAAGGCGACACAAAAACTGGAACAAGTAAACAGGTAAAAGCAATATAGGGCAAAGGAAGAAAGAAATATTTGAAATTTTTTATTTGAAAGCTTTCTGTACACTATACATTTCTAGAAAAAGTATGCATAACGTAAATTCCCGAGACCATAGAATGTTTTAAAACAAAAAAGCAAAACCCAACACCATTTAATAGGTTTTCCAAGATGTTACATATGGCATTGGCAAAATTATTATAATTAACTATAAAACTAAAGTATACAAGCTGAAATTGCACATATGCAGCAGCCTCACATTACACACATAATTATTGTTTAGATAGTATTTTTTTCCGGAATATATCTGTAAAGTATGTTTGCTTTTTCTTTCTCAGTATCTTATTGCTTATTTTCAAAGTTGTTTTGCATGGAAGCCATTTGGTATTTGGATTCTTTTTACAGAGAACTATGTTTATTATTTTATAAACTTCACACATTAAAATTGAAACTAATGTTGTTACAAAGCGATGTTATTACGTTCGTGCTACTGTGGTTTATAATTACACAGTGAACTGACATTAAGAATACAGATTAACAAAAGTTGCTGTGAAAGGTAGTATGCCATTCATTAATAGGACCGAAATACTACAAAAATGATCAATCTGACTTATTATGAAAACAATACTATTGAAGATGGATACTTTAGTTAGTTTGTGTGTAAGGAAGTAACAATTAGGACAAAGGAACAAAATCTCATGTTACGTCTACGGTTTGAACCCAGAGAACTCAGATAACCATAATCTCTTGACCAAGGACATTTCAACAATGTTATAAATGTTTTCTTGGTGTGTTTCAAACATTGCTTTAATGATCATCCAAATCGTTAATAAGGCTTTTTTTTAAATCTTATCATGATAGGTTTAAGGTTTGAATTTGGAACCATTTGATCCCAAGTCCTTGAGTACCCTCTTGACCAAGATCACCTCCAGCATATTATAAATGCTTTCTTGGTTTGTAGCAAGTTTTTCTTTTGCAAGTGAATTTATAATCCGGATCTTTAATAAGATTTATTTGAAAACTTGCCTTGAAAGGACTAAGATTTTGAATTTGAAACCAACCAAAAACATAATCACTTGATTACAAACACTTCACAGATGCTATAAAAGCATTTTTGCACGCTGACAACACTGAAAATGCTAATTTTCTTTAGATTTGTGCGGACCTCACAGACAGCGTTAATGTATATTGCGAGTATCTTTAAATGTTGCATAAACATTGCATTTAAAGTCAGACTTTATCTTGCATACTCAGTAGACCGTACAGAACAAACTATTAACTATTTCGTTGCTAACAATCTCATTTTGTTAACATGAAGTCCGAACATCAAAGGACGTACCGAAAAGCATTCCTATCTACATTTCTAAGTAAAGGTCTACAGAATATCCATGCACATTGACTTTAATGTTTAGAAAATGTAATAACAAAAGGAAAACAAAAAAATCTCTCGTTTTCTGTCCTGAAACAGACACAAAAATTATATAAATAAATAAATTAAATAAACGCAGTTTACCAAATTATGACCCATATTTTAAAAGGGCAAGAAGGTCCGCAAAACAATTTTTTCCCATGTGCAAATTTAAGTGAGCATTCCAAATATAGGAGATGCTCTCCAGCTCGTCGCCAATAAATGACGAGCGTAGTCAAAGTCATACAAGCACTATACTATAATAACAAATGCCAGGTCATCCATAATTCCACACTTTCGCCATCCTTCAGTGTACACACAGGCGTGCGCCAGGGTTGTTTATTGCCACCTCTCATCTTTTTCGGTGGTCATCGATTAGATTATGAGAACCTCCATGACACCCCCTAGAGGCATCCAATGGTCACTCACTGCCAAGCTTGAAGATCTGGACTTTGCAGATGATGTGAGTCTACTATCCCACTAATTCCAGCAGATCCAATTGAAAACAGCAGCTCTCTACGACACAGCAAAATCAACAGGCCTGGAGATTAACACCTCTAAAACCAAGTCCTTAAGAATTAATACCCGGATCAACTCTGCCATCACACTAGACGATCAATCCATCGAAGACGTCAACCAGTTCACATATCTAGGAAGTATTGTCTCTAAGAATGGGGGAGTCGATGATGACATCAAGTCGAGACTTGGCAAAGCAAGGTTCGCTTTTGTAACCCTCAGACCAATATGGAGGAACAAGAATATCAGCCTAAAGACCAAGCTAAGGATCTTTGAGACGGTCAGACCAATGTCAAATCAGTTCTTTTGTACGGATCAGAAACCTGGAAACAGACTAAGAAAAATGAAAATGACCTTCAAGTATTTGTAAACAAATGCCTCCGACAAATTCTACAAATCAGATGGCCAGAGAAGATCAGCAACTCAGAACTATGGATAAGAACAGGCCAGTCATCCATCACAAACACCATCAAGAAACGAAAATGGGGTTGGATAGGACACATTCTGAGGCGACCCCAAAGCAACATCACAAGACAAGCTTTAGATTGGAATCCTCAAGGCAAAAGAAGAAGAGGTAGACCAACAACCACCTGGAGACGAACCATAAACGCTGAGCTGAAAATGTGCAATACCACCTGGGTAGAAGCAAAAAGAGCAGCCAGGAACCGACCCAGATGGAGAACTGTTGTGGATGCCCTTTGCTCCACAAGGGGACAACAGGATTAGGTCAGGTCAGGTAGTCAGTCTTGCACGACCAATTCTGTGTGGTTCCGAAATCTAGCTATCATAACTCTGGACCCTCCCAAAGAAGTTGGCAGGTCTCAGACCCGACATTTATTTCTACACAGAAAAATTCTCTATCTAATGACATTTCTAGCATGGAGGCCTGACAAAGAGTGGCCGAGTAGTGCAGACGCCGACAACGGATCAGCCTCTCCCTGATGGAGATAGGGACGTAGTGTTAAAGTCCAGTTGACACGTCTATTTGACACATCTATTTGACATATCCTCTGTAACTGTCGTGTTTTGAACTCACCAGAAAGGAGAAATATTTGGTATACATTTTTTTACCTAAATTCCTTTTAGAAACTCCTCAGACGGTGTTTATTAAAGAATTTTCTTTTTAGGATTCCATATATATTAAAGTGCATTTTTTAAGATTACGAGAATAAGTGTCTGCTTATACTACTGCCTTAAGAAATCTCCACATGAATAGATCATCTTAAACAATTAAAAACAACGATAAACATCGCCAGGTACGTAAACCGTTTGATATTCTATTTTTTCTATGGTTACATTTGTGACATATTCACAAGAAATGAGACCGAAACTATGTGCAGGTTTATTTTTGTCATTATTGTGTTTCTTTTTTGTTTCTCTTCTTACTATCTTTGGATTTTGTTACATGTACTTTAGAGATTTGTTAGCAGAGACTGATGCCGTTAGTTGTCTTTTTAGTGTACACTTACTTTTGGAATATGAATGGTTATAGCATGCTTTAAACCATAGTTGTGATCCATAAACATCTGTAATGATCCATGTGTTAAATCATTACTAGCCTAAATGTACCATTTTTAAAATGTTAGCCCTGTTTTTCTGTCTTTCCGACTGTCTATCCGTTTGTCTGTCTGTCTCAATGTCTCTCTCTGTCTCTCTCGTAAATAGAACTGCTGTTGAACTATAAATCTATATATATATATTTAACCCTTTATTCACTATCAAAATGAGATAAAAAAATGAATTTTTCTTGCAAAATATTTACCAAAATAGGAGGTTAAGGTCCGTTCTTTATATAAATCTCGAAGAATCCCCACCCTCCGAATTTAAAAAAAAAAGAATGCTCAACTAGGTCGAATTTATACAACATAAATTATTGTTAAATCTTAAGCGGCATTCGTTTTGCGCTGTCTGAAGACGGCACTGAAAGTAGAGCAAATGTTATACTGCACCTTAATCCAATTAAAGAGTATCAAAATTAGGGCTAAAATGCTTAAAAACTGGGGGTTTACTTTTTCAGTTGACAATTATTTCTGCATCACTCTAACAGACAGATTAAGAAGGAAACATGTGTAGTTTTTAATTTTATTTTTGTAAATGGATTTTAATTACATGACTCATTACCTGGTATATTCAAAGTCGAACAAATCAAAACCATGTGGTGAATTTTCTTTTTGCAACATCACCCAAAATGCTTTATAGAACATGACAGTAAGCAGAAAACATTTATTCCAATGGATCGGTTTACTTTTCATTGCTTGCATTTGAGAAAGCCATCAGGAAGTGCGAGGTTAGAGCTCTGTAAGACCGTTTGAAGTACCCCAGTATTGCTGATTGACAATTCCATTGTTTAACTGTCGGGTTCGCTCTTATTGTTAATTCACAGATTTTGTTTGTTTATTGGGTTTATCGCCCCACCATCATCACAAATTTGTTCTTACTTTTACATTTAGCTTGCATGTTAATAACGTTGTCCTTTGCCTTTCATTTTTTATATGTTGCATTGCTCATAGGACATTGTCATATAGATTCTTGCTTGCTGTTTACATTAAAGTCAGTCATTCTGTATTTGTTTGAATAGACACTCGGGTAAAAACGCTGAAATCTAGTGACAAATCAAAACTAGCAAGTTGCTGCTTAAAGTTCAGTAACACGTCTATCAATCCATTAACTTTTTAAACAGCAGATTAGGGACTGAGAAAACAATGACGGCCCATTTGAACACGAGATTATAAGACATAATGATTTTTGAACTTCTAAATTATTCTTATTTGAAAAAGGTTTCAATGACTTTTTGATGTGATTCACTTACCACCTGAGAGAGTGTTCCGACTCATAAATACTTCACTAAACCTATTTTTATTAGGCATAACAAGTATAAAACGCTATCATTAGTTTACATCGAGAAGCAATAGCAAATGCTATTCCTTTTATTTTGAGTCTTCACAATGATTATCCCAGGTAAAGGTTTTAATTAAATCACCAACTTACACATGTAAAGCAAGAAAAAATGTGTTTTCAAGGACGTCGCATTTACAGTTTGCAACAACGACGACGGAAAATGTGGTTAAAAAGTTACTTGATTGAATGCATCTTTCATTAATATGTACTAACAGTATAGGTATTTCTATGCCAAAGTCAGTTGCAGCACTGTCTTATTTGTTGATATATTTTGTGGGCGTTATTTCGTTATGTGGCTTCATTTATACAAAAGCAATACATTAAAAGTGATTAATGCTGTTAAATAAAAAATCCAACTTTGATAACATTTAAAACTTTGCATTAACATTTCAATTTATTTTCATTAACTGGACCACCTTTGATGCTTCACATCAACAGTTTTCTTATTTGGTGTTGGAACGTCTTATTAACCTTATTTTCTCTCGGCCTACAGGGTCGGGTCAATGTGACCTTTCTCGGTCCAGTAACTGGACCAATATCTTCCAATGATAACATTATATTTTGAATTATACTTCTACCTAAAACAGTGGCTTATCCATCGTTGTGGGAATTTTAAATTGCTAAACAATCACATTTAGTTAAATGTTCGTCGTTTTGTTATAGTTTGGTGTGTGTATGAGTAAGCAAAGTATTGGTAACTATTCATAATAAAAATTATCAAGAAATTTTAGATTTCTGAGACGTCCTTAAAATGTGAAGCTATTGAATGAAATTAAATAAATCAAGATCAATCCAAATATGTTCGTGTATTTTCATAAGCACATTGCTGTCAGTATGGCCAAACCTTCATAAACTTTTAAATTGACCTAGAGTGTGGAGTTAACGACTTTCAGTGTCAACGACTAGCAGTGGCAGGTATTGATTGAGATTTGTTAATTGGAATTTTGATACTGAATTTGATTATCAAATTCTTACGAACTTTACTCAATAGATTCCAGTGTAGCTATCTGTTTAGAAAACTGTATAATCGTTTCTAATACTGCATTTTGTAATATATGTAAGCAATATAAAATTAAAACAATGTTAATAATGTTTATGTAACCAGTCACAATACACACTTTTGCCAATAACGAAACTTGATCGTGGACGAGATTATATATGTTAATAATGTTTGTTTAACCAATCACAATAAACATTTTTGCCAAAACGAAAACTTGATCGTGGACGAGATTATACATGTTTCGCTTGTTTAATAATCTGTGTTCAACTGTCCTCCAATGATCTCCATGAACTCAGAGATGGCCTAAACGGTCTCATGATCAATCTTAACAACTTCAGTCGGCCCAAACAGATAAGTATTCAATGCCTGGCATGCTTTGTTTTCTCGATGGCCGCCACAATAGCCCCTCCTTGACCACTTCCGTCCTTCACAAGCTTCAATGTTGTCTGTAAATATAGTTTAACAATTTAACGATATGAATAAGGAACATTTAGAATTCAAATGAGCACTTAAAATGTACTACCTTCTCCAATTGCTTTGTTAAGATGCGACTAAAATTAAATAGTCAAATGTTTAAAAAACAATATTATCTCCAGTCAGGATTATGAGAGTTAAGATTCGTCAGTGGCAACTGAGTGAAACACCTTTGATAAATGAGCTGTTTCAAAAATCAGCGTGACTGGGGATAAGAAATACATGTCCGAATTTTTGTTATTTTGACAGGTAACGAAATCACATTTCGGAACATAGTGTGGTGCGACCTCAGCTCCATTCCCTTTTTGTGTATTATATGATAATAGCCATTACAGCCCTAATCTATAAATTACTAACAAAGTTGAGCTATTTAATCCGATTCATCACAGAATTCATGAATTCCTCTGCACTTGCCTCCGTATCAGGTGCCCATTTTTCAATGACAGTCATCATATGCTCATGGTATTTTGGGTGGTGTTCGTACAATGACCCGTCGATAGCGAATGGTCACTTTTGGCCGCCGGATGTGGTGAAGCAGAACGACCATGGCTGGATTTCAAGCGAAAGAACAACTTTTATTATTGCAGGGCTTGTAGCAAGCCATTGAAACCTTCCAATTTAAAGAAAAAATCTCATTTGAATATTTTTATACTTTATCGTCTGTCCGATGTTCTGTGGGTGTAATGTTTATCGAATTACGCTAATGAATAGAAATGAGTAAGTTTGGTATAAAAATAATATTCCATATGATAGATGTCTGATGTCTAAAAGCGTATATAATAAACTTATGATTGTAATTTTAACTTCAGCATAAAGAATGAGAAGCTATTAAGTTTCACCTGTAGCGACGATGTATGCACCTCGCTGTGACACGAGCTCACAGACCTCTCTCATTAGGGACACGTCCTCATCCTCCGACACTCCTGACAAACCCAGCTCGGCCAACACGGCCTTAGTGTTAGTCGTGTCATCGCCTTTGTCACTGTAATATACCCAATATTGAGGACGAGTTTTTAACCAAATATGAGAATATTACTATCAATAAATATGCTTATTGCTTGTATGGTGTTACACAAATTAAGGAAGCCATATCCTTTTGTTCTAAAAGCAGTACGAAACATTCTGCGTGTAATGTCCATGCATCGTAGATAATCATATAAAGTGTTTATTTACATTAAGGTCTCGTTGCCAACTTAATAAGAAAATTCTTCTACACAAGCACTTTACAGTCACTGAACTGTACAGGTCCAAGTTCCCGTTCAAGAAATTCTATGCTGGGAGGTTTTCCAGCAGTCCTGCGATGGTCTTCTTCAATCATATTATGAGGTGGATGTCGACAACATGGACTATTATTATATCGGTGCGATGTGACAAAACAACCAAAGCAAACAGGAAAATACCTTTCTGTACTGCTTTCAAATTTCACGATAACAGAATTTTGCCTGGTCTCTGTTTTGTGTTTACTAATTTATTTGGCAAATCCCTAACAAACAATACTAAATTGCACTTTTAGATTAATACCTAGCTGACATTGTATTATTATAGTTAAGTGAAGATAATGACGACACTCTATAAAAAACTATTGAATATGTGTCAAGACTGCCTGACAATTCAATTAAATTTTGGTTACAAAATGAAAACTAAGTTTTTTTTGTGATTGTGCGCAAACATCTTTTTAACATCAGCAGTGCAAGACATCCTAAAACGTATATAAAGCTCACTTTAATTAGTTTAAAGAAACTTAATCTGCAGTTTAATGATCACTTGCGTAACATAACTCAACTAATTATACACCTCTATATATTTACATGGTATATGTTTGTTGAAAAAAAAACACAATTGTTACTTGAATCACATAATTGTGCAAACAACGCAAGTTAAAACAAAGTACTATTTTAGTTACTAATGCTGATATTTTTAACAGCATTGCTTTAAACAGTACAGTACAGCACAGATTGGATCCAAATATCTCGATACCTTCTATTTAATTATAACCAGGTAATTTACAAGAACAATAAAGAAGTTCCTTATTTTTTTAATTATTCACACATGGCGGTGTGATGAGTTTTCTGACGGCGCAGTAAATATGTTTAACTTTGTACTTGCGATTCGGCGAGGAAGAAGTTTATTTTCGGTGTAATCCTTTATGATAACGCCTTTTTGACTGATATAGTACTGTTTGCAAAGATTATATGTATTTTGTCACGTTTTGGTTTTGTAAATGTTTAAAACTTCAAATGTATACTCGCACACGTTGGTGAAGAAAGTTACTATTAACGTACTAAATTTAGTAAATTTAATCATAAATAACGTTAAGCTCGACTTGAACTTAAGTCTTTGAACTTTAACTAAACTTTTGAAAAAATTAGAAGCAACTAAAACGCCATTGGTAGTAGCATTTTTACTTTGGTGTTCAAAAATCAGTATGTATGTAAGAAAGCTGAGGCGAGTCAAAAATGTGTCAACCCAATTTCGGTTGTAAGCATAATCCAACGCTGCTTACCTAGCTGCTTATGCTCGCTAATAAGTTAATCTGTAGGTCAATTTTCACACCTTTTCTAGGGACCTTTTCTAGGGATTAGCAAACACGGTCGCTAATCTTTGTCAACTGCATTATCAGCAGCCTGCTCGGCTTACACTGTTACGGTCTACTGCACGCTTTCTATCACATCTTCGAGAACAATATCGCAGGTTTTCTTGAAGTTTAACAAGTGTCAACACTGAATGACATCAGCGATTACTTCTGTAGTTTTATTAGAGCATCACTCTTTTGGCAAATAGTGCTGTACCAAGGTATATTTTTAACATAAATGCACCTGTTAATGAAATCCAAAAGACCAAAAGAACGTTTACATTATAGTTAATGATTATATAGTTCACATCTGATTCATTCAAAAGTACCATCTAACAAGAGCGTATAAAGTAGATGGCTTTTTTGGTCGTTTTTTTCACTGGTTTTGGAGGTAAATAATTAAAAACTTAGTAATTATCTTTTAACGACAGTTATAAATAGATAGCTAGCTGGCTGATGGGTTTCTAAGAAAGAAAAGTGGCTGAGAGTTAATGTTAGTTAATGTGCGGCAACAGAAAACAAATGAAACGTCAAACGTCACTCGTTGAAATGGTACATTTACATCGTTTTCGTTTGAACCCAAATTCCGGTTAACTGCATAAAGGTCTATGGGACGTTATGCATGCAGATAAGCGGATTCAACTGTTTATACGTAGGTAAGGCATAACTAAAGGTAAATTTATATTATACTCTTTAAAACAAAATGTTCCAACAACCAAGACACCACCATAGTATACATTTTCTGACACTATTAATATCTAAACCGTTTAAACATACTGACATCTGAAATCATTTACCCCTAGTTTACTGTTCAACTTGACCTGACCTGTAAACATCTAACGCATTGTGATAGTTTAATATCGATAGAAATAGACATTGTGATCGTTGTGCTCTGTGAAATATTATAGGGATTCAATTTAAGTTAAAGTGTATATAGTTTGTTTTATGGATTGTACTGTTTACACAACAGTATTGGTGGGAATTATTTTTGTGTTTAATAGCTTTGGGAAATACTACCCACGAATGCGCTTATAAGTCACGATAGTGTTTATTGTGTTATCTCGAATTTCTACCAATGACAATCCCTTTGACATTCATTCAGGCTGGCCTTGAGTCAATATTTGTGAGAAGGCCAAAAGTGAGTCCTACTGGTTACACCGAAAAACACAGTTTAAGCACTAGAACGGTCAATATGCAAAAGGGACGACTGGAGTGCTTAAAGCAATAAAAGGAGGACCAAAGTCGTGCTTCCTAAAGAAATTTCCCAGAAACGAAACAAAACGTGTTAATAATATATCACACTAAGCCATCTAACAATAAGCCTCTGCATCGCGTGGGTAAACCTATTAACAAAGTCTTCTACTAACCAAAATATACCCGCAAATGCAATGAACCATTTGTTTTTATATGACTAATATGTACAAAAAGGAAATGTCTCAGCAAGTAAATGATTCCTTTCGAGTCATTCAATTCGAAACAAAACAGTCTATGCAATAACGTTTATGACGCCGTAATGATTAAATGACGGCAAAACTCATTAACAAAATGTAAATTACCAAAAAAGGAGAAGGACGTTTTAAAACCTTTCTTAACATATTCTGTTTTGGGATGCTTCTACAAATCTCTATACTGGGTCCTAAAAGTGCGATAAACACATGGCTGAAGGTTTACCTTAAGTTGCATTGCAGGTAATATCTAGACAGGCAAGCAGATAATACATCTGTTAAATAAATAATACACTCAGGCGTTTTTGGCACGGAGGCTAATAATTTTGTCATACCTACATATGCCACGACAGGCAAAATCCCAACACTGACTGTGCACAAAAAGCTTTCAGTCATCATTTGAAGACAATGCGAGATTTTGGATAAATAGAGTCAATAGCAACAATGTAATATTCCTGACGACGTCCATACTATAACAAGGTGAACTCGCACATTTACCTCTCTACACTGGTCACATGTGTGGTTGTAAGATGCCACCTAGTGGAGAGATCCTGCGACCCGTGGCCTCTGAATATAAGTCCAGCATCTACTAATTTGACAAGCGTCAGCCGCACCAGCTCTCCAAGATAATGTCCTGCGTATAGCTTCTCAAATCTAAAGGTAAACATGAACACTGGTTTGCATCTACATTGGTTAATAATTTGTAAACGAAAGCGCAATGTTCATTTACTGATACAGGTATAAAAATCATCAATTATTGCTGTCACAAAAACGGAATACTCGGGAAATAGACTTGAGAAATGTCAAGAAAAAGTCGACTTTATTGTCATATTTGCTGTTTAGGTAACAGTTTATGAACATATCTTTGTTAAATAGACGGTTGGCACTCTGTAAATATTAATAAGAAATATTTACAACGTGAGCTGTGTCATATTTTCATTAGAAATAGAAATCACTGAACCGGTGCCATTAAAATTTGTCCTGTTCATGCTGAAGGTCCACATACGTATATGAATGTGGATGGTTAGAGTGTCGATCAAGTTCGTGGTCAATCTCCGTTTTCAGGAAGTCGAGGCAGCCATTGTCACCAAAACACCCGAACTCACAGTTAATCAACACCTGCGAATTATAATGAAATTGGGCATTAGCCGAGAACCAAGCAAGAAAGCTATGTAACGTATTAAGATAATAATGCGAAAATTATTTCTACATACACAATATCTTCAATTATAAACGTTTTGTATGTTGGTTAAGGTACATCTACTTCAGAATTATATATACAATCAGATGCATTCAAATGTCATTTATGTCAAATAGTTGCCTATACAGTCTCCATACATATACAATGAAACAATTCTAAATTAAGTTAAATTTGTGAATAGATAAAATAAAAAAAATGGTTACAATCAATTCTGTCATAACATATGTCTTAGCAAAATACATCGACAGCAAAAGAATATGTGTGGGCATTTAGAACACGCAGTCGAAAGATCCATTTTTGTTTAATGCTGTGTTTTTCGCTTAGATATTTCTTAAATTACATAATTTTGAAATGAGATTGTATACATCAACACTGCTTTATATAAACTGCGCACTTACTATATCCTGAGTTGTCATCATCCTTGTAGCACGTGTCCCATTTTTCGATGTTCTTTGTGTATTCCACAAAAGCGCCATTAGACCCAGTACCTGCCAAAAACCAAGTATAATGCGTGAATGCCAGAAATATTTCAATTTGATAAGTAACGAAGAAGGAAAACATACTGCTATATGTAGATTACACAAATGTCACGCGAAAGTATCATTTGTATGAACAGACGCCAGGACTTACATCGAACAATTACTTCCAAAAGGAGTAAAGAACACAAACATTTACATGGACAGACGAACAACACCTTACCGACAATAAGGCCGATCCTGACAGTCGCTGTCCAGAAGATTTCCAGGCCAGAAGGGTCCCTGTGGTATCACTGATCCGGCCTACAACCTCTACTGGCACCGGCAGTGGCTGGAACAAATAAACGCAAATTATACACTTGTGAAAATATAACGTACGGTTAACCCTACTACCAGCTTACAACAGTAACATAGAGAACCACACAATCAGTACACAGCACCAAGATCAAGACATTATTGTATTATTGTCCCAAAAGTGAAACGGCAATGTGACTTCGTTAGACATTTGTTCATTTTCAGCATTTTGAAAGCAACGGTAGTCTTGAATTACGTTATGCGACTTCAAATCAAGGGCATTTCTATTTCCTATTTACTCGCCATAAATACAGCATATTTTGCCTTTTCCATTCTGCTACATGAATGACTAGCTACATCAGCACATAGACTACAGGGAATTTCAATGCATAAACATCGCTATGTATAGACGTATAATAAGTCATACAGCGAAATAGAAGACATTTTATCCTTTATAAATATATTACAATGAGAGAAATTTAATATGACATTTCTGTCAACTGCGTGTGACATGCGTATTATATAATTCGGCCATTTATTTCAGCAGTTTCATTTTTGATTTAGCATTGTTTCCACATTACACTACCAAAAGTTTTATATAAACGTTCTACAGTTAGCTTACCCCTTTTCTTTGAATGGCCTCTTCCAGAAGCACACAAGGATCGAGACCGGGCCCGTCCGTACACTTAATGCTTTTTGTCCACGTCTGCATTATACTGTGCTTCAAACTTTTTTGGAACGTCGGAAAAGAAAACGTAAAGCCTAAATAGACACAAAACAATGCGCATTTATAGGAAAGGATTAAGAGACACATAAAAGCTACACTAAGAACTAAACATAAATTGATAGAAATTGTTTGAACTTTTGAAAATGATTCAAGCTGAAAGCGAACGATACAATTTAGAAAGCCCGTGGTACCAGTTAGAAAATCATATGTAAACATTTACACAGGCAAGAAATGAGAATATATTTCTAGAGAGGTCTTTTGTCGTGTAAGTGCACGGGACATGCTATCCAAAATTGCACCGACAAGGCTCTGAACACAAAATGGTGGCGTGCCAGAAAGTACATATTGGTGTCATTGTTTTAAATGACGTAATTGATAGTTAATATTTTATCTAATTCTGCCCCATTTATGTTCCTTTTCAGCCCATTAAACTGGTTTTATTGCACTTTGATAGCGGATGTTTAATGAATAGTATCACAATTGTTTTGACCTTTCAGAAAAAAATGCTAAATGAGCAGTGATTGTCTCAACAAAATCACGACATGTGTAGGGTGGATATATTCATGTATATATCGGTTTCGGTAAAAACCACATTTCACATTCCTGAATCAAACTTCAAATGTCAGTTAAAGTAAGGACAAGCTGGTAGAACAATTATTAAAATACCATAAACCCCATTCACTGTGAGATGTATCGATTTATTGTGATTTCTTATTTCATTGTTTGTCTAAGATAGAAATCTAAAAGAAAACATGAAGTAGGGATTAGAAAAAACGATGGCAGCACCGAAGTCTTTGCTTTTGCCGAACTGTCGTTCGAAAATGGTTACTTATTGTTTTTTTGTGTCGTGCGTTGAACAACATCTAACAAGAGTGCGTCTCCATTTACATGTAGTGAAATATTATTTATAAGTGGGGAACCTAACAGAAGAAGCTTAAGTAACATATATATTATTGTACGGCACATTATCTTGTGTTTTAACTCTTATTTTAAGTCTTGTAATGAACATAATTTCAAACCAACTCATTTGAAGCTTCTGGAAAAGGGTCACACAAGAGGGACTTACTTATTTTATGATAGTTTTTTATTCAAATTTTGCATGGTGATTACTTGGTAATATGTTTGACCCTTGCGTAAACCGTGGTTCTGCAACTAGTGTGACAAAGCGTTGTAATGTGAGATAAGTATATACTATATAAACACAATAAGAAACATATCACTTTTAAATCCTAATTCTAATTGCCATTACTTGTAGAGATTACACTGGAATGATAAAGATGATAATGAGTACAAACCATTTTTAATGTTTAGGATTACCAACCGTCTCATCAGAAAGACGCTGAGATGTGAGTCAAGGTTCTAAATCAAAAGGTTGAGGTGGGTTAAAAAAGCCGGAAACGTGACTTCATTCGTAAGCTTATCAAACCGCTTAACAGTTATACGTTGTAAATTAAATGTAACAGATAAAACTGACGGGTCTAAACACTATTAACAAGGAATCGCTTGTTTTTTTCTTGTTTTTTTAAAGGAAATATTTCTTCGATTTCAACAAGATACACATATTGTGAATAAAACCAATGTGTTGTAATGCATTCAATAATACAACATATATCAATATGTTCTTATACACCAATGCCTTTATGGCGATACGGCTCCATTCAAATTTTAAGCTGTAAAGCTTTTTCAAACCATTTGAAACAATCTATGTTTTAGCGATAGAATGGATGAAGTATTTATGCTTCCAGTGTATTTAGTTTAAATTATCTCATTACCTACTAAGCCGACTTGACATGCTTAGGAAAATGGTCAAGCTTTGCTGCTTTGTAGCATGTTAAGGGATACGTAGTTACAGAGTGTCGACAAACACTCTTTAGACATTCTATGAAGAACACCCTCCACATTTCAATTAGGGCAGAATTTGTATTTAATTTCCGCAGATGAAAACTTAATAGAAGACTAAACATCAATGTAGAACCATTCTTTGTATCTTAATTGAAATTATTTGAAAAATGCGTATCAAATGCCTGTATTAATTCTTTTGTTCACATAGCGCGTACAAAGCAATATTAACATTTAATTTCTTATAAATAGGTAAATAAGAAAAGGTCCTATCAAAACTCCAACAGATATTAAAATTTTACCCACCAGTAGACAAAGGCAAACAAGGTAAATGCAAATGTGAAAAACAAACAAACACAGAGACGAGACATAACACACATAAAGAAAAACCATCAGTTACCGCCTTGGAACGGTCAGTCGGCAAAAGAGCCAACTGGGGTGCTTAAACCTTGTTTGTGGAGCGCTCCAACCTCGCACTTCCTGAAGGTTTTTCTAGCAAACAAACAGTGTAAATATCAACATCCCGTCAAAGTAAAACAACTAACAGTAAGCACCTGCATCGGGAGTTAAAACAAATACAATGAACTTATATACATACATTACAACTAGCAACAAAATAAACTATAAACATATGTACAGTATGTACAGTAGATAAAATCCTCGGCAACGTAAAAACAAAAATCCCAAACGAGAGATCAGTTTGAAATAAAACAGCCCATGCGCTGATATATTATAGGAACAAATAAAACAGCACAAGCGCAGATATATTATAAGATCTTATAAGAACAAATAAAACAGCCCAAGCGCTGATATATTATAAGAACAAATAAATAAAACAGCCCAAGCGCTGATATATAACAAGATCAATTTAAATATGGCATATAATGCCATGACATCATGTTCTAAAAGTGTCAAAAGTGAAATGTAAAAAATACGAAAGAAAACAACGAAATTTAGAAAACAACCTACCAACAAAATAAAACGTAGTATTGTTAAGAGCTAATAAGTTTAAAAAAAACAGTTCATGAAAAGCCGAGGATTTATCCGCAGTTGGCATATTATATGTAAGAAAGGTACTAAAAACTCGCCGAAAGAGTATGTAGCAGTTATAAAAGAGTCTATAAGAAGGCATTTTTTTTCAAAATAACAGCGTAATATTTTTCAGTCGAGAATGTTAGGGGCAACATAATGGGTAAGTGATTACATAAATTTTTGTTTTTGTTTTTTTTTTGGATTTTTTTTGTATTTCATGAATTTGAAGAATCTTGTCATAAAGTACATAATACCACACCATGAAGATTCTAATTAAATCCAATGACATTGTGGATTCGGCAATTCAGAAGAAATGTAGCGTAGGCATAGGAAGTGTACAAGAATAAAATGGCATAGGATGTGTACAAGAATAAATTGGAATAGGAAGTGAACAAGAATAAATTGGCATTTGAAAATGTAAAAATATTGAGTCTCTCTCCTGGGAAAGATATTAGTTGCAAATATATAGAAGAAAGGACCTGCAAACTGACGTTAGTTGACATGTATATATTATAAACAAAAAGTACAGGTGTTTCTTTTTGCGTAAAATACCAGGTATAAATCCTAGTAAGCAGGTGAATAAAGCCCTCAACAGCCTAATACCACCATCGCCTCCTGTTTAATCGCCATTGGAAGTTTCTCCCCTCGCAAAACTAATTTAGACTAATACTAGTAAAGTCCGGATTTTAGTCATGAGTTCGTTCATTAACTGCACCTGCAAGATGTTTTAATATTATATGTTACATACGAATGACAACCCATTTATTTCTGGAATGATCGGCGTACTATCGAAATGGATGTATACGATGAATTTTACTATTTTCAGATAATCGAGTATATTTAACATTTTACAGTAACGACAGATAAACAGCTATGACACGGTGACTTTGACAGCAAAACATGTGTTTACCCTCACGATAATTTAAAAGGGTGGATGCCAGTGGCAGAGCGGTTAGAGTTAACTCCCAAGCCCCTCACCGTGTGAGCTCGAGTCCCGATCTGGGCGAGAACTTTTTTTGTGGCGAGGTTTTCCAGCTAACATGTGGTGCGCCGATGATTCTATTCAGGTAAACATCTGGGGTCTTCCTCCACCAATCATTAGCTGGAAGTCGCCAATATGACCATAATTATGGCAGTGCGATGTAACATAAAAACAAAACAAATATTAAAAAGGTATACGTATACACACATAACCAAGTAACCCACAAAGTTCAAATAGTTTTAATGGATAAGAATATATTACAAAGTCCCATGAGCATTGCAGCAGATACCAAACTCCGAAAAGGGACAGAACAAAGGTATTTCACACACAAGCCAAGCGAAAAGTAAGAACAAATTTGTGATGAGTCATTTAACGAAAAGAGCAAACCCTACAGTTACCGCCTTGGAACGGTCAGTCGGCAATATGGACCGACTGGGGTGCTTAAACCGGTTTTACAGAGCTCTAACCTCGCACTTCCTGACGCAAATGCAAGGAATGAAAAGAAAAACGATCTATTTGAATACAATATGTCCAAGCGCTGATATGTTCTATAAGTTATGACGAAAGTAGTGATGTCATTGAAAAATAATGCCCACATAGTGTTTAGAAAAGAATATGGTATTATTTCGATTTGAAAAACTACACAAAAATGGTTGACTATAAATAAAATTAACTTTCTGAATCATTAACAAACATGACCAGAGACGAATAAATGGTTGTAGCATCCTCTTTTTGTGAAGATGGAATTGAAGAACCAAAGTCCAATGTCCATCAAAGGAAATACACGTAAAAATCCTTATAGGATGAATTAAATGACAACACAGATTACAATGCACGAGGAGATTTTTTACGACCGCCACACTGCACAAGATACATTGTTGTGATCATGAATAAGAATATATATGAGTTGAACCTGCAACTTTTTCATAAACATGCAGTTGACTCGCTTACTCACTACTCAGCTCATGATTATAAACTGAAGAATATCAATAAGGAAGGAGAGAAGTTGCATCAATATTATATATATACGGAGGCCTTACCTAGATATGTCATGCATTTCGCATGTCTAGCGATGGTTGTTTATTTAATAATTACGGGGATTGACTTTGGTAGCTAATCTTCATCTACACTTAAACAGGACGCTACTTTTATATAATAAAATCTCGTCTTAGTTTTGATGTGCGTTTTACGTGTGACGGGAATATGAATACCTTTGTCCTGTGCCTTTTAAATTGTTATACGTGTTGCAATATTCACAGGACCTTCTCTTATATTCCTATTCAAATATATTTGTTTTCTGAAACAGTTTTTTAACTGACAGAAAATGAAAATGCCACCACAAATATATACAATTTAACGTTAGATTAACAAAAAGGTATTGCCAATTGTTAAAATTGTGTATGCGGTTTGGAGGCTAGGTCTACATGTGACTGATAAGTGTATCTTTTCACAGCCGATATTTATAGCAAATTTGTTTTTTATTTTCATTTTATGAACATGTTTGTATCAGACTTTTAATACGTTTTGTCAAAACGCATTAGAAAATTGTTTCTAATAGTAAACATGTATTGAATTCGGTCTATAATGAACTTCTTTGAAATTTTCTGCGTTTTTGCAGAAATATATTGTGTTACATTCTTGCATGCATGTTTGCAAAAAAGAACAATCATTTACATTGATTTTGACAGAAATGTTTTACTAAATAGAAATTTAAAAACGGGGTTGCCCTAAGTTTTGAATAATAGTTTTAGTCTTTTTAAGCCTTTCAAGTTGTTAAGTTACATACATTTTATAGAATGGTATAATACACAATATTGTAAAGCGTAATTATCCAGACTTAACTTACCACACACTAATGTCTGATATATTTTAAATCATTTTAAACAAGTTCGAAAAGCAGCGTTTCCGCGATAATGCATTTTCTGCATTTTGACGCAATAAACTATTTGTCTCCAAGGCAAGTGGAAGAGATGTTTCGTTTTTTATGGCACAACTAATCTTGCACTGTTAAATCTGCCTTTTCTGCTACTAAAATCATTATTCCTGGTCCACAAAACATGGCGCTAAACAGACCTTAAAGACTTCGGCCATTGTAACGAGTACAAAGTGTAAATTTCGGCTACCATAAAAATATTGATTTCGGGATAATATTTTAACTTGTGCCTTGAACGATTTCACGGTACTGAACTCGCTCGTGATTTTCACAAGCAGGCGATTACTGCATTAATAATCGAGGTATCGATGTCAGCCCAGGGCTAGAAAAGTGAAAAATGTACATATCCTTGGTCGTTAGCCTAAATTAATAGAAAATTCAAGAGATACTGAAAGTCACTGATTATTATATATGGCAATGCGACAGCCATCCATATAAGTTGTTTCTATTATTAATATAAAACACTGCACTAAACCCATGACAATCATAATATTTGCACTGATTTTTGTTGTTGCTGTTTTTTTGGCTGTAGCAGAATGATATCTTTGATCAAGCAAATCTTCATTTTAAGTTAACAGATGTGCCTGGGCTATTATTGGAACTATGATGTTTTGTGACTTTCCCCATTGAGTGTTTAACATTATATAGAATATGCTCTGAATTATAAAGACAAGACAAAATACTATCTCATGTCACGTGCATATTTGAGTGCGTATTATAAGACTGTATTTGTTTAACCCAACCATTTATTTATTTTTTTCTAAAAACTTACAAAGTCGGTTAATATGTAAAGAATCAGTCTGGAATGAAAATGCTGACAGCCAATATTCACAAATCTATTTGGCTAAACGTGAAAGTTTGTAATGATAACAGTCTGTACTTTTGCCAATTGAAGAAACAACAAACTTAATATTATTCCAATAATAATAATAATAATAATAATAATAATAATAATAATAATAATAACAATAATAATTTAAAACATAAATACATTTTAATCATGTTTCTTAAACATCATGTAGATATACACACTTATTAAAAGCATGACCCTAACAATGTCTGGATGATTCCAAAACTTATATGATGTGAGTCCATAAATTGCAGAAACACGGGACAATTTATATAAAAGTAATCGCCGAATTTGACAGAAGTTCTAAAACCCTTGCGGAATACAATTCTAACCGTGTAAGAATCACGTATTTCAACAATACACTCTCATGAAGCTTCAAAACAAAATAATCAACATTCACATTATTATATGAAATACACACAAACACAACAGTAAAGCGGGTCAAAAGACCTAAGCAGTAGAATTGTTAGTGATTTCTAAACAAGCAGACTGTTGGTATAAAACAAGAAATTATTATGCGAATTCCCTTCTCTCTACTGATAGGGACTCCAACCATCTGCCTGCTAACAGCATACAGTTTAATATTGTGAGCTAAGCCTTCATTTGGGGATTAATTGAACAATCCTTTCATCGTAAGAATCTTACATTATTACTAGATTCAATGATACCGTACTATAGTGTAAAGAACAGGAATGTTATTATAGCTAATAGAATTGACAAAACGCCTATTACATCTGAACATGATATATCACAAGATATTGTGTTAAGTTTACTAAATTAATCGTAGCATCATAAAGATGCCAATAAGTTATGCCAAGATTTGTGCTTTAGATAACAGACAAATATTAAATATAAACATTTCCCATTTAACAAAGTATTGCAAAAACATTACAAAAACAGCTCATCGCAAACAGCTAATTTATATCAAGGCATGGGGAAAAAAGTAAGTAAATGACATGAAAACATTTAGCCTTACAGTATGTTGCATTTAGTATCCCTATTTTAAAGTGTACAAAATGTTTTATTTCCATTATTAGTTAAACAAAAATATATGAAATTTCTTAGCGTTTACGATCGTTCCGCCATTTGTCTTACCTAGCGGCAGTGGTTCTGACGAGTTGGTGGCATTTTCTTTCAGGAAGGCGCAAAGACACTCAGCGATGTAGTCGAAAATCTGAAAACACAACAGACGAACATTTTATTGTATTATCGCCGTTTGACATAAAAAACTGGGTCATAATGTCCTACAGCTTTGAATTATATGTTGCCTAATAAACTTGGGTCATAGTGTCCTACAACTTTGTGTTATATGTTGCCTAATTAACCTGGGTCATAGTGTCGTACAGCTTTGTGTTATATGTTGCCTAATAAACCTGGGTCATAGTGTCCTACAGCTTTGTGTTATATGTTGCCTAATAAACCTGGGTCATAGTGTCCTACAGTTTTGTGTTATATGTTGCATAATACAACTGGGTCATAGTGTCGTACAGCTTTGTGTTATATGTTGCCTAACAAACTAAGTGATAGCATTAAAGTGCGTTTTATATCCTAAACTTTAAATAATAAATCGTAAACAATGAAGTTTCGTATTTGATAAAACAAGTCGGCTTGGTTTATCATAAACCTAAATGACCTGTGGACAAGGACATTTGTTAAGATTATCACATTTATGGCATGTTTCCTTAGTAATAATGGGCTGAAGACACAACTAATATTTAAAAATATAAACATTAAAGAAGTCTATTAAATCTTCAATCTAGTGCAGTCGTTAACAGAAACCTTAGAAGTCATACTTACATTCGTTAAGGTCTTCAATAACAATTTTCAAATATGTGTTGATTTTAAAAAATATTAATAAATACTAAAACTTTTTACACAAACATTGTTAACATTGTTAAATTGTGTTATAATGTTGCCTAATAACCTGGGTCATAGTGTCCTACAGCTGTATTATAATATGCAGTGTGTTTTAGATTTAGACAGACTGTACTCATCATCACACACTTCTGAAGTAACACTATGATAGACATATGTAAAATCTTTTCTAGGTATTCAAGTTTTGTTAGGATTCTTTTGTGAAAACTTTATGGTTCTACTTTTGTATTTAAAATATTTGCTTTTTGGAGACAATGCGAAAAAGAATAGGGTCATAAAAATACGAACGTTTTAGTGGCGCGTTGTAATGATTAGGCGCGCTGTAATGATTATCCGCCCTAAAGCGGATATTGTTGAATCTTTACCACTTTAAGTCGTACAACGGCTAATTGGTTTCGAATTTGGAGACTTCGTATGACATTGGTTAAGTAAGTGTTGTTTACACCAGTTATTGTGTCACACTAGAAATAAATAAGGGACCTTCAGACTAACAAATCTAATCTGTTATCAGCATAATCTTTGTTGTAAACATTTATTATTCCAGAACAGCAAATAAAATATTACTAAATGCTACAATGTGCTTAGTTTTCTGATGCTTCCGGCGATGGTGATGCTCTGTATCAACTTCTTGTCAGTTTATTGTTTATTGGGTTAATCGTCCCACCAACAGTATTTCAGTTATCTGGAGACGGTGTCCACTGAAAGCAGATATAGTGCTGCCTTCACTGTGTATAGCATGCCGTGAACACCTGGCATGATACCACACCCAGTCACATTATCCTGACACCGGGCCAACCTAGTCGTGGAACTACCCTTATATTTGCTTGAGCGTTAGCAAGGGAGCTATACCACTACCATTTTTAACGACTTTGGTATGTCGCGGCCCGGGATCGAACCCGGGGCCTCCCGTACCTGGAGCCGACGCTCTACCGATTGAGCTTCCAGGTCCGGTCTTCTTGTAAGTTATATAGTTAAGAATATGCGTATGCGTTTGGAATAAGTGTGTCTGTTTCATGATGTAATACACACCTCTGCGCTAGGACCTGTCAGAAGGCTCTTGTCTAAATTGTAATACTTGGTCTCGGTGCTGGCAGCGCCTTCCTGGAAACTGACCCTTACAATCCGAAAATTGGTGCCTCCCAGGTCCATGCCTAGGTACGTGCCGTTTTCTGCAGGCATACAAACCGTACAAATATTTAGACAAATTACTCGGTAAAGTTTACAAAAAGGGTAATTTATCATGGATCGTAATCGGTTATTAAGACTCCTGTCCAAATGCTTTTGAAACACATACATCGGAAAAGTTAACAGTTACTAAAAGGGCGCGTTGGTCATCCCCGTTTCACATATCAAACATAACTGTTACACACAATTAAATATTTTCAGAATATAACTTTTAAAGTCAGTAAAACTGTTGTTATCAATACCAATTCTATAACAATAGTCCCTACCTGTACCATCCAGTAGATGGCGCACGAATGTGTTCTCCCAGAACAGATCAGTCTGTTTCCGCAGATTTTCGTCAGGACTGTTGGCTAAGCGGATCTGGGACTCGAAAGTTTCAATCATCTTATTCACCTTGTCCTTCGTCAAACACCTAGACTGGACAAAGCATCTTGCACCTGTTGCAGAAAACACAGTCCCTTCTGTTATTTCAATGTTATTCAACCAACCTTGTGAAATAACACTGCCGTGACAGGAGTTTTATTGATGAGTTTTAAATAGATTTGTAATCAGCTGACAGTGCTACAAGAAAACTTTATTAATATAAAATTATTGTAAAATTGAAGAATTTATATAATCAAAGCTATATATAGAAGCTTACAATTCACGGTAACTTGACGATATTTTTACTTTAGATAACCCTTTCATTGCTCAATATATTCTCCTGCAGAACGTTTCCTTAATAAAGCAAATAGCTGACAAATGAAACATTTCTGGACACTGAGATCACTATTTCCAATGATGTCTGCACTAAAATATTTGACAAGACAGAAGATTTCAACTTCAGTATTGTGAATTATCCATACCTTGATGGTGACTCACCTCGTCTTATCATCTGGTATTTACATATCCCAATTTTCAACGTTTGCACGAATAAGTACTTAAGTAAGGGATGCCAATGCTAGATACCAGTTTATTACTTCAAAATTGTTAAGCCCACATATATTTCACAGCAATGAGCTTATTGCTTCAAAATATCATAGCAGTATGAAAACACTTATGCAGCAAGGCCAAAGCCTTCCTGCATTTTATGTTGTATATAAGATAAACAAAATCAAGGGTCACAATAACTTTTCTGACCTATTTACAAAACTTATCAGAACATGTATTGCTGATGGTTACAACCCAGGCATCCTTCATTGTACTGCATTTCTAGCAATTAACCTTTTTAATGTCACTTGCACTGCTTTGTAGTTACATGATAACCTGACATTTCAGTTGGGACTTTATGAAGAAGACGACTTAAAGACATAACTGGACAGTCACTGTTGGAATTCTGTCTCTTCATTTCTCCAGTCGTGCTCTATATAAGGGAGACAACTTAAGCAGTATCCATGCCCTTTGAACCAGGTTTAAATAACTCAGTAGGACCTTTTGCCGACTACCGATTCCAAGGTGGTAACTTCTGGTATTTCCTTTTTGTGTGTGATGTCTCGTCTATGTTTTTGTCAGTTCTACAATTACACGGAATGCTTTTGTCTGGAGATAGTTCAGATTTACATATTGGTGGTAATTTTTATATTCTCTACTGCCTACTGTAGAACCGCCATCTTATATAACAGCCTTAATCTATCAACCCACTCAGGCTCAGTGAACAATCCTGAGCGTCTACGCTTCAACACTCTGCTCTTTAGTATCAGACTCTCAACATTGACAAGCTGAATGAGAACAGGACAGAGGCCTCTCGAGTTCTGCATCCTACCATAAACTCTGCTTCCCCAACATGTTTTCGCCACCAAGCCGCACCAACGAGTATCCTGGTCGCACCCCAGACCTCGCCACTGGCACCAGCAGGACCACCTCATCACACGTAAGCGCTCACTGAATTGTGATTTAACCATAGGCCGTTGCCATTGTGCTGGATTCGACATCGATCAATTTATGATTGGCAGCAACAATCCGTCTCCACTCAAAGCTGGTTCACTTACGACGGCATGAAGAAGTCCAAGCACAAACAAGATCGCGCCTCTGGAGTCAGCTGCGGACGAACTCATAACAGACCGCAAACATGCAGATAGAGAGGTGGGCTGAACACTCCCAGGTGTTCTATCCAAGAAATGATGTATTACAGCCGCAGCTACTTAGAGCACAACCGATCTACCTATCATGGAGGAGCTCGACGTTCAACCCTTTGTTGAAGAACTGAGCAAGGCCATCGACTTCCTTGCCTGCGGCAAAGTTCTAGGAAAAGATTGCATTCCACCTGAAATGCTCAAAATGGGAACGAAGACAGCTCTCCTTCACCAGCAACATCAGCTTCTGCTAAAGCCCCTGAAGATGATCACGTCTTTTCATGAAGAATTTGCGGTTCCTCATCAAGGGGGAATAAAACAGACGTGTATTCCTGCTCTAACAATTTACGGCATCTTTTCCCCCGCTGTTGTCCTACGCCTCAGTCAGTCAGAAAGTGAGTGTTTCTCCACATGGAAAGTGACAAGAGGCTTCGAGCTAAGACCAGATGCGACAGATTCTCATGCGAGAGCTGTTCTTTGCCGACCTTGCAGCTCGGACGGCACACAGAAGAGGCATTGCAGAGACGCATCAACCGCTTTACACACACGTGCAGAGCGATCGGGGTGACTACAGTTAAAAACATATATACATCATAGGCAAGGCTGCATCAGCCATAGCTCGCTTCACCAAGAGGGTCTGGGAAAACTGACTACCAAAACCAAGATGCATGGTTACCAGGCCAGTGTACTCAGTGCGTTACTCTATGGCAGCGAATTATGAAGCTATTTACTCCCGCCAAGAGGACAGGCTCAACTCCTTTCACCTGCGCAGATGAATTTAGGGATCACTAGGCAGGAACATGTCCCAAACAAGGTGGTTCTCAAGAAGGCGGTAATACCAAGAATATACGCACTGTTCACAAATCTTTGGACTTCGGTGGCTTGTTCATGTCGGGCAAACGGAACGGGAGGATCCCCTAAGGACATCCTGTACGATGAGCTTGCTACTCGCTCAAGACCTGTAGGAAGACCGGTTGTACGCTTCAAAGATGTCTGTAGGCGAGACTTTAGGGTAGGCGACATCGAACCAGCGGGCTGGGAGTCAGTGGATGAGGACCGCAGCCGCTTGAGATGTGGTGTGATATCATGCACAAATAGAAGTAAGTAGAGATAGAACTAGCAGTGAGAAAAGAGGGGTAGCGAAGAAGACAGAGGGCAGCATCAATGCTTTCAGAACTAGGTGTAGGTTTTCGCCTGCAGTAACTGCAACAGAGCATGCATGCCCGATCCAGAATCCATATAGTAACAAGTGAATAAATTGATTAAAACATATTTTGTATGATTGTGTCCCTGGGGTGCTTATACTGTATATGAATTTGAACTAAATATCATCACCATTCTTTTGTTTGTTAAATTTATACGTTGTTGTGACTGGAAAATTATTTGGTAAATAAATTTGTTGCTGTTTTCCTCCTACTCTGCCATTGGCTGTAACAATCAGAAAAACAATATAATTTCCTTTTTTTCCAACATTAAATCGGTTAAACGTTAACGCGTGTAACGACACAATGATTTAATGGTAACCAAACACGGAATTACCATTTAATGCACATCGTATCCCGAGACGAGGCTATTATTGTGAATGAATCATAACAATATCTGCTATCGTATTACACTTTCTCAGTACGATGATATGTCAGCGTGACATTAAGGAGTTATTGCTCTGCGGATCGGATTAAACTTGAAAAAATACAATATCTCTGAGGAAATGGTGGTAGGCAGAATAAGGACGACTTGTTTTTGTTCAAGATGTCTCCAAAAAGGCCATTGATAACATTGAATGTCAATGCTATTTTACAGACAGTTTACGGCTTTTTAATTTGTTTTTCTTAGGTATTATTTCTTAGGTATGATCTTATGCTTAGAGCTTCTAAAAGTTTAAAGCCGAAACCTTGTGCTATAGAGTGCACTGCAGGAAGTTGTCTTTACAACTGTTGCTTGTGAATCAAAGATTGTGTGTGGAATTTTTGAAACGGTCTTTTATGAAATAACAAAACTTCAAATATGATCATATTTATCCTCTTTACGGATTGTGTTATGATATTAAGCAAACACATGACTATTATTGGGTGAGTCATTCAAACGTGTAACTTGATATTAACTGATTATCCAAATTTTCTGCAAAGCTTAATTAGAAATAATCGCCTGGAATTAGCTAGCATATTATTTTCTCAAAACAATACTGTTTCTATAATTATTTCCCTGATTTGTCAAACATAAAGTACCTTAGCATAAATTTTTCGATTTTTTTTCTAACTTAATATTCCAGTACCGAATTTACGCGATTTATTCGGAGTATGTTTGTGACTTGTATTTTTCACTTCCTCTTGAAAAAAACCCAGAAGAAAATCACCAAATAAAAACAGTCTACTTTGAAATCGATTTTGCATTATATTTATCTGTTTCCGTGCTAAATCATGTACCGTACACGCAAACAATTAATAACAGGAGATTGTTAATACCATATCTCAAATTCGATTGCGCTTTAAATGCATTATTCGACACTTATTCTATACAGGATACAGTATTTCATGACACATTTTATTGCTAACTTGATAGTTATATATGTCTGACTCAGAACTAGGGCAAGTACCGCAACTGGAGCAAATCTCACAAACGGGGCAAATCCCGCAAATAGGAAAGATTTACACAAGGCAAATCCCACAACTAGGGAAGATTTACACAAGGCAAATCCCACAATTAGGGAAGATTTACGCAAGGCATATCTCACAACTAGGGAAGATTTACACACAGCAAATCCCACAACTAGGGAAGATTTACACAAGGCAAATCCCACAACTAGGGAAAATTTACACAAGGCATATCTCACAACTAGGGAAGATTTACGCAACGCAAATCCCACAACTAGGTTAGATTTACACAAGGCATATCTCACAAATAGGGAAGATTTACACAACGCAAATCCCACAACTAGGAAAGATTTACACAAGGCATATCTCACAACTAGGGAAGATTTACACAACGCAAATCCCACAACTAGGGAAAATTTACACAAGGCATATCTCACAACTAGGGAAGATTTACACAAGGCAAATCCCACAACTAGGGAAGATTTACAAAAGGCATATCTCACAACTAGGGAAGATTTACACAAGGCAAATCCCACAACTAGGGTAGATTTACACAAGGCAAATCCCACAACTAGGGAAGATTTACACAAGGCATATCTCACAATAGGGAAGATTTACACAAGGCAAATCCCACAGCTAGGGAAGATTTACACAAGACAAATCCCACAGCTAGGGTAGATTTACACAAGGCAAATCGCACAACTAGGGAAGATTTACACAAGGCAAATCCCACAACTGGGAAAGAGTTACACAAGGCAATTCCCACAACTACGGAAGATTTACACAAGGCAAATCCCACAACTACGGAGGATTTACACAAGGCAAATCCCACAACTAGGGAAGATTTACACAAGGCAAATACCACAGGGTAAGTCTGAATAGGTGATATAAGTGATAATATCATCTGAGTCTTGCCGATTCTTGCTGTTCGTGTTAGAAATGTATGATATATTGTGCATTAATAAGATTATGTTCTAAACATTAGGTTAAATGGTTAAAACAAGTATTTAGCCTTGCATAATTTTGAAAATATTTTAGCGCGCATATGAAGTCGCCTAAAATCAACGAGCTCTTCTTTCGGTCGTCTTAAAAGTGATATCCGACTGTTTGCCAATACCTTATTAATGCCGCAAAATCAGACCTCTGCTTGGGGTATTTGTGCATCATTTTTGTAAAGGCATCATTTTTGTATATAAACATCATACTTTAGTCTAAGCTTTGGCGATTTTCGAGTGAATTAAACCGTTTATCAACACTTAAAATGTTCATTCTCGTCTAATGTATAAATAAGAACGATTGGGGATTTCTGCTAAAAAAAAACCGGCCGCAATAGCTCAGATGGTAGAGCGTCGGCTTGCGGATCGGGAGGTCGTGGGTTCGATCCCCGGCCGGGTCATACCAAAGACTTTAAAGTTGGTAGTAGTGGCTTCCCTCCTAACGCTCGGGGCTACGGGGACAGCATTACGCCTGACTCGTCGGTGTCAGTATAATGGACCGGCCGGGTTCAGTCCCTGGGCACCTCATAAGTGCCCCTGTGCTGTAATGATAGAAATGTCGCTGCGCAGTATCGGCAAAAATGCCGGCTAATCCCATCCCATCCCTCTGCTAAAAAAATAGACATCGACGTCACAGTGGATGACGTGATTGAACTAAAACATAAGCAGTCACGTGGATGTCTTTGTTTTAAAATAGCTTACTGTGCTCTGTGGCTCAGATAGGAAATAACTGTTTTTAATGACGATTGTGACATCAATAAACAGCATTTTGCGAAATATGTTAAGGTAACACTAGTTTATATAGAGAATACCAGGTTAGTGTTGATATAGATAAATGTTATCATGCGAGGCTAAGAAAATCAGAAAGCACGAGGCTCTGCAGCCCACCATCAATAGTTTTTTTTCCAAATGGATTTAAAAGGGAAACATTTAAATTTACCGCTACTGCTCCTCCTTTACATGATCTGACATTCCAATGTAATACACGAAATTCATGCGCGTGCAGAAATAGTTCTATTTTACTATTAAAAATAAGACAATAAACCTGTTATTTCTTTATTTTATTTGCGCTATACAAAAGGTTGTAAGTTTATTGATTATGATAATTAAAAATAATGGTTGGAAAATAACATCAACAAAAATCACACACTCGTGTAAAGTTATGCATGTTGTGTGTAATGTCAATGCCGTGTAATATTAAAAGTGCTACGCACATGGCATTAAGAAACGCGAATTACATTCGAGGTTTGTGTGTGTTTCTGGTTGTAAAAAAGACTTTGCTCATGGATTTTAATTGTGGATGAAATTGAAATTCTGAACATTAAATATAGCGCCATAAAATTGCAAAAAATAGTTGTGATTTTGACAGGGTGACTTGCGAAATTTGGAGAAATGTTGAGATTGGAGGTGGTAAGTTGATGTTCATATTTACGTCTAGAAACTGTGATTTATTGGGACATTTGTCCAGATCTGTACAGTCAGCTGTATTTGGTTCAACTAAAGATCGAGCCTTATCTAAACCATTTGAATGTTTATCATGTAACGACATTTGATCACCAGGGTCTGTCCTCAGATTAGGCAGCTGATTGCTGCTTTCTGAGACAATCACAGATTTAAAATCTATTTCCTTCTCAAAATTGTTAGAACTAATGCCAAATTTTGCCTCGAAATCCTCGTAGCTCATCTCTACAGCACTGCTTAGGATTTCACACGATTCTTCATCAAATTCTTTCAATTTACACCAAATAACAATAGGGAATCAAATAATATGACAGTTGTTTTTATTGTTGCAGACTACAAATTTTTGTTAATTTTATTACTTTTCCTAAACAGTTTTAATTAGGTGCCCGTATTACATTTTGTTTTCAGTTGTTTGTTGTTGATTTTTTGTTGTTGTTTTTTTATTATTATTATAAATGTGTAAATTTTGATAAATAAAGCTTTTATATACTTTTTTAACACATTTTCTAATATCATTGTTAAATACAACTTCGGAAGAACGCGTTCAACTGTCCGGTTAGCTCAGTCGTTAAAGATGCTGCTACTTAAATTTCCAATGCTGCAGGACAGAAATCGAGACCTCGATCAACCAAATTTTTTAATACCCTCGTTTGCTCTATGCAACTAATTTTTATATTATGGACATTTTTGGGATAATCAGAAGAATAATTTCGCGTTAAATGTAGTTTCGTTCATTCCTGATCGTTTCTTCAAAAAAAGTAGACCGGCTTAGAGCAGGTGCGCGAATATCGGTTGATAAAGCTCATCTTTATCTCAGGGGTTATATCAACCGATATTTACAGAGATGGTGGGATAAAAAGATGTTTAAGGAAAATTGGTTCTAACTGTCGGTTACCATTTTAATGAATGATGACGTCGCCCTCAAATAACGTCAGACAACATTTGTAAAAATGGACGTCTTTGTCGCAGATGACGACTTTGTATGGAAAAAAGAAAGTGGAGAGATTTGTTGCACACGTAAAATTGTCTGTATTATCATTCTTAGCCGCCCTAAATCCCGCGTCAACATGTGAAGTCCTTCAAAATGCACAATGGTAAAAGAACGATCTAGTGCTTTTTAGCAGGGCTCTAAAGTGTTTGATTTTGTATTTGCGCTAGAGTTAGTTACTTGTTATTTTATTTTACGTAGCAGATAATATCTTCGAGCTTATTTATAGTTTTGGAAAGAATAAACACTTTGGGTATTTTTTTTTTGTAATTTGTAGCGTTTAACAAGTTAGGCAGCATTTAAACTCGTCAATACTTAGACTAAAACATAAGTTGATGCAGAAATGATGCTTAAATTCCCCAAAACAGTGAAAAATATTGTTATTTTCATTTGATATAGGCAATCTGTCGAAAAAAAGCTGAAAACTATCAGTGTGTTGTATTTGTGGATTGTGCCGGAAGACTGTTACTTTTTTGTATGGTCATAATAACCTTTTATCCTTTACTCCAAAATCAGAAATTTTCAAATTAATTAAAACAACTACAATGTACTTTATTTATTTCAGACTGAATATGCACCTCGGGGCTTTTGCCCCAGGACAGTTTTCTGATGCATCGCAAGATTTTATCATGATAGGAAGAAGTTTTCTACAAACATCCTGCAGTAGACAAAGGCACAGCTATTAGGAAATCGACTACAGCGGAAGAGAACAAAGGGGTACACGTAGAAATTTAGCGCGAAGTGACACCATTGTATTTCAATGGAAGCAAGAATAAATACGACCGTGCAGCCGAAGTTTAGACGTACAGATTTGTATGTCGTGTGCTCATGGTGTGGATTCTACATTCACCCTACGGGGATCTCAAGGTGGTACAACGACCCATTGCCAGAGTCGTGCGCTACGTAAAGAACGATTCCGTGTAGTTGCTTAGTTGCATGTATTCAGCATAAAGATTAACGTATGTTATCTAACATTGATTAGTTGACGCTAAAGTGGCGGCAGGCCGCCTTTAATGTGACAGCGCGTCATTAGTTCAAGGAGGTAAGGATGTCGTACGTTCTCATTATCTCAGCTAAAACACAAGCCGCCCGGTCTACACTAAAGGATATCACTGCAGATGTGACAGTAAAAGTCATACGGAGGCCATAATCTTGTGTTGTAAAAATGTTCGAATCAATATTCGATTAGGACACCACTATTAAAAGAATTTTAGTTGGCGATTTTTTCCTGTTGCGTTTTGTACCTGTTTTGCAGTTATGTTGTTGTTGTTTTTCATTACAAACATGCGAAAATACATATGTTGTATTGTTTATGCAGTCGTGTAAACCGTCTTGGTTTTTATTTGGGCCCTACATGTATATACGGGGAACATACATAAAAATATGTCCCGCTAGGATTTGCCGCAGCTGTGGGATTTGCCCTAGTTGTGGGATTTGCCCCAGTTGTGGGATTTGCCCTAGTTGTGGGATTTGCACCAGTTGTGGGATTTGCCCTAGTTGTAGGATTTGCCCCAGTTGTGGGATTTGCCCCCAGTTTTTGGATTTGCCCCAGTTGTGGGATTTGCCCCAGTTGTGGGATTTTCGCAAGTTTTTGGATTTGCCCCAGTTGTGGGATTTGTTCCAGTTGTGGGATTTGCTCCAGCTGTGGGGATTTGCCCTAGTTGTGGGATTTACCCTAGTTGTGGGATTTGCCCTAGTTGTGGGATTTGTCCTAGTTGTGTGGCCTTCTAAGATTGTGAGTCTGTGCTGGAAAGGCATGTTTCAATTCTATCATTACTTCTACCATAACATTAAAACTCTTTTGAAAGAGCATGTATAATAAATATTGCTGGCATGATTTGCCTGTATCAGCTATGTGCAATCGAAGATATATGAAACTAAACTTGAGAGTTACATAATAAGTCTTCTGAAGTATAACCAGTACTTGTAAGTTATGACCTGTATCTGGAACAAAGTTAGCGAGCAATTTGCTCAATACTCTGCCCTAGTCCTAGTTACGCAATAGGTAGAGCGTCGATTCCTAGTACCGGAGGCTTCAGGGTCCAGTCCTTTATCGAGAACTATCAGATTCGTAAAAGAACGAGCATTATAGTTTGTTTTTGTTTTGTTATTCTAGACTTATATTTTAGATTGACTATTCAACCTGGCGTCAGGTGCGGTTGACAATACGTAAACATCACTTATTAATAAAGTCGGTAAGGTGAAATGTGTGTTTCGTACTTGGAGAAAATAACTTAAACTATAAAGAGCACAATCGATAGACAGACAAAAACTTGACTACACACCAGATATGAATACGAGGAAAATGATGTCTATACATGATGCTATTTACATTGTTACAGATACAAATGATAATACTTTCTACATTTACACACCCGGACCTATGCGTTATTGATAGCCTACATATATTAATACATGGCTTAAACAGAATTGTGATGATATTCGATAGAAGTCGAAGATTCACTTCCTGGAATGGCTGTAACATATATGTAGGTTAAAGCAATTGCATTAACATACTGCTCAGCATGTCAAGCATAAACGCTGTGAGTGATTACTAACCTTTTTGCGTTTGTCAGCGTCTGCAATTGCTGAAATTCGTGCTCGCTTGCTTAGAGGTTCCATTACTTTTTCGTTTAAACACCCGGTGTCACTACATTCGGCTAACGACAGCTCGTATTGAATAAGATTATGACAGTTACATTCTTCTTTCACTATGCAAGCCGGTTTACACACTTATGTTTACACTTCATCTCTTTCGTCCTCAGGCAGTTCGTACAAATCAAAACGCGCGGGGAACCAAAATAAACAACGCGGTAGAATTCAAATTGACCGACAGTGTCAGTGATAATGTTTACTTCTGTCGGGTTACAAGTAACATCTATACACCTGGTAGCGCAATCAGTAGAGCGTCGGCTCCAGGTACAGGAGGCCCTGGGTTCGACTCCGGGCCACGACATACCAGTTGTTAAAATGGTAGTGGTATAACTCCCTTGCTAACGCTCAAGCAAATATAAGGGTAATTCCAAGACTGGTTGGCCCGATGTCAGGATAATGTGTTTGGGTAGGGTATCATGCCAGGTGTTCATGGCATGCTATACACATTGAAGGCAGCACTATATTTCTGCTTTAAGTTGACATCGTCTCCAGATAACTGAAATACTGTTGATGGTACGATAATCCCAATAAACAAACAAACATCCATACACTTAAACTGATCGGATTTCCGAAATATGTATGCTTTATGAAGTTATTTTAGGTACTTGATTGTGTGTATTTCCTGTTAGCTATAAATAGATTTTGATATTTGAATTGAATGTGTGTCTCGCTGGTAGACAGAACTATGTACTCTTGTGAAATGAAAAGAAGGTAATCTACAGAAGTGTAATGGATTGTATTAATTTTATAAGCAATCGTGCATAATAACAAACGGCAGTATTCGTCTACTTTAATTACGTATATATGTGTTACAAATACACGAGTTTCAGAGTGCTATGGACATTTTGGTCGTGTATCTATTGTTAGTTGAAGCTTACTCAGTGGTATCCATACTTCAGTTTTTATGTTCCATAAAGTATTTGCTTTGATTTGTAATTTATTTCCTCGGACTGGTCAGCCTTACACCGCGGGATTTCTATATTTTATCCTCCACTAAAGTATCTCGGCGTCGCTATAATGACGTTTACTTGTTTCGATAAAAACAGAAAAAGTATATTTTCCAAATATAATTTTCACAAATTCTCGTAATAAATAAAAATTGAAACTAATTTTTAAAAAGATCTGTTTTCTTGTTGACACAATTTTGTCACTGATCATTGTGTGCAATGTTTCTTTTTGTAACAATCCTGAAAAAGAATGGTATTTTCTAAATGCTTGTTAGGTCTCTTTATGCCACACTTGTGATAGTTTGTTTTGAAAAGCAAATATTGATGCATATTTACAGAGAGGGGTCCTCAAAGACATCATTCTTAGATGGTTAACTGATAGATATACACCCATGCAAAGCAAGGACAGCAACAAGCTACGTTTGAAAGAAAATGCTTGCCTTTTTGTAATATTTGACATGTGTAGGATGCCGCCTTGAATTTGATAGATTTCGTGATGGTTAGCGTCCTTACCAGCAATATCTTACCATGAATTTGGTATCTGACAGTTTGGACCAGATTTTTTTCTCTCAATGCACCAAATAAATGATTGTTGCCTGAAAAGATCACGCAAAATGCTGATAGTCGATGTCTAACATTTATGTGAAAAATGAAGCCACACATCACTCGTCATTACGGATAGGTATTTCCTATCTATGCCACGCAGCATAGTTAGCTACTTTTAAACTAAGAAAACTACGTGATCCATAACATTATATAATTATTCGGGTACACTGCTCTGACGTCGATGTCTAATTTTAGCAGAAATCACAGCCATGCTTATTTATAGTTTTAGAAAGGTTGGGCATGTAGAGTGATTTTGTTCACGATTTCTACTGTCTTACAATTTACACCCCCATAGTTTAGAAACTCTCGGATACCGCATTTAAGCAGATACTATGATTTTAGCCTTCACTGCGATAGCTTGCTGTGTAACTCTGAAATGATACACCGACCAGTCACTTTACTCTGACTTAAATCTTGTGGTACGAGGCAGATCTAACAATTATTTTGGCATTCTGTTCAGGTTTTCTGCAGATGTTACTGATGTAGACTGTTTATTGAGCCCAAATATTATATTTTTCGGTTAAAGCAGCTACAAAACAAACCAAGCTTTCTATGAAATGAATAACATTTAAGTGGGTATGTCTTTGGTGTTAATGTAAAATAATAATGCCAGTGTGACTGACTTTATACTTATAACTACTGTCATAACTAAACCGAATAAATATAAGTTTGCTTTTATGTATACTTAATAGAACCAATTATTTCGCTTCTGAGCAATGTAGGCATCAATATTAAAAATATAAATCACAATGTACGTCGTCGTCTATTACAATATTGCCTTCTCTTTTACCTCTTCCTCCTCCTTTCCCTGTATATGTTCCTTCTTATTCTCCCTATCCTCATTGTCCTACTTATTAAAATTATGCCGTGGCACCACCATATCATCATCAGCAGTAGCAGTAGCAGCAGCAAAAGCAGGATAACAAGTAAAATAATAATCATCATGACCAAAGTCGTTATCATCAGCAGCACAACAGAATTACCAGCATCATTTTCATCAAATCGTCACCATCATCAATGAAGTGGTTGTATTTAGTCAGCTGTCAGACTAGTAAATAAAATAACTCACTATCACATTTATGGTTGTTAAAAGATATGTTTCTTGTTTTATACATTTTAGATAAAGGTTATAATACATATTGTAGATGTTACATAACAGATTGAATCAAGCACACTTTAGGCAAAAAGCGTGTGTTTCTCTTGTGTTTCTCAAAATTTCTTGCAATAAAATCTCAAAGGAAAACATCAAATGATGAACGAGAAACAAATTTCTGTTGACTTTAAAAGACAATAAGTCAAAGTTATTTGTCTTAAGTTCCCATGGTACTTATTTAATCATAAAACTGACTGGTATGGGTATGGCAAATCGACATATCAACGAATATGATGCTTAGAATAAGTTTGATCATAGGTCAAATATAACGATTTAAGATTTTGGTACTTTTTAATTCCCATACGACTTAATAAAGTAGGAATTGACATTCAAGCACATTTAAAGCAGGTCACCATAAATCGTCGCGTGTTTCAGTACTGACATGATTATCTGCTCCTTACTGTGACGAGTATACCGATCCACGTGCCACGTGCCCTTTTCAGTCGTCCTGGAACACAACGCATCATCGTACTTCAAAATAAAGTGAATTCGCAATTTACTAGTGATTTCTCTTTTAAGTCGGATTACATCGCGAATAAAAAAGAAAGGTTGTTAAGCAATATATGAAGCTGTTTTGAGTCGTCTGATATATGTCCATACCTTATTGAGAACATATCCTCATTTCTGCATATCAGACACATGCGATGATAATCAAGCCAATAATTAAAATGCTGATGAATACAATTATCAATTATTTAACAGAAAGACAATTATTAGCCTTTCTAATTACTGTCACATGCAGCCTAATGTCTGACTAGCGAAAATCATTCCTTGGCAGTTAGCAGACAGGAAGAGAACAGAACAATTCGCCGCTAAGGCGGCTGGATTTAACGTTACAAATACGCTTGCTTAACACATGAACCATAAAACAGAGTATTTGGTCATGTTGATCAAGAGACCTGGGATTTAGTCTGACTACGTCATGTGACATTTGACAGATCTGCGTTTTTGTCAACTTGCTATGAATAGGATCGATCAAATAAATTTAACATTTAAATGTGAAATAATTAAATTTTGTCACTCTATTTTGTTTGATGCAATTAACATAGAAGTATTCATTAGCAGTTCGTTGTTACAATCTACTCTGTTTCCTATTGTCTCTTTTTCCTTTCGAAAAAAATAACTAATTTCTCAGTTTCTGCCAGGTAGTATTGTAAATCATTTAAAACTGATGATTAATGCTGATTTCTTTAGTGTTTTTTTTTAGAAAACTGTTCTGTTTTTCGCGCATGTCAGAACTTTAGGAAAAGAACTGATCTTCAGTCGAGCTTGATAAAGACTACAACGATTTTTAACACATTTTCAATGATTTTATTGCTTTGAAATATAATAGAAGAATGAAAACAAGTATGCAATAAGGCAATTAATTAATCTTAATTTTTTTGGTAATGTCTTTTAAATAAGATAAACAAAATCATGGGTCTCAATAACCTTTCTGGCCACCTTACAAAACTAAACTTATCAGGAAAATTGTTGCTGATAGTTACAACCCGGGAATCCTTCATTAGCAAACCTAACTGCTTAAAGTCACCATAATGAAAAATAACAATTTGCCCACATTCTTTATGGACTAGACTGTTGCACAACACCGAAAAAGGCACATTAATCTCTCGTTACGTAGTACCTGGTACGAATCGTATTTCTATATATACATGTTAAATGTTTTTATCGTACAAAAATTAACAAGAAAGAAAATGAAATCTGTCAGACAGTGCTTGTTACGCCTTGTCAACACTATTTTAGCACCGTGTTTATCTCTTTCCATTGAACTACAAACTATTATATTGCACACCAAGAACTATATCAAATCAAAAGTGCATCCGCGTCAGAATGATATCATGGTTATACATATACACTTGTACAGAAAATTGCACTTAAAGCTTGGAAGTTTTAAAAACACCGGTTACGTACAAAACAGCAACAACATACTAAAAATAAACAGAAATCAGTAAAATGAGAAAAGGAAATGTACCTTTATTGTATCCCTGCTTACGAAATATGATATTTAAATTCATTTAGTCCAACATCGCAAGGTTTAGTGTATTTAGAAGTGTTGAATTTAAAATGTTTTAAAATGTCTTGGTATTATTTTCAAATACATTAAATTCTGATCAGATCTGAAATAACCCTATAGCAAATGTGTCTGTTTTGCAGGTTTCAGATGCCTTAAGTTACTTTAGCTTCTGGTTATGAACCGCCCATTGTAACAGCATAAGACATAGGTATATGGTTCAGGTTAGAAATTCATATCCGACTAAAGTCAGTTTTAATTTATAATTTGTAAACATTTCACAAGTTGCGTATCTCTAATTAACGAGCTTAAATAATAATTATTAAAATTAAAATACAAGATTGGGCTACGAAGAAAATTATATTCCTTCGACAAATGTTAGAGTATATTTTATCTTAAAGGACGAACCCTTTCCACAAAGGTACTCAGGCATGCATGTCTTTCTCCAGCCCGTCCCTAGGTACCTGCCGAACGTCCTGATGTTTTGGTGGAAACCTAGTTCAGGTGTTTTAAGTCTTGAATATCCTTAAGGGCAGTCGGCCCTAGGTCACTTGGAGGATAACGATTAAACTCATCCTAGGATGACCATCCTCTTTCTATCCTTTACCAGTCTAGTTAGTCTGGATCGTCTAGTACTCATAGGCCGAAGACTCTGTAGCAGGCCGTTTGAATCGGTTTTATTTACCTTCTTTGCCTTTGTTGACAGGTAGATAAAATTTAAATATCTGTGAAAATTTTGTTAGGAACTTTTCTTATTTACCTACTTATCAAGGATGCTCCTACGGAGGATGTCGGTTTTAAGGATCTTTAGAGATCTGCCGATCTCCCGTTTTGACTTGTCTGGTGGCGTGGTGCCAATATGTTTCAGGTATTTCTGCCTAGTCGTGGGTGGCGGCTTAGCCTCTTTTGAGAAGAATAGACTTTCCTACAGATCTTTTGTTGCAGGACTAACATTGCCTATACTAATGGCTTTTAAAGGATCGTAATGTAATCAAATATGTTCTCGTTTTGACAAAAGATATCGATATAAGTTTTTTGAGAAGACAAAATGTCAATATTATTTATTAAGAAGGGGCATATTGTAGGGGTGGGGTTAAAGAGAACGAGAGATAAGAGAAGTGAAGAAGTGATAAGTACATTACTGTTTTAGTTTGCTATTGTAATTGTGGTTTGTGAAAAAAAACGGACATAGACATACATACCTGCTTGCCTACATACCCACCCACACATACAAATACATGCCTGCCTGCTTACCTACCCACCTATCAACATTAAAAAGGCTTGGACCAAAGCAAAACATGTCTTCTGTTTATAAACGTTACAATGGCTATAAACAAAGGCATGCAAACTTTTCTAAACATTTTTTTAATGTTTGTTTATTGGGGATCTATCTCTGCTTTGCTTTATTGCCTTCACATGAGGGTTACCTATGTCTTGTGTATGCATTTAACCAGGTGTAACGTGTTTCACAGGCATATCTCTATGCCTTTTATTGTAAAGACTTATCAAAAAATGCAAATTCAAAGTCCAAACCCAGAGGTTATAGACGACTTATTGAAATATGATGCTTTTCCTTATTAAATTATAATAATTTGGCAAATATGCCACTAACATCATTTATGCTAAATACACATAAAATCGTTAAACGGGATGGGGGTGCCCGTGGCGTAGGACTTAATATAAGGTCTTCCAGTTGACTTGCGGTGCGCCGGTGGTTCTACCAAGACATGTGTCTGCGCTCTTCCTCCACCAAAAAGCTGGACGTTGCTATAATGATCATAACTGGTCGCTGCAATGTACTTCAAAAACAAACAAAAAACCGTGGGCATTTAACATGTTCACATTTTAATAAACTTTAGAACTGACAAAGAATCAGAAATCAGTCAACATTATCTCTAGGAATATCTGAAATGAAATCAAGAGAAAAAGATTAATAGCTTGGGTTTCGGCTGTGAAAATAGATAACTTGGGATTTTGCTCTTTTTTAATGAACTTACGTGCAAGTTTTTCTCGTCTAAAGTATAATGACGGCTTATTAGCTTCAATTGGCCCACTACAGATGAAGTCCTGAAGGCTCCAAGGGCCAGTTGGAGTCCCTGGTTAAGAACAACGTCTAGCAACTGGAGACATTGTCTCCTGGTCGAGCATGTTTTCGATCTTACCAGTAATCGATAGAGTTGCAATACAACTTTTCTGTTAGCTCCCAGACAGTATTGGATTAAAAATTCAATAAGTTGAGAGATTCAAGACCTTAGTTTTTACATACATGCATTAGGTATGATGTATAAAAGATATTTGCTGTCAAATATTCATGAAACACAAATGAATTTAGTTTCTTTGACGACAGGAATACGAATGCTGTTTAGAAAAAAATAGTATCGATATCAAATGTCCTTCCAGACAGAAACGCGGTGCTGTTTCTTTGGTGGGTTTAATTTAAAACCATGATTATTAATTCAGGTTTGTTATTTGTTGAGGCACTGTTGTTATGGCCTTTCTATGATTCTTATATTTTTAAGCGATGGCATAAAAGAAAATCGTCTACATACAGCGAACAATCTACTCCTTTGTTTAGATTTTTAACAATGGTATCTACTTTGCTGTTAAAGAGAGTGTTGTTGATAATTAGGTAGTATGGAGTTGACAAGTATCGTTGATACTGATACGAAGTAGAAAATATCTTACCAGATTACGCTGTGCTTCCCATAAACTTTGTATTGAAGAGGGCAGATACAAAAATATTACAAGAGAGCAGAGAATGTGTACTAAATGTTTTATGAACGTTCTTAAAATGAATATCACTTTCTCTTGGTCTGTCCAAGGTACGATGTATTAAGAACACAATACTTACCAAGATACTATTTAAGGTGGTCCGACTCTAAAAAAGTTAGTACAGCTAATGAGCAGTAAAAATGTTAATCTATTAATAAGATTGTCAAAATTTAATCATCAAGCCTGGATAAGAAATGAAAATACTGATAACAACAATTAATTGTTTATTTTTAAAGATAAACTGTAGAGACTTCATGTTAACAGAGCCTGTTTATTTTAATGACAATGTCTCAAAATTATGCGTTGATACTTGTCAACATGTTTTTTTTAGCCACAAGGGCAATTAAAATGAACATTTTTACCTATACTAGTACTGTGAAATGTTCAAGTACACCTTTTGTACACCTAATGCTGAATTGTGACGCATTCATAAATATGACTTGGTGCAATATCTTTATATTGTTATAAACAAAAGTATACGTATGTAACATAACATAACAGCACTGAAAATGCATTTCTAAGTTACGTGTAAGTACATTTGCATGGTAAATTGTGCAAATATATATAAAAGCATTACTAATTATATGAACAAACAAAAAAAGTAACATACCACATCTATTCTATCGAGAAAATATAATCTTGCTGTATAAAAGGTTTAATCTCTTGACAAGAAATCCATCTTTCACCAATGTTTGTAAACAAATCCACATGTTGTAATTGGTGATGCATACCTTTCACACGCCGGTGAATTTCCTTTTATATGCTTGTATAATTATTCTACTATACTATGTACATAACCATGTTATTCATACTTTTCTATAATATAAATTGTTGTTGTTGTATATCCTGCAATTTATGATTATGTATTAACACGTTTTGTACACCGCCATCCACAATGTCCGTAGACTTGGCAATGACCTTTATGGCTTGTGTCGTGTCAATAAACGTTTTGACTTTTGACTTGACTTGTTGATAATCTTGCTGTATAAAAGGTTTAATCTCTTGACAAGAAATCCATCTTTCACCAATGTTTGTAAACAAATCCACATGTTGTAATTGGTGATGCATACCTTTCACACGCCGGTGAATTTCCTTTTATATGCTTGTATAATTATTCTACTATACTATGTACATAACCATGTTATTCATACTTTTCTATAATATAAATTGTTGTTGTTGTATATCCTGCAATTTATGATTATGTATTAACACGTTTTGTACACCGCCATCCACAATGTCCGTAGACTTGGCAATGACCTTTATGGCTTGTGTCGTGTCAATAAACGTTTTGACTTTTGACTTGACTTGTTGATAATGAGGTAGTCTGGAGTTAACAAGTATCGTTGATAATAAGTTAGTCTGGAGTTGACAATGATCGTTGATAATTGAGTAGTCTGGAGTTGACAAGTATCATTGATAATTGAGTAGTCGGGAGTTGACAAGTATCGTTGATAATGAGGTATTCTGGAGTTGACAAGTATCGTTGATAATGAGGTATTCTGGAGTTGACAAGTATCACTGATAATGAGGTAGTCTGGAGTTGACAAGTATCGTTGATAATGAGGTATTCTGGAGTTGACAAGTATCGTTGATAATGAGGTATTCTGGAGTTGACAAGTATCGTTGATAATGAGGTATTCTGGAGTTGACAAGTATCGTTGATAATGAGGTATTCTGGAGTTGACAAGTATCGATGATAATGGGGAAGTCTGGAGTTGACAAGTATTGTTTATAATGAGATAGTCTGGACTGACAAGTATCGTTGATAATGGGGTAGTCCGGAGTTGACAAGTATCACTGGTAATGAGGTAGTCGGGAGTTGACAAGTATCACTGGTAATGAGGTAGTCTGGAGTTGACAAGTATCGATGATAATGGGGTAGTCTGGAGTTGACAAGTATCACTGCTAATGAGGTAGTCTGGAGTTGACAAGTTTCGTTGATAATGGGGTATTCTGGAGTTGACAAGTATCACTGCTAATGAGGTAGTCTGGAGTTGACAAGTATCGTTGATAATGAGGTATTCTGGAGTTGACAAGTATCGTTGATAATGAGGTATTCTGGAGTTGACAAGTATCGATGATAATGGGGAAGTCTGGAGTTGACAAGTATTGTTTATAATGAGGTATTCTGGAGTTGACAAGTATCGTTGATAATGAGGTATTCTGGAGTTGACAAGTATCGATGATAATGAGGTAGTCGGGAGTTGACAAGTATCACTGGTAATGAGGTAGTCGGGAGTTGACAAGTATCACTGGTAATGAGGTAGTCTGGAGTTGACAAGTATCGATGATAATGAGGTAGTCGGGAGTTGACAAGTATCACTGGTAATGAGGTAGTCTGGAGTTGACAAGTATCGATGATAATGGGGTAGTCTGGAGTTGACAAGTATCACTGATAATGAGGTAGTCTGGAGTTGACAAGTATCGTTGATAATTGAGTAGTCTGGACATGACAAGTATCACTGATAATGAGGTAGTCTGGAGTTGACAAGTATCGTTTATAATGAGGTAGTCTAGAGTTGACAAGTATCGATGATTATGAAGTAGTCTAGAGTTGACAAGTATCGTTGACAATGGTTTAGTCTGGAGTTGACAAGGATCGTTGATAATGAGGTAGTCTGGAAATGACAAGTATCGATGATAATGAGGTAGTCTGGAATTGACAAGTATCGTTGACAATGGTTTAGTCTGGAGTTGACAAGGATCGTTGATAATGAGGTAGTCTGGAATTGACAAGGATCGTTGATCATTCAGACGCCCTTTCATACGTTGTGTGAATGCGACTGTAAGTAGAATAACCTTAAAATTAATGTCTCCTTAAGGCATTAGGCGGATAGGCTTAAAAAGCATGTAAAATAGAATTTCATTGAAATTATCTCACAAACTTAACAATTCCATTCCAATTAATAATTTTGTTATTCATTGGATTATATTAAAGTATGATTAATATCTTATTTTGACCTTGGCTCTTTGCCTGTTGACCTCGCTTTTTGTTCTATTAATTAAGGGGTATAATATTAATATTGGAAGGGGCTTACTAATTTAGCATTCTATGTATTATTTTTGAATGAACCGTTTTACAGAAGCAGACAATATTTCATATCCTTCTTCGATTAATGGTTACCTTGCTGAACTCGTAATGGAGCAGTTATGCGCCATTGTTCTTACGATAAAATTGTCATGTGTTTCACACCAAATAATTAGTTTGTCTCTGTGTTAATATTGTAAGAGGGAGGAAATGAAAGCAGTGTTTTACAAGAAATCTGTGATTTCTCATTCAGAATAATATTAATCCCTTTCGTCTTAGTGTCAAACTATCCCCTTGTATTTCTATCACGCAAAGAGCAAATTATGAAAGTCAGCTAAAAATCAAACTTAAAGTACATCTATCAGATTTATACGAAAGAAAACATAATACCTCTAGTAAAACCTGTCCGAATGACCTTAATGCACCGGTTAGGGGAACGACGACAATAAAACATCATCGAACATGTCTGTCACCTATTGAATACTTAAATCATTTTTACCTTTGACTAACTTTATTTGATTCATATATGATATAGTTTCAACATTAAAAGAAAGGCGTAAAAAACTTCTATAACAATCTTTTTTTTCAACGCTTTTATTTATTTTCTACGTAACAGTAAAAAGACGAGAGAATCATAAATCTTACTTAGGGTCGTTTGTTAGAATAGAACAAATGAAAAATCTTCATTTGAGAACGTATCATGAAAATCAGACCCTAGTACTCTTAAATCACTGCACAAAACCACTCCATCCAATTAGGACAACCAAATAAGCTAGACAGATAATGACACGTTAACACCATTTTTACAGCTTTTGTTCGTGAATGACAAGTCAAGCGCGCTTGCGACATATGCCGGATTGTTGCTAATTTGAAATGGCAGTTTAGGGTGACAGCCACTAAGGAATCTCTATTATTTACTAATTCCAAGTAAAATTATTTGGTAAAACGACAATAAACGTAGCCCACCCAGTCCTGATAAAACTCTCAGCCATGAAATTGAACTACAAGAACAAACCTTATTTTCCGCACGAGTAATCAATTTTTGTATGCATATTTTAAACTTAAATGACTGAGTACGGCGAGACAAACAGCGTGAAATAAATTGTATCTACCTACAATAATGCTATTTAAGGTACATCTGGTCCAAGAAGGCAGCTTGATCTAACATAAGCATATAGTAATATTTTAAAAACATAACGAAATGTTTAGATACAATATAATTGTCATGTTCACAAAGTTCAGAACCTCTCAACTTTTAAAGTCCTACAGATCTTATAAACGCATTTTTGCAATCTCACTGCGAAGCATAGTCTCTGAATTTAAACCAATTGTAATAGAATAAATAAGAGATAATGATAAAACTTTTACATTGCATGTGTAGAAAATCGAGGCGGTAAAAAAATAATTGTGAAAGTATACGATACGTCGGCAATTGCAATGTACATATTTTCTGCCCTTGTCCGTTTAAGCAGATAAGTTGGGGTAAATATTATTAAGACAGTTTTAATTTATAATTTATAATTTGTAATCTTACTATTAATGGATGCCTACAAAAAGAAAAGTAATAAAAACAACGACAATAATAAAAAATACATGTAACAGTAATGTACATGTTTAATGATTTTACCAGTTATGCAATATAGTATGCAATATCAACAGGCACGATTACATAAAACATTATCCTTGAATGATTCTATCAGGTTAAAGGAAATTAACTAAATTACTATTTCAAATAAAAGGTGTGGTAACCGAAAACAATCAAAGAACTGACAGAAAAATATTAAATGTTGAAACAAGCAATAATTTTTGTATACATGTCCATACTAACAATACTGATAAGCCTATAAGAGGAAGACACATGCATACTGATTTCGATGCTAAAGACTTATTGGATTGTAATATACTGAACTATAAACGAGACAAAATACTTATCCTCATTATGATGTGATATAATACAAAATCACTATGAGAATTCCTACATCCATCCCTCCATCCAACAAAAATATATATATACAAATATATACAAATATACAACATGTTTTCTAAAAGAACACCGCATAAAATGAATAAGCCATATTTGCCGTTGTTGATTTTAATTTTCGTTAAAAGGGAAGTATTTATGATAAAAATAATTTTACACCAATCTCTGGAGATAAACGGCTCACAGATCTAACTTTATACATATGGACATAAATATACTGGTAAAACTTTATTACATTCTTTACATTCACACGTAACTCTAACTTTCATTGGTGTCATTTGAGGATTTCTTTAGAATAATGGTTATTTTTTAGAAAAATAAGGAATATTGTTTGAGGCAGCTTTTGTTGCTATTGTCAATTAGAAAACAGAAGATTTTTTTTAAATATTTGTAACGTCATAATAATTCGTTCAATCAAACATGAGACACAAAGATTTCTTTCTTTTGCTTTATGCAAAACCAAATAAATAGAACTTCGTTATGAAGGATCTTACATTTTAGAGCTTAATCATGGGCACCGAATATTGTATCCTTGAATACGATATACAATGTAATAATATATTTTAACAAGAAAAACTAGTTGTTTTTAATCAAGCACCATATTTCAACACACTTTTTATTCATTAACATGAACCATGCCAAATACGTAAAAGTTATTATTCTTTTAACATAAATGTTTAAAGTACAAAATGTGTTCTGTCTTTTTTCATACGATGTTCTTAAGTGTTTACCATGTCGAAAGTTATTTTGATGCTAATATGAAAAAAACAACAAAAGAATATAAACGTCATCCTAATGAAATAATCGTGGCTGCACAATGCTTCACATATAATGGTTAATTAGAATAATGAGACAAAAGAGAGCATCTATCATGCTGTTGACAACGTGATTTTAGTAAACGTGCTTTAATTTGGAAAAAACGACAAGCAAAGATATTTGGACACAAATAAACTGTTCTATGTTGCGTCCAATATAAAAAGAATCTACCCAAAAGTCACGAAATATCATGACAATCACATAAATAATTCTTAAGTGTTTCATATCCTCCATTACAACGGATAAAAATCTATGTTTTCAGATAAAGTTTATTCAGGATCATTCTTGTTTTAACTGTTTTGTTCCGATTACAGTTTTACAGGAAATACGTATGGCATTCTAGTACCAGTTATCTAGTTCTTTGAGTATTAGTTTACTATGTTACGTTTTCCTCCAGGTATGTCTCCTTTTGTAGAGACTACTAGCTCAAAGGGTTGCTACTCAGACAGCAGACGGTATATAGTACTATGCTGCTTTCTCTCATTAAACTATTATGATTTTGTAAACTTAGCACTTCCATCATTAAGAATATTAAATAGAAATAAAATTAATTCAAAAAAGTATGATGAATCAAACGCATACAAATATAAAATAATAAATAATATAGTACAATAGTCTCAGAAAATAATTTGTTAAACAATTGAGAAATGACGGATTCATAACGGTGTGTTGCTTCCAATGATACGATCACTCGAAAGCTGGATACCAAAAATGAACTTCTAAGTAGATACCAAGATCAAACATATTACGGATAGCAAAACATCGGTTGTCCGGGAAATGACATCCGCCCCGCCCCTCCACGCTAGGGACAGGCACCGTATTAAATAAAATAAACGTACAGCACTTTTTAGCCGCAAAAACTATTTTTTAAATATAGGTAATTCATTGGAACAAATGACATCACTAACATCAGATTATACAAATTGTTTTATTAAACATACGCAATACTTTCTACATGATTTAAACTTAAATTAAGTCTAAGATAATGATTATAAATCCTACTCGATGTGACAAAAATACACTGAGTTTGAAATTAAGTCGCAATTGTTTATTTCGTCAACACTAGACCCGGTGGTCTAAATCTAAACATTTTGAATGCGTGAGGTAACTTTAGACTGGGATGCTAATACTGAAATGAAACGTCATATCTGTCGTACAAAACCTGGCACATAGCGAGCCGCAAATATTTCGGCCTAGTAAATAAGGCACGGTCAGCTTAGCGCTCGTTCTAATAACAGTTGTTCGCTTTCCACTAGTCACTGAATGATATTCCTGCACGACATTGTCCATTCATAAATCTGCATTTCCTGTATATCTGCATTACACAATATAATCACTTGAACACATGGACACAATTGACGAGTCTAGTCTCCTTCGATATACATATTTGCTTTTGTACGCGCATTAATTTTAGCGCGGAATTTATTGACCGCGAGTTGTCAAGGTCAGGCAGTGTCAATCTTTTGTCTCCTAATATTCAGTTTTCTCATAACTCTGGAGAGAAAATAACGGGAACCACCGGATGTCTTTTGATGCTACCAGATTTAGGCGTAATTGACTCATGTTACTTTGACACAATAATACCACACCTCAGTCAACGTAGGAGTAAGGTCAATGATACGGAAGGCCTCATCTGAGAGTCGCTGAGAAACAGATTCCCCGTGGGGAGAGTTTTGAAAATAACCACCCACGGAGATTATAGATAGGAGGTTACTTTTTTATTATCTACAAAAAATGGATCATTTCACTGCCTCAGACAAACATTAAACATATTTCTAAGGTCATCCATCATTTAAGAAGTTAGTTATTTTGATTGTTTGTACCTTTATTACTCCTAGAATGTTTTAATGCATTAAAGCAACAATGGTGACAAATCATGTGTAATTTGTGTAACCGCACTTATTCACTAGCACGTGGTACTGCAGTAGCGCTTTTTTCTTCCGAAAAAAACTGTACCAAAAATGAAATAATTAATAGAGACCTTGCTCAATTTGTTTGCTGTTGATAACAAAGGTGTGCATTTAATATCATTTTAAATTCATCTCTATTTTTTGCTAGTGTATTAACGCTAAATGAACTCACTTTTAGTGAGAAAAAAAACTTAAGAGAGACAAATAGCAAAAAAGTCAAACCACCACGCCCACTGTGTTTCTTGCACATTACGAGAAAATATCTGTGTAAAATCATTAAATGGGTGATTGATTTAGGCAAAACACATTTTAAATCAACAATTTAAGTTCTATTGTAAACAGATACACATTCAGAAGTCAGTTTTATTCAGATCTGTAATAGATATTTGTGAAACATAAAGGTATTGTGCAAAATGGTGACAGAAAATCTTTTTTTACAGGTTTGTTGTTGTTGTTGTTTTGTTAAGAAAAACATGGAATATGACAATTTTAAAGCTAATATTTCAAAACCTAAACGGTGAAAGTCTGTAATTATTTGTTATGTGATTGGTATATGTATATAGCAAATTTTGATATGCATTTTATAATTATACTGGTATAATTAAAATATTTAGAAACTCTGAAAGTTTGTGTATGTTTCTGTGTCAAGGAAATTTTCCGAGGGGGTACAGATGCCTTTTTCAGTGTAAAATCATCAAATGTTTGTACTTGAACAATATAAATACGTCTTTTTAATGTTTAGGGTTATGCTTATAAAGTTACACCACTGATGCTAAAATATATTATAGTTTTGAACCCCCAAATTAGACTTTTTAGCAATAACCACTTGTAAAAAATGGTCCTGGGACAAGGCGAGGAGTCACCCTATTCAAATGTGATTTTTTCCAAAACATGACGGTAAAATTCTTTCATATTTCATTTTTATATCTGATATATGATATTTATCACTATGGACATGCTTAGCTTAGCATTCTTAATAGCTTCTTTTAAGGCCCCTCTTACCTTAAAAGCGAATTCTCTAAGCATGTGTTTTTTTACTGTATAAACACTTAAATATATAATTAATATGATTATTTATTTGTGCCAACGTTTTCTTTCCTGCAATTAGGTATCCGTAACTAATTAAATAAAATAAAATACATTGCCAAATTTAAAATGCAATGTACATTCTACGAAGAACGTTTTTCGCCAATTAAGCGCCAATTAATTAACAAAGCACATCATTTATGTTTTCTAGATAACATCAGATCCGACAACAAAAAATAAAAACATTTGTTCAAACATTTATGGTCTACAACAGACAGTGATATTCTTACATCATAAACACCATTACTCTACTTTCATCACTACTATCCATACTAAAGAAATTCAAAGCAATTTATAAGGTTATTTAACCGTTTTATTCTAACTTATACCAAGCTTATACAAAACTTATATTAAAATTAAAATGATGTAAACGCTTATTTAAGTTGTAAAACCCATTATCTAAATTCACAGTTTTGGACGGGCTAAAACTCGATATATAACTAAATGAAATAACATAAATGACATCTACGAAATCGCAATCTACGTTTACAAACGTTTTTCACCGTTATCTTTTAATTTGATTCATTATAACTCAAAGTGAAAGCTCAGTCAATAACAATGCGGTCACCATTACTATAATAACTTCATTATTTTTTTTATTTTATAACGTCATGTCTTTGACTGTTTGACCTCGAATATATTGTTTTATATTTTAGTATTTGGAACATCCCGCAGGAAGTGCAAGATAAGAGCTTTGTGAATAAGTTGAAGTACCCGACTAAACGTTCTTAGACGCACATATATTTGTCTCAGTGGCATAATATCTTGAACATAAAATACGTTAAAAGACTGAAGTGTTCAATTTGGAGAAAAAAAAGATGAAAAAAAGGAGCTGATTATCTTCAAGCTTTATAAATGCTATGGCCCCTTCCAATATAAAATATATTGATCTAAGCACTCTATCTTTTTCAAACACTTTTCAGATTGCATTACGTCATACCGGACATAAGGATATTAAAAGGAAGCTCAAATGTCTCAAGCTTAAATTATCACATGTTGTCGCTGGTACCAGTTCACGCATATAATGTATTATGCATTACCAATGTTAACTATGTCTATTGACTGAAAGAACTAGAAATTTTACATTATTTAACTTTTTACTAGATCTTGAGGTTACGTAAGAAATATTTTATTTTATTAACAAAATGGCAAGCAGTTTATTATTTACCTGACCGCAAACGCAATAAAACACAGATTTAATTATTATTGACGTTTTGCAAGAATTAAAAAGGATTTATTATGCATGCGTCATTATTGCTCCTAACAATAAACATGAGTAAAAGTAGAACATGTGATTTGTAAAATTGCGTTCAATTCACAGATATTGTTACTATGAGCAAAACAAAATGAATAAGTCTAGTAAATGCAAGCAAATGTTGCTGTAATAGGATTAAAAAACCTTTAAAATGCACAATACCATCTATGCACTTGCAATAATGTCTATCAATTAAAGTTCTTATAAAGTGTACTACCGATAGATTTATAAATGGCGATCCCATAAGAAAATCAGAAACTCCGTTGTGACTTTTTACACGGGCGCTTAATCTTCAAGATGTCATGAATATTTTTGAAATTTTGACAAAGCAAAGTCTTAAATAGCAAGATAATATAACACAATAAATTTGATAAGAGCACAATATATTACAGTCAAAAACCGATCCATGGCAGCACCTCTCAGATTTCCTTTCCCATGTGTATAATGTCTTTGTGTTTCTGTCACTTTTATATTAATTTGTATCCTCCCTTATCTAGAAGCAGTTCAAATTTAATTATTTGTGGGTATTCTAAAAACACTTTTCCATATTTACTATTTATTACGAATATTTTAGTAATTCAATAACACACTTGTAAAATCGAACTTACACTTACAAAATGTACAAATGTCCTAAACCTAAAATCAAAAGTTAAAGCAAAAAATTACAATAAATACGATTATACCTTTAAAAGAAAAAATCGTTATATGTCAACTTAAATTACCATTTAAAATGCTACATGTTAGAAATTAATGCACGTCATCTATATGTGGTTATATTTTTACTTTTTATATATTGACGATCACTCCAATACATTTACTGCTGGGTTGTTGTTTTTGAAAAATTATCCATCACATATTTTGTCTTACTTACTTTTACATTTGGCTTGCTTATAATTAAATTTGTGTTTGCCTTTTTAAATTTTGGTGTATGTTGCAATGCTCATACTGAGGACTTTGTCATATTTCCTTATTCTAAGAATACCGACACTTGACAGTTTATTATTGTTGTTATTGTTTTATTATTAAGCCTATTCGTTTTGTTGGCAACATCATCAACTCGGTCCGCAATGCCTTCACGCACCCCAGCTTACACCCGCATTGCTGTGTAATATTTAGATCTGAAGACGCTGGTGTATTTTACACAAATAGAGCCGTTTAATTTAAACTGATCTCTGGAAGTATAAAGTTAAAATTCTGGTACATTTACTTGTGTTAAACTAATTTCTTAACTTTGTGAGTTGCTGAGTAGCTTATACAAGGTGCAGTACATATGGCTAATTAACTTATTAAGCCGTAAGAGGCTCAGTAAGACCGGAAAATATACAAACTACATTTACGGAATACAGATTACAGATTACGCTGATTAGCCTAATAGGGACAACATAAGTTAGATAAAATGGCGTGCGGATCGAGTGTTTCTTTGTTCTTACATTGACCTGTGTTTAGACCGCGTTTGCATTTATAATGAAAGAATACCCTGTTATTTTTATAGCTGATGCATGTTACAAACCTTCAGTACACATGATAAATAATAGGAAACGCTTGTATATGATTCATTTATCTCATCAAACAATGTTCGCTTTGATATACACTTAGCACATTTTTGCCGTATAAAACAGATATACTATTAGCATATTTAAGAAGCAATGTTTTACCATGTTGATTAATTCTAAATAGGTTTATGTAGTGCAAAACCAAAAATATATCGCTTTTTCGTGAAGCCATTGTATATTCGGAGTTAGAAATCAAAGATTTCAATCTATTTCTATTCTAAACGTTAAAAAACAGAACAAAAGGTGGAAAAACTACCAAATACGTCAAAACTGGCAACAATAAGAACATATTAAACTGTCAGTTTTAATAATACTCAAAAGATCATATCCATAAATAGGCAGTAAAGCTGCAACCCGATTGTAGTAACAATAATACCGGGATATGTGGTATAAACTATGAACAATAAACAATATAATCTATCAATACAAAATAATTTCTCATGTAAGAATCTGAAAGATAAAAGTTTTTATAAATACATTTAAATGGGTGGGTTTCAATAAACGCGTTAGCATTGAAGAAATTGTATTTTATGTTTACAATTAGAAGAAGAACATGTCCTGGGGGCAGTTAGGTAAACAAAATCCTGCTCATGACGAACTTGTATCAGTTTGGAAGAATAACTCAATTAACTCTTGAAATTATCTCGTCTAAGTTAACAAGCCATTGAAACTAAATGCAGAATAGCGAGACGATTTATTTTTTGAGAACCTAAAGTAATAATATAATGGACCGATGATTTATCTTCTAATTACATGTTTAATAATAAAGACATAATAATAGCATGAAGGTGGGGCCACAATTTGGAGAGTGACTTTTAAAAAGTATTACTTAAATGATACTTTTTTTCTGGTGCAGGTGCTGTTAGTTGTCTCACTGTGATTGGATTTCTTTTACTTACACAGTCTGTCTTTACTTTGGGAAAGTTCGTTATCTGTTGATTTTTCGTTATATGTGTCTTAAATCTAGTTTCCTTGTTTCTGGCAGATTTACATTAGCGTCACATTTAAATTTTGATTGAGTTCCTTCCATATTTTCATATCTAGGTCACCATATTCGTATAGTTTTAAGCGTATACTTGTCTAAATAAGATGTAACTGTAACCGGGTGATATGGAGGAATGTGTAAGGGATCCGGTTAATTCAGTCGGTTAAGCATTCGCCAGATTAGCGAAGTGTACCGGGTTCGAGTCCCAGACTTGCTGCACATTTATCTCCCTATTTTACATAGGTGACTAACGTAAATAACCCGTGGTTGTTGCCCGGGTTGAATGAAGCTGGGTAATAGGAAGAAAATGTTAAGAGGTTTGCTTAGTGTAGTCGGTAGAGCCTTGTTATCAAAGCATCCCGGGCTGGCTGCACATTTTCCTCACTATGTTACAAAACAACATCCTATGAATGTGATATCAATTAGAAAATAAGCAAATGCCCAAACAAGTCCAAAATATCAATTGGTATAAAGTGCTTTACTTTTATTGCACTGACGTTGCTTTCAGGAAGAAAAGGTGTGATTTTTAAGTATAGCGTATAATATGGCCGTAATAAAATTATAAGATGAGAAATCATAAGTCCTAACATAAGCCAATAAGCAATATTAAAATATGAAATATGTAAGCAAACTTGTGAGCATTTTATTGATCTTGAACACTTTGCGCCAATTAACAAAAAGCAAAATAGTTTACATTCAAAAACATTTTTATCTCCAATCTTTATGCAACATTTTTCACTAAAAAAACCTGATTCGGTTCAATCACGAGAAAATGTTGTCACAACGATAGTTATCTCGGTAATCTTTGGACAATTCCATGTTCCGTCGCCACATTTCATTGGATTTTTTTTTCTTTTGTGGGTGTGTGGGGCGGTGTGTTGGGTTCTTCACACGCAACTATCTGAAAATGTTCTTTGCCATTGCCTTCACATTCGACTGCTCAATTGAGGGCACTACAAGTCACTGCATTATTTCACAGATCATGCCATTGATCTGATCTCGGATGTATCAGTTCTAGGCTGTTATTTTCCCAGATTGATTGTGAATCTTGAATTATTTCAATTTTCAGGCTTCTAATTTACCTTCACATCACAAATTAACTGTTTTGGATTTTAAATTTGTCTTGTTAAATACATTGAAATTTTAAATGTTTCAGTACCATGACCTTATATGGTGAGTTAGGGTTAGTTAATAGCTAGGAGAGGGTAGTGTGGATGGGGGAGGTCAACCAGGCTGGGCACACCCTTAAGCTGCACTATTTTCTGAATAATGGTGGGGTTAGAGTAAGGCCGACCAGAGGCAGTGTAGTAAGCCAGTGTGTATCATTTGTCATTTGTTATTGTACGACCTCCCCTTTGTTATATCCCTACAGTTGCCACCACTACCGACGTTATCTCTCAGCAGGGTCTTATCGCTCTATAAATAAGGGAATAATTCCGAAATTTCATCATGAATGGAATTTTAAAATGTACTGTCCCTTTTTACTTGTCTTTTCAGGTTTTTGTATAAACATTCCGTCGACACAAACGGGATTTTAAACACTTTTTGCAATATTCCTTTCCGAACACAAAATGCTGCATTCATAGGAGTATTTTCTTCTTTAATGAATGCATTAAATCGGTCAAAAACAGCTTGACAATAGCAATGGATAGAACATCCACGAGAAATGGTTACTGCCGACGATTTCAAGGTAAACATATATTAAATAAATAATGTATGTAAACATGTACTCATATTTCATTAATAAAGCTAAACCTAACATATCTTTAGTAAACCTTCATGAATACATCCATCTCCATCCACAAAGAATGATTGCATCGGAAGTACTCTGGGTGTTTTTGTCAATGTTCAATTTATCTTGCGTGGTGCGTACCTACGTCCAGTATAATATTTTGGAACAATTACTGAAAAATGTTATATACTACTTATGTGCTATAAACTTATGATGTAAGAGTATGTGAGTATGCCATGAACATGTGTGCTATGTCAGTATTGGAGGTTGCAAAAAATGCGTTGAAATACTGTTAGTGAACAGAACCAGGAATTAAACCCTTTCATCGAGCTAAGCAGTCAGAAGAATTACCCTTACGCTACCGATGTACCTAGTTTTTCAACAAATCGAAATTGCTTTTGTGCTCATTAAACAGCTTTGCTAACACCCATTTTGATAACTTAGATACCTAACTTTGCAATATCACATCACGTATATGTAGATTGTTGTACAATATTATATGTTCTGTTCTATCATTTCATATTGTTCATCGACACTCTTTAGTCTAGTTTTCTCGTATGCCACAATAACGCCCCATAACCACTTTAACAACAAAATAATTGATTCTTCGTATGAATGATAGTTATAACCTAACTCTTTGTGATAGTTGATTCAATATGCTTAAGGTTTGATTCCCTAATCTATAATCGGAGGTCTTGGGAACGGAACTTGCGGTGGCTTTAAATTGTATGTGAAGCTACTTGACAAACGCGTTATTGCAAGGACGAGAAATAGAGTTGTATTTCCTGGTACTTATTCAAACACTGAAATACGTTGAGATGAAAGATACAATACTTGCTCAATATGTTTTTAAGGAAATGTTTCCTTACCGTTTGCCACATACTTCCATTGTTTGTATTATTTTGAAATCTTCCCAGACTGTCAAACTTTCCTTTTTTCACTACCTTTATGCCTTCATATAGTAGCTGTCATTTTAAATTCGTTTGTGATAATTGAGAACTAAGTGCTCTGGTATTAAAAGAGTGTTTTCTGACTGTCTGCTGATTATTTCACGAACCTGTGCCATAGTGACTGGCAGAATAACATTGTAAATTGTACCCATTGCATTTGAGTTTTACCTGACATAAGGTTTTCATAAGATTAAGTGTTGGGTTTCGCGTGTCTAGCATGTGACTTTTTGACAATTAATTAACTTAGCAAGTGTCAGCGTGTGCCGCCTTCTTATCACCATGGTTATTTAAAGGAGGACTACATCTAATTAATTTATCTAATACTTCAATTTCTGTTATGACAAATTTACGACATAGCACAACTTCTTATGCAATAGAATGTTTTATATTTTCACAATTGAGATACGATGGTAGCTTTAGTAAAGTCCTTTTAAATCACTGCTTGTATACATATAAAACAGAATCATATAGTAAAGATGAAATAAAGTATAAACAAAGGGCTGATATGATTATTACAGCAAACACTAAAATTTCAAGAAACTCAGTGAGAAAATAGGGAACATATGATTTTTTTCAAGACATTGAAACGATCAATCGGCAAAATGACCTACAGGGTTGCTTAAATTGTTTTTAGAACTCTAACCAAGCATTTTTAGCAGGGTTTCTCAAAGGCAAACAATAAAAAGAGACGAAAACGTATCAATTAAAAACAAAATATTTGACTATATCTCATTAAGAACATAGTAATGCTAATCAAACAAAAAGGTTGACAAAACACTGAAACGAGACATTACATAAAAAAGAGTAAACCCAACAGTAATGAGGGATCAATCAGTCGGCAAAATGATCTATATGTCAACAGACTTCGAACTTCGAACTTTGAACTTCGCATTTCCTGGTGGTTATAGCAAAAGTCAAATGGTTAAATAAAAACTTATCCATTTGAAAGAAACCAATTAGCGCGACGGCATGTCCTTAGAACGACGTATTGTAGACATAAAATGGAAAGTAGTGAATTGATTGGAAACAATAATTGCCACTTTTAGTTAGGTTATAAGACTAGTATTACTTCTATAAAAAGAACAACAAGAAAAACTTCATTGTGAAAATAATATTTTACTTAAATGAAGTCACAACAAAGCACAAAATATGGAGGAATGTTATAAGCTGTAGTAGCCTGTTCATAGTCAAATTGAATTAAAGAATTTAGTCCAAGTTACGTCCCAAGATATTATAAGTAACAAGGCTGACATGACGATTTAAATGACAACAGAATACATGCCTGGTAAAACTTTTGTACGACCATCACACAGCAAAGGCAAGATTGTGGTATTCTTTATACGAAAAAGGATATTGCCATATTAATATATATTTAAAAATTAAAATATTAACACAGATTTAAACTTGCCAGTCAAAAATAAAAGTGATAGAAACTCTAAGACAAGTCACTTAAATGAACAAACCATACTTTAACAAACCATACTTTAAGTCATTATATTCTGCGGTTGCACGTAAAGTTTACTTAAGATAGATGCAAAGGAAAACAGGATAAAGACTTAATAGTATTGTTTTTCTTGTTCGTTTACTATTAATCCTCATAAGGTAATATAAAACACAATACAAAATGTATAAAATTCAGTTTGTTGTAGACGAAAATGCCATTTATCAAGGACAACCGTTATTGGACAAGTCGCTGTAGCTTTGTACAGGTGAAAAAACAGATCGTGCTGTTTTTATTTTTATCGCCCTTCACTTTTTGCAGCATCTGCTATAAATACCCAGTAGTATTGTGAAATATTCTCCATTTCTCAATGACGGAAATTAAACAAAAATTTTAGTGTCGTATACTAAATAAAAAGTGTTTCTATGGATGAACATGATCCCAATGGTAGATTTTATTTAGCAAGCCTCCATAAAACTTTTCCTTTTTTAGATTAATTTGTGTAGAAATAGTCAAATGTGTTGCATGTCAAGCTGACGTAAGGTGGTGTTTAGAACCATCATCATCATCATCATCATCATCATCATCATCATCATCATCATCATCATCATCATCATCATCATCATCATCATCTCCATCCTCATCACCATCATTGTTTGTATCCAGCATCGTAAAAACTTGCTTACACGTTCAATAAAAATTATATGATTTGCTTTTACAAAAAGGTAATACATAAGAATACATAGGAATCCTGTTTCTGTCAACCTTTGTTTGAATGAGGTTTAAGCGGAATCACAAACGACAAACATCGCGAATATTACTTAAAAGAGGATAAGTAACATTTTATTATCATAAACAAGAAATGAAATAATTTTGTCAATTAATGGCTAGTTCAACGAAAGTTATTTTATCTTCAAAGGAACCATTTGTCCAGGATACCTACTTAACAAGTTCACCCTAAAGACACACACTTAACAGTTTTATCTTTGACTTATGCGGAGTGGTTAAATAGTTAAATTAGTCAAGACCTCTGCTATTGTAAACTATTGCTTTTAAATGCTCGCGTGTTAAAACTGGCGTGCGCATTGTTTTGTTAAGACATATTATATAAATGCCCGTCCTAAAATTTAGATAATCTGAAAGGAGGGGTTTATTGTTGTTTTTTGTCTTAAAGTACATCCATTTTATATAATTTAAACTGAACATACCCATTAGACTGCATTAATAGGGAAGGTGTTAGTTAAAGAAGTTTCCAAACTTCGCAAGAGAGATATTAAAATAAAATAATTAAACTATATAAATAATTAGATTACTGTGTCGCAGAGGTTTAAATTGCCTTTTGGAAAGATGCACATATATATATATATTTTTATATTTAATATTAAGTTTGATAAATGTTGATCTCATTCTAATGATTGTCTTTGATTCTATACACAACCCAAAATATCACCGAGTAAAGCAGGGCAGAGTTAAAGGCTTTATCCTGTTCCAACTCTGGAAGTTCCTTCTATTAAGAATTGTATGTTGATCGTAAATGTCATAAAAATAAAGTCAAACACACTTCACAACATACATATAAAATACAAGCAGTTGTACAATGAATCGTTCTAGCTTGACAACACTATCAGGGCATAGTGCATAATGTCATGTCGACACTGTCAATGTGCTTTGGCAATCAAAGTATCACTATATTTGCTTTCAGAGCCATATGTCTGAACTACCATCGGACATTGAATACACCAAAAACAAACTATAAAAAAATATTTATTTGTGAAAGGTTACACTTCAACAAAGCATCAATTAAAGTTTGACTTAACACAAGGCGTAAGTATAAACTTTCAAAACGCAATATTGCCAAGAAACACAAAGTACATACTAAATACGAGTACCACAAATTATCCAGATAACACACACAGATACTTGCACGATCCTGTATGAACAAAAATGTATTTTGTATCTAAAGGATGGTTCTTTCGTGTTATGAACTTGCAGTGAAGCATTAAATATATCAACAAAATGTTTATTTAAAAGTCAAGAGGAAATCAATGAGTCCAATATTGGCCCTAGCTGACAGGATTTATAATGAACAACCGATTCATCAAAGTTTCAAATGGCTTACCACTTGCGTCACACAGACTAGCAAACATACGCGAGTGGCATACAATGGCAATTTATTTGACGAACGAAAAGAAACGAGAAGAGAGCTAAAAGAATTGAGAAACACTTATAAACAGAAACATAAATAAGCTTGATTGGCACGTGTTTGTCCATATTTCTTTCTTCGTCCACAATTATTAGATCTGCAAAACGAGACAGCATATAAATACTAATATTAGCATGTTGAAAGAGGTATCGGCATGACCTAAAAGCACTCAAGACAGTTATTTAAAGTGAAACAAAGTGACAATTATTGATTAAATCAGGTAAGATAACATTTTTTTTAAGGGACGGATTCATTTAATTTAAGACTAAGACTACAAAACAAATCAAGTTTGTCTGCCTATGCCCTTCTTGACAAATATGTATATATCTTAAGGCAACAATCCTTTCATTTTAAGAAAACACAAGTATTGAGATTTTATGACATGTTGTTTTCAATAAGGTTGAAATGACTTTTAAAAGCATTAACCGTTTTTCTAGGGGGAAAACTTGTTAATCAAGAGCATACAAAATACATGAGTCAGATTTCTAAATGGATTTTTAGTCGCCACTTTGTCCGTCCGTCTGTTCCTCCCTCCATCCGCCCATCGCATTTTTGTCCACGTTATATTTTAGCAACCCTGGCTTAAATTCAGTGAAACATTATGGAGAGCTTCAGAATGTGCATATTGTCAACACTTTCCGTAACGACAATTTTACGGAGTTATTGCCCTTCCTAATTTCTGTATAATGTCATATAGGACCATTCGAGACGAGACATAACACACAAAAAGATAAACCATCAGTTAACGCCTTGGAACGGTCACTTAACAAACGTGAAAGTGTCCTTGGAGATATTTGATAAAACAAACGCCCAGGATCAGGATCACCGTTTCTGACTGCAGAATTGTACCCTGCGTTTACAAACTATATTTAGCAACTTTTATCAGTTAAATAAACGTGTCATTTTTAAATAGCTATATGGCATTGTTACAGAAACAATAAATCTTATAGCTAGTGCCGAAACCTTTCAAAGCAGATCTAGCAAGATAATGAGATAATAAACATTTAACTGATAAATTCAAAAAGCACATTATCAAAGATAAACATTTTGTATGGACCAAAAGGCAACATATTTGGAAGAAAAATCGAATGGATTTCCGGTTGAAATATTTACGAACAATTAAGGATTCGCCATGTCATTGACGCAATGATAAGAATTAAATACTCCAAATGATGGTTATTTAAATTACTTTTATTTTATTTTAACAATTTATTTACAGTCGAGAAAACTATTCATAAAACAAATTCAACTAAACCATGTTCCAATCTCTTTGGACAGGAAAAGCCGATAAGATAAAGAAAATTATTGTATCAAAACTATCAAATGGTTTAAGATTTAACGACACTGGACTTTTAAAATTCAACCATGCCACTATTCTTTGATAAAAACAACAGCCAGTGAAACGAAATTCTAGGCAAACTATCAAAATATAGTAGTCATCTTGTATTGACAAGTTTAAGTAACAATACACGAACAAGACAATTGTTGAAAATTCTGTAACAAGTGCTAACTAAATTCCCAAACTATGATGCAAACGAAAAGCCAAGGGCAACAATTAACATATGGAAAAATGTGATCTTCAATGTTTTGTGGAAATTATTTTGTCAAATTAATGTTTATGATAAGACGAATTAGCAATGCATTTATATTCGTATTGATAAATTTTGAAAACATCAGAGCGGCAAAATAGTCATTATAGCGACGTTCGTATCGTAGGGTATTTATTTTATGTACCTTCATTCATATTAAAATATATTGTTGCTTGTAATGCTGATAATTTTAAGCGAATACTATACCCAGTTTTTCTTAGTAAAGGGAATTATCTAACCCATTTACTTTTATCTTGCACTATATCTACGTTAATGCACAGGTCCTCTGCAGGCTGGCGAACGCTAAACAATTACACGATCATTGTTCCCAGAATTTGGATATATATTGACTATAATCAAATCACATTAATATTACGATCACTGTTTTAAAATAAAAGTTATCATAAAAGACATATTCCAAGAATGTTTGTCAACGAACTCCTCCAAAATATGCCGAGCAGATATAAAACATACGACGATGCACAGATATTTTGGTCGGAGATCTGACGATTAACAAGTTTGTGACTCTTCCATTCGACAACAGATGCCTGATATTATTAATAAGAAGACCGTGAGAGAAAAAAAGGATTACGCTAACCAATAATCTCTCGTATACACGAAATAGATGTAATAAAATGGAAAAATAACCGCACTGTGTAAACAAACACTAAAACAGTATTTTTTCAACAGCTACGCATATCAATATATGAAAGTTATATTTGTATACATATGAATGTACATGTGAAAATTAATTTAATAATACAAATGTCTGGTTGATTAAAACATGAACACAACATTTAAAACGTAATTTGAATGTTTTCATCTAAATATTAATATTAAATAATGAATAACTTCATCGGTCTAAACTATATTGAAAGCCGGTGAGTCATAACTAAAGAAATCTAACAACACGGCCGATATCCAGCCAATCAAACTAGCGGTCGTTTTAACTTCAAAACAAATCAGCACTGGATATTATTCCATTGTACATTTAATTGACGTATTACATCGTGTTTTGCTTATTGTTTGTGTACCTGTAAAGCGACCACAAATACAATTAAAACTGTATAACTTTCACAGACTGCTTGATTTAGTTTCTCGATAACGGTTTCAAATAAATTGCGATTAAAATTTATACTGAATATATGGCTTGTCGACTGAATTAGGTTCTGATGATTTGTTAGCAAAGAGAAGCAAAACAATGCCTGGTTTGCGTATGATTCGAACCAGGGTCATTCTTGTTTGATGGTCTTATGCAGTGCCACATTGTCGTTGTATGTGTTAAGTGCCCATGCTTGTAGTTTTGTTTTTTATGTGCATTGCGACTGGTATCATATTTTCCAACATGTTACAACCGGACCATAGTTATGAATTGGACATGTTTCAAGAGCCGATATTGTTATTATATCACGTCTGTTGAAGATATGTGTCATTCAGACGCGCCTTTTAAACTAGGCAAACTAAAATTTATTGTTTGTAATAAGAATATATATGACAAAGTAGTATGAGCATTGCACCATATACACAATTTTGGAAAGACACAGGACCAAGGTATTCACATGCAAGCCAAATGTAAAATGTAAGAACTATTCTGTGATAAGTCATTTAACAAAAAGAGCAAAACCGGCTTTAATGGCAATATGGACCGACTGGGGTGCTTAAACCGGTTTTACAGAGCTCTAACCACACACTTCCTGATGGGTTTCTCAAATTCAAGCAGTGAAAAGAAACCGGATCCATTTGAGTAAATGTCCAAGCGCTGAGGTTCGATAAGTTTTGACGAACGAACTGACGTCATTGAAAAAAATGTCCACATCTCATGTTTAGAAGAGAGATAGGTATTATTTTAGAAGACCTACAAAAAGGTTGATAGTAAAGCAATTTACTTTTGGAATCAAGAAAAGAAATGTAAGTTTTACCTAGAGGTGCCTCGATTTTCGACTTTCACTTCGGCATACGCTGCTCGACTGTCTTTTGCAACTGATTGGTTGTAATTCTTATGATGTAACATAAAGCTTGTTTGATATATGCTTGTCTTGTTTTGTTCGCTTCAAGGCTTGAGGTCTATATTTAGATTCAGTTAATTAAATAACAAAGTATGCATACAATAAACTAGAACAAAAATGACCCTTTCTTAGAAAGACTGTAACTACGCGTATTTTAGCAACGGGTTCACCTGTAACTAGGTCAGACAAACAATCGCCAAAAAGGCGTCACCCACATTAAAACGTATGTTATTATGTTATTTAGATGTGAATTATCGATTTTTCAGTTGGTCATTATGTATAGATCGATTTTACTAAAGTTATAGTGTTTTTAATTTAATAATTTAACTATTTATCAAAATCAATTGTTAATAAATTCTTATGTGTTATGGTTTTCAGTGCAAGTTTAGATACAGACATGCCAAATCATGTAAAACCAGAAAATATCATTGTCTTTATATCTTTTCGTTCTTTAAAGCATCGGTCGAATGGATTTCCGCTTGAAATATTTGATGTCTTTTTGTGTCAAGGGTCACACGTATATTGTTGTAGGAAATATTATAAAAGTTTATTGAAATTTGCAAATAGTTCTATAATGTTAAAGAAAAGAAAGAAACAGACATGTCGTTAGCAGGTTCAGTAAAATGACCATGTAGTTTGTTTTACAACAAAGAGTGAAAATTAATACATTTACTAGTGGCAATAGCATAGCCGATTGCGCCGCTGTCGATGTTCTAAAAGTAAATTGGCGTACAATAGGCCCATAAAACTGCTACTCCATATGCACTGATTTACAATGTGAATTATTTCAATTAGCGGCTACGTGCTCATCACTTGTCGGACAATATATATCTTGTTAAAGTTATCACAGAAGAACGGTGTGTGATCTATTTCGCTGCATATGTATATATCTTAACATGTTATGCGACAAACGCATGCGCATTGTATGTAATTTGTGTTTTCTGTTGTTGGTGTTTTTTCTTAAAAAGAATCATCCTATCTAAGCTCCGCTTGTTTCTATTTTTTTTCGCACGCAATTATTGTAACTCACACTTAAAGATTGTATTTAGCGTTTGTTCCAAAAACAACAATAATGCATTTATAATGTATGTCCAATAACTGTCTAGGTTTGGCTAGATATGATTTTTCGTCCAGAACCACTCCCTATATAAATATGATAAATGAAACTATTCCCAATAATCCTTATGTCAACACAACGACTGCACTTCGTCGTTATGATACGTACAAGTACAGACTAAATCATACGAAATGAATTAACAAACAATCATAAGTTACAAAAAGAAAGGCACTGTCAAACCAGTAATACGAAATGCACTCGCTAATTTTGAACAGTGAGAACAAAGTGGTCATAAAATATTAACAATTCTTATGCCAACACGCCCAACAATTCGTTTATCAGTTATTACAAAAAAATGAATAATCTTGCAAGATATGTCATGTTTGTGCATTCCTTGTACAAGAAGGCAATATAGCAAAGGAGAGTTAATCGGTCTCTGTACAGGGTTACCAAATGTTCTATAATATCTACTTACGTATAATGCCAAATCTGGTCACTCACAAAACAGTGATCACTGAAGTGAAAGATTGTCTCGAAACGCGAAGTAGCTTTCGCTTTTCTGATATTTGTTTGACCGCGACCACGAGCAGCAATCCATCCGGCTGTGTGTCTTGACCTGTCAGTATAATTTGAAGAATGTTTAATTGTAACACATTAAACAGCAACGTAACAGCAACAATTCTATTTCAACCGACAACTGAACTGATACAATTTACATTAAAATGAATAAACAAAGTATTAAGATGTTAATCATATGCTACTGTAATAAAGATATTTTTTAAATTCTTTGTTCTTTTCTACTTGAGCTATTTGGAAAACCTAACTCTTAAAATTTAAAACCAACTGGTTTAGCAAATAATAGCTGAAATAACAAATGCAATGCTACATAAGACTTAATCTGCCAAAACAGGCTAGGAAACTGACGGCAGCGCCAAGCCTCTGATCTTAACGTGTTGTGCATGCCCAATTCTGTTGCTTCTAACTCATTGTCAACCCAAATAGAATATGTATAATCTTTCACTTGTAAGTTCTGTGAGTTTAAAAATAGAATAAAAATTGTTGTTTTTAATATCTGGAGGAAGGGAAGTTGCCCTTAAGTACAAATAGTTCATATTCATACAGCATGTATATATAATGGAGACCGATGATGATTGATGAAAATCATTTTTAAAAGAAACCGCTTGACTTAAAAATGAATCTACAAACGTTCAAAGTAGTCATACATGAAGTAAGTAATCAAATTAAAGCCTAATATTAGACATATTTGTAATAAATTCAGAACTCGTCAGCACTGCTGTGGATAATCACATGTTACACTTTTACTTAAATATTTAATATCGGAACTTGTTCAATGACAGTCTATTTCTCTACCGACTGCGTCACAGTGACTTAGTATATTTGTGTAATGTTATTGTACATAGTGACGGCCCAGTGTTTGACCAGATTTCAACATAACCTTTTTTGTGATTTAGAAAGCCATAACCGCCGCTTATCAGTTGTCTTTCATAGAATGTCCGGCCAAAACAGGGTCATTTGTGGTCGATTTATATATATATATATATAAATTTGCTTAATGCTTGAATTACACCATTACACGAGGGAACGTATAGCTTTAAAACACATTGACTTCAACATGATAACTTTGAATTTTCTTAAACTTTCACACAACTCGAGTGTTATGTTCAGTTGATTTTAGCAACAACAATATTCAATATTTGAATAAAGATTAAATGGGTGAGCATGAAATAAAATGTATAATATGCATGTAGCAATTACGGGTTTAGGATTGCATATGTTTCATCCTCTACAAAACATACACAATGACCCAGAAGAACATCGCATATTTGTGTAACAAAACAAAACAACATGGATAAATGTGTCAAGAACATGTTTGATATTTCAGTAGAATCTAGACAGTAGAAACAATTGAAAAACTTTGATGATCTTAAAACAATGCATATCTACGAATAGAGAAATATATGCATACATGTCTATAATTCTATGTAAAGGCCATCGTTGCGTTGCCTTCTTATGAAAGTCTCTATACTGAGACAAATACTTCCTTAAGCTATTACATTACACCTATTAAAATGTTAATCTTTGTCAGGAGACATCATATTTCTAGAATCTAACCTGAGATTGTTGCTGGAGAAAGTATCAGCAATCACAGAAAATATTTAACCAAAGGCCCTTTTCATTGAAACACCAAGAACACGTAATCAGCTTTATAAAAGGAACAATTCAATTCCCCATTGGCACATTCTGTCCGCTAGCTCAGACCAACATAGCTTCCGCGAAGTAATAAATCCCCATTGTCAGTCTGATATTTCATCGTACTGAGGAAGTGTAATACGAGATAAGAACTTATCAATATTAACATTGCTGTTTGTGTGCATATTCGTTGTTGATGTGATGCTGTTATTTGTAGAAAAGCGTAAAAGGTCACGCTGTTGCAATTAACAATATTGTCAATGATATAAAATCTAGAGCATCTTTCTGTAAATTGTTTAATTTATTCAGACATCCTTTTAAAATTAAAATTTAAATAGTAAAAAAAAATTACCAGTGCATCCCATAATGTCATATCTGGCATACTTCATAAAACGCTGTTTCTTTTCTTTTATTTCTCGAAGTGCTGTATAGCCGTTTCTAGCCATATTATACATGGATCTAAAAAGACACGACAAGCCAACAAATAATAATTAATTCGAAGTAATCTGCTGTTATGTCATTCGCAGTTGTTTCATTAATTAATTCTTTTCAAGACAGTCGATAAGTTGCTACATTTGTAGCTAATTATATTCCGTTTAAATCAGTATTGTATCTGATCAATTTATGTTTAATTGCCTATTAGTTAAAAGAAACATACATGCTCCCATTATATACATAGTGACGTCACAAACTTTAAGTCACGTCTATACTATGACTCTTTACAACTAGCTGATCTGGGGAATTTGTGCATGTTGTAAAGTAGTTCCGATGAAGAATGAAATAGATAACATTAAAAAAAAACAATTTCAAATCCCATGTAAAGTGTTTACTGTACACACATTTAGGGACGTTTTGTGTAAAACGTTCTATATTTATAAATGTTTAAAAGTTATCCGTGCCCATTATCACTGCAGTCCTGTCGCAGAGATCATTAAAGGCTTTTGTTGCCAATAACTTGTTCGATGTCCGCTGACATCATTAAATATCTGTATTACATAAACTACTGTACAACATCAATAAAAATATACGTATTACATGAAGTTTAATTACATTACTTTGAAAATCATGAAATAAAAACCTTGTTACTATACGTTTAATATTTCGCAACGTTTTATGCCTAATTGTGCACACTTTTTATTATGATATCCCATAACTGTAAGTTGCTGTTTTTGTGTGTGTTGTTGCAGTTTTGCAGGCTATGTTTCTTTTCTCATAACCATGCATGGTACCATTACATACAAGTGCTAACGGCTATTTGTGTAGGGAAGAGTTTCATTGGATCCGGCATTATTGTTTTGAAGAAATCTCACATCGTTAGTAGAAAAGCTTAAAATTCTTTATTTCTCATTGTTCATAAAATATATATACAATGAAATTAACGAAAACAGCAATATAGGATTAGTGTTGAAGTCTAGTGATGCTGTTTATGTGATATTTCATGACCCTAGTGCCATTGTTAATTTTGCTTTTGCATTTCTTAACTTTTGCTCAGTTTACTTATGTTGGCATTTAATATCTGATAATATTGTCGAATAAGAAGTGTTCAATCAATGCGTATTTAGTGGGGGTTTTTAATAAGTGCAATGTAAAATATTACGCTTTGTGACAATAACACCATCTTGATGATGAAAGAATGATTGGCTATCATATTTTACATGCTTTGTTAGAGCTATGGAAAGCTATATAAAACGCTTGTTTTGCTTGGGTGCGTGTGAAGGATAAATACACACAGAGGCATGGTTGCGTGTGAAGGATAGAGGCACATAGAGGCATGGATGCGTGTGAAGGATAGAGGCACATAGAGGCACGGATTCTTGTGAAGGATAGAGGCACATAGAGGCATGGATGCGTGTGAAGGATAGAGGCACATCGAGGCATGGATGCATGTTAAGTATAGAGGCACATAGAGGCATGGGTGCGTATAAAGGATAGAGGCACATAGAGGCATGGTTGCGTGTGAAGGATAGAGGCACATAGAGGCATGGTTGCGTGTGGAGGATAGAGGACCTAGAGGCATGAGTGCTGGTGAAGGATAGAGGCACATAGAGACATGGGTGCGTGTGAAAGATGGATGCACATCGAGGCATGAGTGCTGGTGAAGGATAGAGGCACATAGAGGCATGGGTGCGTGTGAAGGATAGAAGTACATAAAGACACTAGTATATTGAAGGTAAGGTTGTAAATTTTATACACGGACATAATTTTGATAGCTTTGGCTTAAGCTTCATTAGAGATAGTGAATGGAGTATGCATTCTGTACCAAAATATTACTTTTATATATATCTTTGTAAAGAAATTTAGGGCAAGTTTATGTTAATATTACGCAGAATTAGGTTCTACATACTAAATACAATCTCAGTCAATTTAAATTGTCAGTGAGGGAGACTTTCACTTTGTTCCCCGACCTATCGCCCAATGTTTATTTAGCTTTTTTTCTCAAATTTCGAAATCACATTTCCAAATTATTATTTAAAACGTAGGGATACAAAGGAAGGATAATTGTGTAAAAAGAAATATGTTTCATTTATTCCAGAAAATGGTACATTATTAGAAAAAATGACAGAAACTTAGATGCTGAAAGTAGGGATTGATAATTTACTAGTTTTCAGAACTTCATAGTTAACTAAATTAACACAAAATTACAAAATGTAAACTGTTTTTTTAGACAAATAACATTGAATATGTTTAAATCAGTTAAATATTTTAGTTATTTTATTTTCTGAACTATTTCAGAAAAACCTATGGTTAAACTTTTACTAAAACACCATATACAAGCATCACAAAAACAAATAATAATGCAATAATAATAATGATATAAAACATATCGGAAAGGTTGCGTTAAACACTAGTTTTGGATTAAACAAGTATCATACCAGTGTCCAAAACCGACGCCGGATTACAGGTTAAATACGTTATTTTATTTGCAGTTTCGTGTTTATGTAACATGATTTTTTTTTAATAACAGCAACATCCCTATCCATTAAATGGCAATTACTAAGTTTTCTTTCTTTTTAAATCTCAGGCTTATCATGACATGAATTCAATACAACAAATTATAGTTCAGGATGGAAAAACAAATTATTTTCATAACAATCTCTATTAAAACGACATCAGTTATAAAATGGCGCCACATTTGCCAATACTGACTCGTCTGCCAAGCAAACATCCAGCTTCGACAAACATGCTTGTTGTTCTTTCCATGATACATTCGGCTTTCTGAGCCAAGAGAGATTGTTAACATTAAGCATCAACGTTTTGTGTTCAGGCTGTTTATATAGTGCGTTTCATTCATTAGCGATAAAAAGGTTTAATAAACATCTATCTAGATAGATAGATGTAGCATAATCATTATTAGTAAATGTGAGACACTCCTTCGATCATTCGAGGATAAAATCTATTAAGATTTGAACAAGCATTAGACAATTAAACAGACAGAAACGCCAGTAGAATGAAAAAGTATCAAAAATCATTAAGACGAGAAATGTCGGACATAGAGCAAACCTGACAACAATAATCTCCATGGAAACTGCCAGTCAACACTGTTTACGGGCCTCATTACGGGGCACAATGAGAAATTTAGGTAAAATATCCTTTCAAGTGAAACAATTAATAAAGGTGAATCAGAACGGAGTACCTAAAAGCAAACCTTGGTGTAAATACTACTGCATAAGTTTAATCGATATAACAGCTCGAGCGATGATTTATCTAGAAATTCGGAATGAGGTCATAAAACAAGAAAAAGAAGTAACCAATCATGGCTTTTTTGTTTAGGGTAATTGTAATAATGTTACTAGAAAAGCTGCGCGAAATACTAGATTGTTCTACGGTTCTATTAACAAGGGAATTAGAGAAATACTGGCACTGCGTCTATAAAGCTAATATCAAAATAGGGATGAGAGATCACATTGCTCCTTTTAAAATAAGCGCATACATATTAATCGCATCATTTGCAACATGTCAACACTCATTTTCTTACCGCAAATATATCATTTTCACATTTTATAATTATTATTGTACTAAAAACACTGTCAAACAACACAAAACTAAACTGAAAATAATAATTCAAGGTGCGGCTCTCAATCCAAGATTGGAAATAGGTCTGGACTTAATACTTAGAAACGTAGGCGATTCAATTTGTGTACAGTTATATAAGTATATAGTGTTTTAAACAGATTGCGATGAAAATGTTGTGGGTTTTTTTTTGTGAAATGGGAGGAGAGAATTGTTAAAATTTTCTAAATTTTAACCATTCAATTTCAAGTTTTATTTAAGGGGACATTAGTATAAAACAAGACAGCTTGTGTGCGACATTTTTACATTAATATATATAGGTGAATATAATATTAGGTGAATCAATAAAAATTGGAAAGATAAAAAAAATGGTGTTATTTTCAGCTTCATTATTAAGATGTGATAGAAAGCCCTTTAGAAATAGAATTAGCTTGACATGCTATGGACAATAAAGGTCTGCAAAAATAAATAGGTTAGACAATACATAATGGTGTCTGCCAATGTCAGGTCAGCTGATTTATCTTAAAATTATCTGGGCATTCTACTCCCGTTATATGTATATCACCAAGCAATGTTTTGAGCTGCAGATTATTTTAACTGTCTATTTAAATGTGTAAGTTAATACGGGCAACTAACTAGTTAAAAACTTAGAAGGTTCTTGTGTTATTTTCTATCTTGGTCCTTTTATATATTCATATCAATTACAGTTAAACCTTTGGTTAAGTTTCTAACAGTCTATGCGTCCTTATCCATATAACAGCAGGACAAGTGTTATATGTAGTACACTCAGTTTGGTGTAGTTTCAGGTTAACAATCAGTTTTTCTATATTGTTACGACCGCTTTCGCTATTTAATATTAATTTATAAAATGGCGCGTTTACTAAACGACGAAATGGAGTAACAGAAAGAACAAACCAGTAACAAACTAGTACAATAATGTTTTAATTTAATAAACAATTTAATCTATGGCGTAATAAAACAATAACAAATAAAGAATACAAAATTTCAGAAATCAAAATAAATGTTAGCTTACTGTTTGTCCCTTTAGGAGGTTTTCCTTTATTAGTCCACTGAATAATCCACATATAATAATCCTGAAGAGTTTTCGGTAGAATGTCCTCGTAGATAAGCACAGTTGAAATAATCCAAAGGTAGAACAATACAAGAATGTAAATGATATAATTCCAAATTCAACACTTAAATATTTATATCACTGTAGAATATAATAATTCCACTAAGTTCCAACACAGAAAGATTTAATATAGAAGCTGCAAGTATTTTCAAACTATATGTCCAAACTCTAAAGCAAACTTCCTTTAAATCTGCTAACACGCCCTTATATAGACCAAAAGAATTTCTAGAACATTCACGAAACCCAGAACATTCTCGAAACCCAATTAAAAATAAACAAATGAACTTTCTAGCATGGTCCCTTTTCTTCTAGCATTTACGCGAATGCTACGTCATCAAAACCACAACGGTAAACAAACCTTTACCTGACTAGCGTACCCTTAAACGCTGGGGTAATAGAGTACATAACAATATTATTTGCATTTCTTTCTTCAATATTGTTTTAAATACATAATTCTCGTACCTTGACATATTTTACCGGAACAAATGATTAAATAAATAAATACACATGTAATTATTTATGCAATATATTTTTTAAAACATAAACATTTCGAAAAAACGTATCTTTTCCTTTTATGTCATATGTCTTCATTGTCAGTTTAATACTGCTTCTTGTTTATTTGTTTATACCCTTGAATTTTTTAACCAATCAGGAAAAGTTCAATTTTTAAGTAACCACTTTGCAAAAAACAATGCTAGTACAGTGCATGAAACGTTTATGTCTCTGGCAAATGTCTTGTGTAGAATATTTGAAGAAGAACGGAAGTAAAATATCTCCAATGAAAAATGAACTAATATATTTATATAATTCAATAGAAAGCTGTTAAATTCATCAATTTGGAAATACCTTGCTTCAATACTTCTGTACTTTTGGTAGCAGTAATAGTACACAAATGATTTTATAGACCTTATTCTTAAAATAGTATTTTAATTAACAGCATTTTGCATTAGTTCCGTTAAGACAATTTTGCCTACCTTCAACAAATTGTACCATATTAATACATATGTGCAATATTGTTTGATTTTTTGTTTGAGAAGCGACATTTAAGACAAAAAGCAGCGATAGTAGTTTCAAACTTATAAAAATAACTGTCAGTGTATGTTAGACATGTCAAGGTCTTAAATACCTGCTTAGGCACCATTGTATGATATCTGTATGTGAATCTGTAATGCTGTATTCTGTTTATATTGTGTGGTGTCTCACATTGTTATTGTATTTAACCATTGACTCAATTTGTCTATACATTGATTTTATTATAAAATAATATTATAAAGAATTTTTCCTCTAACACCAAACTGTATAAATTTGCGCCATAGGATATCTCTAACTACGTTATCAAACGCTTTTCTGAAATCAATCATTGCAACATATAACTTCTTAATTCATTCAGTACAAAAATGTTATCAACTGTTCGTATTTTTGTCCTGAAACCCGCCTGCGCCTCGATATGCACACTGTAATCTTATGCCCACTTGACATAACTTTCTCTCCATTCATTCGGGAAGTAACCCGCATCTAACAATTGGTTAAAAAGCACACATAAATAATTGTTTAGGTGTTTAAAATCACCCTTTAAGACTTCGTTGATCATAAGGTCGGGTCCTGTTGATTTACCAGAATAAAGCTCTCTGCTGGCCTTATATAAGGTGTAATTGCGCTATCAAGTTCATTAAACATGACCTGTAGCTCGCCCATTAAGTGACGCTCATTGAAATGTATAGTATCTTCATCAGGCTGAAAAAATATAGAATCAGGATTGTTTACCGCCTTAAAGTATTCATAGAAATCAGACGAATACTAGCTTGTTTGTGATAATACTTCGGGAAGACAGTCCTTTTAATAAGACCCAATATTCCCTTGCGTTGTTATGTCTATATTCTTCAAGTTTTCTTGTTTTGTTTCTGTTGAAGTTATATGTCGTTTTTCTTATAAATTCTTTATAAATTGTTCGTGACTTAACCATTCTAATCCTATTGTCACCTGTTCTGTTTTTTCTGTATATATCAAGTGATGCATAAAATTGTGCTCTTTCGTCTTTGCAAGATAAATCAAACCATTCCTTTCTATTCTTTGTCAAAACTCGAAATGTTTGCTTGTATCTCTATCAGGGAAGACGATCCCCAGCATGCTATATGATAAATCTTCCATTTTTCTAACAACTCCTTTACTGCAGAAAGTGTTTACAAAATCATTTTTCTTGTCGTTATTCCATTTTACCTTAACAAAATTCGCATTTCCACTGTCAGGGGCTCTATCAAATATATTATTATTACACTCTATTTCGCCAAAAGAAAAATGTATAATACGGAGGTCAGATAGGATATTTGAATCATCTATATAAAATACTTTGAACTCTCTCAACAAATCATTTGTACACATTACATAATCAACTACACCAAAGTCATTATTTTTATGCATGTAAATTTACTAATGCCGCTATCCTCACAAACACTCCCATTTGTAAATTCTCATACCGCTTTCTTTACAAAAATCCAATAATTCCGAACACTACTGGTTATGAACCACATCACATGATGATCTTATGAAGTGAACGTCCCCGGAATAATCATTTGGAAAAATAGGATAATCGTGAGTGACATATTCTCCCCTTTCTGAAACTCTGGCCCAAATATTAAAAATTGATGCTCCTTTCCATTTGATTGATTAAAAAGCATCATATCTTGAGTTATCAAATCAAAATATTATAGTCAACATACGCCTCGCGGCTACTGCCGCTCGGTATATTATAGCATAAGCAAGTGAATGCATGCATACTCATTAAGCCCGAACAATGATCCCTTAAGTTTTATCCACCCTATACAGTCAGATACCGTTTTAACAAATATATCGTCAGAGCAATACTTATTTGAAGTATATAAAATAAGCCCACCGCTGTCTCTGTTGGCATTTTTATGCTTGTCTTTCCTATTAGGAATAATTGGTGTAAATCCCACCCTATTAAAGTTAAATAAAGCGTTTCCCCAAGTTTCGGTAAAAATCAATAAGTCGTGTTTTGGGAATAAATCGTCCATTTCTTGGGTATGTAGTTTGTTGTTATTATGTCCAACAAGTCCTTGGATGTTTACATAACAAAAGCGTAAGCTGTTACCACTTCTTGGTCTTATTGCATCCTATAGACGCACTGAGTCAGGTATGTTCAGAGGACAGTTTTGAGATGATGGCTGCGCTTCATTGGCAACTGAAGGTATATATGTACTCCTATCGCTTATAGATGTGTCATTGTATTTGTCTTCGGCATAAAATAAAGTTTTATCAGGATTTCACATTATGTTCACACACAAATTATGTTATAAGCCGAGTATCGAATTTAAGTTCAATACGTGAAAACAGTAGTAGACCCCATGTACTCGTTGCAATAAATATAACTCCTGACTAAAAGCACAAGTTTACATTATTCACTGGTTAAAACCGTGTTTGTTTTTTCAATTATTTACAAATACCTAGATGTCAAAAGATCACGTAACAACAAAATGGCTGACACTAAAGACAGTGCGAGTACGGTTTGTACTGACAATTCAGTAACAATGTTCACGTGACGTCCCCAGTACGCTTTGAAAAACCAGCGCAGAATTTAAAATTTAAAAATATTATTAAAAGACTACGTAGCATTAATGTGGAAACACCCTGAAAATAGTAATTTTAATAAAACAGATATATTTCTGTTGCTACTACATCTAATATAATCGCAATTACCCTTTTTAAACATGAAGAACATTTGGATTCTTGCCTCGTCATTTGTGTTCGAGATTTATATTAACTACACTTGGGCGCTTGCAGATAGAACAATGGTTGCATTTACATTTCCCGATAGCTTTGTGAAGACAGAAATGGCATTCTTTGGTTTTAACCTGCACGACCTACGACATCATATACGCATGAATGCATGTTCGTGCGTTAATAAACATGTGCATTTTATACCTTAGTCGGTTGAAGAGATAATACGATATGTGTATTACAATAAAACTTTATTCGGCTTTGTCCTTACCGTAAGTTAACTTTGAGGGTTTTGGTGTAGTAGTAGCTGAATTATGCATGTAGAAGTGTCAATACGAAAGATAAAACCTCATTATTAGAGCAATTATTTAATAAAAGGATGCGTATATGTAGTATTTTTTATTATAATTATGCCGATGTCGACAATCAGCAAAAAACAGAGTAAATGTATATACTTTTTTATAAAACAAATCTAATAATTGTAAAAATTAAACAACAAAATATACCATTTAACTTTTCCAATATTTTTCATAAATATTTATTCGTGTTATTTCGGCCACCTTTTCCAAGAAAATGATTTATTTTCGCGCTATTTTTTTCTACATCGTAAACGGATATTTTATCTTTTTCTGCAGTTTCTTAATGTCACGCTGACCTATCGCTGTTTCATAATGTAATATGTTGTACTGATGATAGTTAATTCTAGAACCGCTGTCATGATTCATTAAAATAGCACCACTTTTTGTGTCGCCTGACTAGGCGACATATAGGGATTATTTTGTCGGCGGCGGCGGCAGCGGCGACGGCGGCGACGTCTACGGCAGCGGCAGCGGCGACGGCGGCGACGTCTACGTCGGCGGCGTCGGCGGCGTCGGCGGCGACGGCGGCGTCCGGATTTCCTTGTCCGGGGCCTAACTTTGTCACCGTATGTCCAAATGACTCCAAACTTGGTATGCATGTTTCTGGCAATGACTCGAAGTGCAGCGAACAAGAACCGTAACTCTACCTTGTTCCGTTTTTGAATTATTCCCTCTTTGATTGATTTTTAAGTTCATTTCTTGTCCGGAGGGTAACTTTGTCACCCTAGGTCTAAATGACTCCAAATTTGGTATGCATGTTTCTGGCAATGACTCAAAGTGCATTGCACAAGAATGGTAACTCTACCTTCTTCCGTTTTTAGTTATTCTCCTTTGAGTTATATTTATAGAGCATTTCTTGTCCGGAGCATAACTCTGTCACCATAGGTCCAAATGACTCCAAACTTGGTATACATGTTTCTTGCAATGACTTGAAGTGCAGTGCACAAGAACCCTTGATTTTTAGAGCATTTATTGTCCGGTGCGTAATAATGTCACCATATGTTCAAATGACTAAATCCTTGGTACGCATGTTTCTGACAATGACTCGATGTGCAGCGCACAAGAACCGCAACTCTACCTTGTTCCGTTTTTTTGAATTATTCCCCTTTGATTTCTTTTTAGTGCATTTCTTGCGAAGGGCATTTCTTGTTGTGCATGTTTTTTTTGCAATGAGACAATTAAAAGGTTATTTTATAGGTGAATTTTGTGCAAATACATTGCTAATATCTGTACAACAAAAACTAATTAACATGTTTTATGTCGACTAACAAAATTTTCGTCAGGCGACACATCCGACTCGCGGAGTTTATCTTTGCTATTTCATTGAATACAAATGCGATTTTTAGTTTGCTGTTTTATTGCACAAAAGTTGACAGTGTATTAATTAATTAGCAATGAAAGTAATTAAGTAGTAGATTATGATTATTTTCATTGCTTTGATGCGTATTTAAAGACTATGAAACATTCAAACCCACATCTGGCTGAAAGTAAAATGTTTTATTTTATAGGTCAGAATTACATATTACAACAAAGCAAATAAGAATACATCCGATTATATATATATATTTCGGATGCTCAATTAATTTATTTATTTGAGGCTGTGTTTGGAAAAGGGCGTCTTAATGACAAACATTTAAAAATTGGGTTTTTATTCGTTATTCGTGAGTTATTTTCGTTATCGGGGACTTGAACCTCAGTCATAATATGTAAGTTTAACAGTTACATTTAGCATACTTTTGAATATATGGTCCTTTAAAGTAAACTACCTTCCGACGTTAAATTCACGATTCTGCACGATTTAGTGTTCAACTCATCCAGTATGTTATTTCATATTTTAATGTTATAAAGTAAAAAGAATTGAAATTGGTTCTTTGGTCTAGCAAAGAGAAACATATATATGTATACTGAAAACACATGATTAAAGTATACAAAGATTGTTGTTTGCTATTTCAGAAGTTAAAGTAGCTACAAAACATGTACATTATATCAGTTAAGCAGTCACATAGTCCCAAGGGGAGTGACTCCCATTCATCCCTGAAAAGGTTTTAGTGTTAAATTCTCTAGTGAGTTCATTTTTTTCGGAACAAGACATCCAACGCTTTGTGCAATTTACTGCATCAGAACCTTTTGTTTTATATGGCAAGGACACAAGTTTAACTGCACTATGTAAGTGGTTGTAGATCAGATTTTGAGGAAATAGAACATGCATTAAAACCCAGTATTTAGATATCGAGCTACTCCAGGATGATATGTGTTTTATAAATTACATTTTCTCTGTTCTGTGTAATTTAACATTGTTTTTTTTTTAAATTTGGGGTAAATCTCATAGAACCTTTGTTATTAGGTAATTAATATTTTCTTTTTCTTTTTCTTTTTTTAATTTTATTTACTTATTTATTTTTGGGGAAAATTGAGTTTTGTTCGCAAAAAGGTACAAATTGAATGTGATACATTAGAAAAGCTGATGCAATGGTTCAGTTATATAAAGATTAAACCTTTTACAGTCATAAGAAAATTTTATGGCATTTTAGGAGTGGTCTCATGCGAAGATAGTAAGAACTGCTGTCAAAGCTTTTCTGAAAATCTTTTTGTTAGATTTGATTTTCTCAAAACATTTTTTATAATGTATTGCAGTGAATTCCCGTTACAGCCTAATACTTTGCTTTTTTGTTATTGTCTGCTTCAATGATATGTTCTGTAATTGAAATCTGCAGTGAATTAAAATTCAAGATTGTTTTTATAGAAAACATTCACCAAGGTATTTTAACACGGCTATGAATTCATGCAGTTGGGTGCTACAATAATATAACTACTCCATAAAAGGTCATATTTCTAGAGCGCGACAAAAGTCGATTTATACTAGACATATGTGTCTATGAGAGTAAAAAATGACTGTCAAAGTCGTTAAAAAGGGAAGTTTGACTTGGTGGAAAGGTCAAAGGAAAAGAAATCATGCTGACAAAGGCATTCGCCGATTTTGATTAGTACTTTTAACTTAACCAAAACAAATTATGATTTCCGTTGAGAGAGGCCTGAATCAAAATCATATGAACAAAACAAATGGATAATTTAACTGCAAAATACTATGCTTTAAAGCTAGGTATGACTACTTTGAAGATACTTGTGGTGTGCTAGTAAATAGTCTATTTTTAAGGCGGCCGGTCAAGGGACTTTCAGAGGACATTTAGCTGTAAAGACAGATGATATAATTTTACTGATTTGCAGCAATATTGTCAATGTTAATGAAATTTAGTTATGATATTGCTCAGTTTGAAAATTGATTTATTTATTTCTACTTACCGTATTCACTCGTGTAATGGTCGCACCCGTGTAATGGCCGCACCCCTAAAATGACCGCAAAATTTGAAGAAAAAATCCTAATTCAATGTAATGGCCGCACCCCCAAAATGACCGCAAACACAGCTTATTATCCGTCAGTAAACAAACTTTCAACTTCAGTCTGCTAAATACACCGAGCTGTAATTTACTTGGCGTTTCTGTGTAGACTTGCCTCATTACACAGGTCAAGTGACTGACTCTGAGATAAGCTGTTGTCAAGGTGATATCGATCGGAGCAGTTTGACAGTGAGGGAGTGAACGATGTGTTTTTATAAGCAGCTGCCGATTACATTTCTCCATGCACTGTTCCCCGATATATCGTGTACTGTCATACCAGACATGGTGACGTAGATCAAAAAAAATTAATTTCATGCCGCCACGAGCTACAGGATAGCAGTGTGACTGAGACTAGATACATTCGCAACGTGTCAAAAATACAGTCACAGTTTACCAATTAACCCTTTTGTTGAGACAGATGACTGGTCGACGCTCCTGTTCATTTTCACCTCGTCAAGGAGATTGTCGCCTCGTATCAAAGCTGTCTTGTTTTATCGGCTATACTATGAAATCCTTTGATCTGCATGGTAGTGTGCACATGACAGCTGGGTGAAATTGTTTGAGGATGCAAACATTCAGAAATATGATACAAGAGATAAAACTAGGAGGTCATTTATAAATTATGGAATATGTTCACATTGGTTAGACAAGAGCATAGAACGACGCTATCTCGTTCATATCGTCTGTCAACCTTCTACTTAGCGAGCTAATCTAGACGCATGGCGTCCCAAAAATCGGCAGAATTGTTCAAGAAAAAATGTTCCAAGGTCTTACACCTATAGAATGGCCGCACCCTCAACTCCTTAACGATAAAATCGCGTAAAAAAGTGCGGCGATTACACGAGTGAATACGGTAATTACATACAAACAATTTTACATAAAGCATTCACATTGACATTTTTAAAATCTTCACATCAGTAAAACCTGGCATTTTAAAAATAACACAAATGAAGAAAAGACAACAGACTTGGAACGGTCAGCAAAAAATAAAACGAACTGAGGTGGTAAACTAGTTTACGTAGTTCAAATTTCGCTCTTCCTTTTGTGTTTCTTCTTATAGTTGAGCAAATAGGATATTTTTCATATTTTCTTAAAGATAACATGAACGGGGAGATCTTACGACAACAACACTACACTAGTAATATTGTTGTGATCCCAAATACGAAATGATGATGGTCAATGTTTTAAAAGATATGTGAACATTGGAAAAGCTCCTAAAATGTACGCATGGTAGAGTCGCCACTGACCGATTAGCCTCTCATCGCGTGGGTTGGGGCGAAGGATTTAATGTGGGAAGGTCTTCCAGCTGACCTGCGGAGCGCCGGTGGTTCTATCCAGACATTTGTTTGGGATCTTTCTCTACCAAAATAGTGGACGTCGCTATAATGATCGTAATTGGTCGCTGGGATTTATTTCAAAACAAACAAACAAAAGTATGCAAGTTAAATGTAAAATTGACAAGGAACATAGACAAGACATCACAAGTTCTTAAGCTAAGTGTCTGCTGTCATGTTACAATTAACAAACTACATAGTATAGACAATTAACATGGCGGAATTAATTTTGATGTCATAAACTTGTTGAAAAAGATAACTAACCGGTAATATTTTAACTCCACACTGGTGCAATAATTGTAAAGGTTACGTGTACATAACATGAAGAACATGAAGGTAGAAAGAGAGGAGGAAAGAAATAGAGGAAAAATAAGTCGCCTAGAATCGATTTTTTTATGGATATGCATTGCTAAAAATCATCTATGTTTCAAATGTATGTATGAAAATCATTACAATGATCAACTTGTCTTCGGAGATATTTCGAGAACACCGATGAAGAGAAGTCTGCATTGTTATGGGTGAAAATTTCTATTTGGAGTTAAAAGTATAGTTATTTGTATTGTCTGATGTTATATGATGCAGTAAGAATATGCTAAGCTTACCTTCGAAATGTGGCTCAGGAATAAATGGCTGTTAAAATCACCACGTTATGTACACAATCTGAATAAGCCCCGCCCTCGAGAGCGGTGCTTCCTATGAACTAACAGTTTCAATGGGGACAATATGCATCAGACAATAACAGGAACTTGCAGCTGTTTGTTGCATAAGTACTTATTAAAGAGAGTAAAAAGAGGCACAATATTTTTCTAACAAAGTCAAACTATTTACTTATTTCAAGTTTCTTATACTAAGACAGATTTGTAGCTGTTTTTCATTAGGGTGCAGTACGGCGCTGTCCTGTCCCTATATTCGGTTAATCGTTATATATTTGCAAACAAAAATATTACAATTACCTGCATTGCACTTTGTACTAGAAATATGACAAAAGCGTAGGATCAACGTATTCACACGTTTTGTTCAATGTAAATACTAAAAAAGGTACTGAGACGAGACATAAAATAAAAATAATACAAACCCGTCAGTTATCGTCAGGGGACGGTCCGTCTGAAAACAGTACCGAATGACGTACTTAAATCGGTTTACAGAGCTCTAACCACACAGTTCCAAAGGCGTTTCTAAAAATTAACTTTAAAAGGAAAGCAAATCAATTTGAAACAAAACTGTTTATAAAGGCGTAAATGAATATTTTAGTAAGGTCGTCATGACATAAGGTAGAGCCGTCATTAAAGCCATAAGTTAAATCATATTCCCCGAAGCGTTAAGGGAAGAAGCAATACTTTTATTAGAACAGCTACGCGAAATATTAAATTGCCAAAGAAATCATATATTGAAAAAGAGGAAAAGTATAAACCAATGCAGTAGCCTGCTAATGTTTAGATGGAAATGAGAGACCGAAATCCAATGTGCGTCAAAGCAAAATACATGTAATAATTAAATGACAACATAGGAATCGTTTAGATTAAACATTTGGTCTTTATTAAAGGTCATTATCCGTTTTGAAGTAAACTGTAACTGCTTCTTATTTGATACGTTATCTGCATGAAATAGTATAGCCCAGATCTAACAGATTGGTCACATAAATAAAGCTATACCTCGTCAACAAGATATCGTAAAATAAAAGCATGTTTAAATTACTTTACTCTTATAAAGTGCGAAGTATAAATGATGATAACTCTATTTTACTTTTATGGAACAGTTTACTTAATGATTTTTCATGTATTTTCTCCTAATACATGCTGTCTGAAATCTCGATAACGAAAGAAAACGCTAGCCATATTTAGAAAACACAACAAATGTATAACACTAGATCAAGTTCTACCGGACTTTATTAAAATAGCAACAAAATTGTACTAGTTTGAAACGTTGACTTCTTCACTACGTCATCGCTTGGCATAGCCAAAATCTAGGCCCGTATTAATAAAATTTGACTTGCAAGAGTTCTTCTACTCGGAATAAAGTATTTTACATCAAAATAAATCAGAGCCAAATTTGCCAACGATTCTTTATTTCAAGAGCGACTTGAAATAAAGAGTAGTCTAGATAATTTGAAGCCACCAATTGTTGTTGCTTGGTTGGAACGGGTGTTTTGTAGACAACATGACGTTTGTTCATCTTCAAATCATTGACAGTTTGAGGGGAAAGGAATTCGAACGGCCGTCCAGAGGTTTAATAAGCAGGTCAAACCCTTTTGAAATATTAAGCGAAAGAGAGAGAGAGAGAGAGAGAGAGAGAGAGAGAGAGAGAGAGAGAGAGAGAGTGTGGGGGGGGGGGGGGTGTATGTGTGTGTTGTGTGTGTATGTGTGTGTGTGTGTGTGTGTGTGTGTGTGTGTGTGTGTGTGTGTGTGTGTGTGTGTGTGTGTGTGTGTGTGTGTGTGTGTGTGTGTGTGTGTGTGTGTGTGTGTGTGTGTGTGTGTGTGTGTGTGTGTGTGTGTGTGTGTTGTGCGGTATCGATTCGCCATCGAGACTGTGTTAACATTTAACTTGAAAAGCTGGAACATTTAGCGAAGTTTTCAAACAAAAGAAGCACAGCCTTGCCATCTCTGTTACAAGTGTTGGTATTTCTGAGATTTGTCACGTCTGGAGTCTTTCAATCCGTGAACGGCGATACTCTCGATGATGCTGAAGAATGATTACAGCCATTACCTCGTTGAT